>CACVBM020001403.1:0-51265 GCA_902728155.2 Microthlaspi erraticum | reverse complement strand
CAAATAGTATTTTGTTTATTACATTATTTTGAATTTTAATATGTGTTTGGACAATATAAATTTGATGAATGAGAAAAAATTTTCTATTATGATATGAAAAATATGATTTTTCTTCTTTTTACTCTAATAGATATTTTTTTTAATTTTCCTTTTTCTAACATATTTTAATTATTTGTTTTTTTTTTCCCAAGACACGGGTCATGATCTTAACGGACGTAAACTTAAAAGTGACATATGTCACGATCCTGAATTTTATAAAAATCCTACGTGTCGCAACAACGTCGTGCGCATCCAACTTTATATAATAAGATATGTGTTTGGATAATATAAATTTGATGAATGGGAAAACCTTTTTCTGTTAGGATATGACAAATATTAATTTTCATTTTTTTAATGTAATAGATTAAATTTCGTTTTTTTATAATTATCCTTTTTTTAGTATTTTTAAAAATATTTTTTTCCCTTAATATATGTGTCACGATCTTAACGGACATAATCTTAAAAGTGACACATGTCACGATTCTATATTTTATAAAAATCCTACGTGTCGCAATCACGTTGCATGCATCCAACTTTATATAATAAGATTAGAATATTTCTAAATATCTCTCTGCATCATTTTCTCCGGTTAGAGAAGATGAATCTTAGCCGTGGTCTTCAGCTTCAAATTCCTTTTCTTCAAATTCTTCGAACCATAAGACTTGAATTTTCCACCCTTCGGTCTTTTTAATCTTGCCAAAAGATTCTGCTTCAAGTGCTTTCCTCCACCGTATAATAACAAGAGTAGTAATTAATTTTTCTGGACCTTCTTTTGTGACAACCCAACACTTGTTATTGTTCACGGCGTGGACTTTTGATAACACCATAACCATCGTGTAATCCAAATCATCAACATGAATTGCTTCATCAGGCTAGGTCGACTCAGATCTTCGGCATAAACACTATCGAGTATGTCTTCCATAACAAAAACATCACCGGTGTCTTCTGCATCGACATCATCATCATAAACATAAAAAGTTGGAGGCCCATAGATCTCTCTGTAGATCTGGTCTTCACTTTGAAGAAACGGACTTTCATCCATATAAAGATAAACACATTCACTCAACATGATATCCAAGAATCTGACTTTGATTAAGAAATCAAAGTGATGGCTCTGATACCAACTGATGTAGCGGAAGCTACTATAAACACAACTCAACCTATGATTCAAAGGAATCAATCGGGACTTGTCAGCTCAACCAAGGAATTCAATAGAATTTTCGCTTGGGACATGCTTCTTGAACTCGTTGAGATCTCAATAAATCTACCGAAAACAAAGACAGAGAATACTCTTCTCTTAAAAGCCAAAGCTCTTTTATTAATAATCAACAATTTAATATAATACAATAACTATTTATAAGAAACCCTTAAAACCATAGAAAACCCTAAAACAATAATAGGAAATTATCAAAATAATAATATAAATAATTAGAATATTTCTAAATATCTCTCTACATCAAGCTTTTTGAATTCTATGGCTGATAAAGGTAGCTGCTCCGGTGACGCAAGGCATCCGTTTACGCAATGACATTATTAACGAACAAATTAATATATATATATATCGCCTCTTGTCAGTCTACAATATCCTCAACTAACTTCAGTTCATCCAAACTTCACTGGAAAATGGCGTCGGTTTACTCCACCCTAACCTACTGGCTCGTGGAGCACCCCAAGATCGCCAACTTCACGTGGACCGAAGGTGAAACCCTAGGCTCCACCGTCTTCTTTGTCTCCGCCGTAGTCTCCATTTACCTCTCCGCCACATTCCTCCTCCGTTACTCCATCAATGCACTCCCCTCACTTGGTCCTCGAATCCTCAAACCAATCACAGCCGTCCACAGCCTCGTCCTCTGCCTTCTCTCCCTCACCATGGCCGTCGGTTGCACACTCTCCCTGTTCTCTTCTCAGGCGCCCTCGGGTCTGACGGCGCGTTTCCTCTACGCGATCTGCTTCCCAGTCGACGTGAAACCTAGCGGACCCCTTTTCTTCTGGGCTCAAGTCTTCTACCTCTCCAAGATCCTCGAGTTCGGAGACACAATCCTCATCCTACTCAGCAAATCAATCCATCGGCTCTCGTTCCTCCACGTGTACCACCACGCGGCGGTTGTGGTCATGTGCTACCTCTGGCTCCGAACCCGCATGTCGATGTTGCCGGTTGGGATCGTGGTGAACTCGACGGTCCACGTCATCATGTACGGTTACTACTTCCTCTGCGCCGTTGGATCGAAGCCGAAGTGGAAGAAGTTGGTGACGAATAGTCAGATTGTGCAGTTTCTTTTCAGCTTCGTGTTATCCGGTTGGATGCATCAAGAGCATTTATTCGGGTCCGGTTGCTCCGGGTATTTGGGAAATATTTTTACCGCTGTGTTTAATGCTTCTCTCTTGGCTCTCTTCCTCAACTTCTATTCCAAGAACTATGCGAAGAAGACAACACTGGAGAGCAAAAAATGCGATTGATTATTATTATGCAAAAGAAATTATTAAATTGTCTTAGAGTTGTTTGAATATTATTCTGGCGGGTTTCGATCTCTTGATTTGTTGTTTTATGGAAAATGTATCTCGTGGATAGTTTAAAATTGTTTTATGATGAATAAGATGTAAACACAAAATATACTAGGGAATATCCCGGGCTACGCCCGGAGATTTTGTTATAAAAAATTTATTTGCGTATAGTAATTATAAAGTTTTGTAATTGAACATATAAGTTGTTTATATGTTTTAAAAGGCTCACAAGATAAACTCTAAATTGTTAAAAAATAAAATATATTAGTGTCCTATAACCTTTAGTAACACATAAAAATATGTCATATAGTTGGAAAGTTATTGCATTCTTATTCTTAGTATCAAATCAAAATAAAATGGGTATGTTCTTACCTTCGTGCTGAAAGCATAACCCTGCAGCCGCAAAGAGAAATCTGATAACCTAGTGTCATTGGCTTGATAACCTTAAAGAAAAAAATCTAAACACTTTGCCACATTCAAATCCTAAAATTCCACGTAAAGTAGTGTTTTTAAACCCGGACCGACTCGGTGATCGGACCGGGTTCAACCATGAACCGGAAGTATCTCCGGGCTGGGTTACTACTAAAATCCATTATTAGTTAGACCGTTTAAAACCCGGGTTCAACCAACAAAAAAAATAAAAAACCAGTGACTCATTGAACCATATTGAACCGGTTTTTTAATTAAACAATAAATTTTCTATTTTATTTGATAATTTTAAAGAATATTTTGTTAAAGAATATTTTCAAATATTATCAATTTTAAATAATTTATTTGATATTTAAATTTTATATATATTTCTATACTGTTTAAATATCATAGATATATTCATATATAAAATTAAAAAAAAAATATATTATTTTGAAAAATCATCAAACCAGGTCGAACCCAGTCGAACCATATTAACCCATAACCCAAAACATTTCCGGTTCAGTCACTGGTCCGGTTTTAAAAACACTAACGTAAACATACATTTTGTTTCTCATCTATCTCTTCCGGTTTTATTTCCTTTTCCTAAGCCCTTAAACTCTTTGTCTCTGTTCTTATCACTGTTACAGTAATACTCGGTTGTAGTTATATTATGTATGACCATGTGTATACTTTTACTTTAACCACTTTAGTCAATGTATATCGTTCTACGTTCATGTTCATGTTGATTGCCTCTTTGTATGAAATGAATCAGCACAATTAAGTGAAATATAATTCAGAATTTGTTTTAAAAACATATGATTAGATGATTTAAATTTTGAATGGTTAAACACACAGCTCAGTTTTTCTCTTTGCTTAATCTTTTGAAGTTTTCCTTGACTTGTCTCCCCTGTTAAGTTTACAACGACATGCAAACAGCTTTGTTGAATCCCTAAGAATTGCTTGCAAACCAATCGAGATAAAAACACTACCAAGGTATCTATGCGTGGGACTTGAATATTTTTCTTTTTTCTTTGGTGTTTTCAAAACAAAATATTGCTTGATTGTCTTTAAAAAAAATATATATATAAATACTCATTTCTTCTTACTGCTTCTAAGACTTTCTACTTTTTGTATATATTGTTCATTTTTCTTTTTACTCTTCTAAAATGTTTTGCAGATGTCTCCACATTATATTCCATTTTTTGAGTGGGGAAGAGGGAATTCACTAATTCAGTTTATAACCATCCCTCAATTGACTGTGACGACCCTTCCAATAGGCAGAAATGTACGGCTGACAACATTTTATTAAAGAAAAAAAATGAAACACTCTTGTAGAGTTTTATATAAAAAATCCAAGTGTAGTTGAACAATTAAATGGCAGTTTAATTTTATTATTAAAAACATACATTTAAATAGTAAGGTATTTCTTTAAAACTGAAACCGTAAGTGTAATTCCATATGTCGATCTGATCACAAACATAAGATTATACTGATAAATGAGAACTACAATTTAAACAATATGGAGTGATCTTGGTGATTAGCATACCAATTGAAGAGACTTAGTTTATAAAACAAAAAAAAAAATAGAAAAAACTTGAACATTTGACGAGAATATTTCCTAGAAGTACTAACACCGATAAACACCTTTTATTTCTCTGGGTTTTGTCTTCATCCAGCTTTGCCATTCCATTTGACTAACGTCAAAGAAGCTTCCTCAATCAGAGTGATGCCCTTTGATTATCTCCCGATATTTTGTTGATAGTGGACTGTGGACGTCACAACTAATTGATGATCTTCTGCTCCCACCGAATTGTGAAGATGAAAGGTAAAGTTTGAGCCCGCTAAAAATGATTGTTTGATGCCTGTCTTTCGTGATGACTCTGTTTGATGACTCTGTTTTCACCTCCATGAAAACTTGTTTTTCTTTTCCATGCTTCCATACCTGAAATCATAAGATACCCAAAACCTAATTAGAACATTGAACCTTCTATATCTTCTCACTTATTCTTGGAAGCTAATCAAGATAGACTCTCATGGTTTTAGTGCGAGAAATAACAATAACACATTAAAACCTTTATAATCTCTATAGTAGAAATGTAAAATATGTATAGTCAAAACCTGCATAACTAATAATTATATCATCCAAGATCCATCATCAAGTGTTCAAGAGAATTAAAAAGTTCATAGTTTGCAAATGTATGTTCTCAGCTAAAACCTAACATGATAGAGATTCTTAGATTAAGGATGAAGCAACGTGAAACCTAAGAAAACAAATACGAAACTAATTCATAATTTACTTGTAAGAAAGATCATCACATCATCAAAATGTTATCACGAATTTAGTGAGATGGAAGATAAAGTAGCAAATAGATATGATTTCCTGCAAATCATTTCTGTCACAAGAAGGATCTCCCTCGCAATGTTTGAAGTTGCTCATAATCTTTTAGTTGAACCGCTAATTCCTATTTAAAGAAGGCACTTCATATTTCTTAAAATTTTCAGAGAAAAAGGACGAATAGAAAACAAACCTGGTAGCGAATCGTCGATTTACCTAGAAAGACTTTAGACACCACTGCTTCCAAACGGATTTGAGCTACGGTTCTTGGGAGGAGTTAAGGAATAAACGTGGAGCGTCATATTTGTAAACTTTGAAGCTGTTCATCATCTTTTCGTTCAGTCATTCCAAAACTTGCCTTTACTTCCTTCTCTTCAGACCGATTTCATATCTCCTACAACGGATTGAAGAAGTAGGTTAGATAGAAAAAATGTAACTAAATCAGTAGCGGTGGATCAGAGGGACTTGGCATAAATCCAGTAGTAGATTCACAAGAGAGAGAAGAGGAAGGATTAGGAAGAGTAACTTGAATTGCAGAACTGAAAAAGCTGTACCAACACCTCGTCGTTGAATAACTGGCCATCGATTTTGTCGAGAACCTCGAAAGTCCGTGGCTGGAGAGATGGAGAAAGAGCGTTAGATGCCATTGTAAGATTTCCGAGTGTGTTTGAAGCTGTTTGGGTGTATTTCGTGAGGGGTTTTATAGGGTCGTATGAGAGGTTTGAGGAATCCGATTGGAGTGGTCATAAAATCAAAAGAGTGAGTGGGCAATCAAGATGAGGAAACGGCTATGGTTAGACAAATCGTTTCGTATATCCAGTCTCAATTGTGTAACGCGGCGCAGGTTTGTCGTTTGAAGATGAAGATGACGACTCTATCTCTTATTGTTATGGGCTGATATTGGGCTCAAGTAGTTCTGTGGGTTTTCGTAGAGAAATAAACAGAGAGAAGAAGGCCGTGAAACATGCTGATGTGGCCGTTTTCATTTACAAAGCTGATGTGGCGAGATGGGAAACTCTCGGAAAAAAACTTATGTGGATGCCTTCAGAGGTCAGGCACTTACTTTAAGTTACTAGTAGAGTACGCACGTTTGTGCGGTGTGACGTTGTTGTTTTGTGTAGAAAATTTAAACCCTAAATCGAACCCGACAAAAAACCCTAATCAAAAAATTTAAAAACCCAAACTTTTTTAATAGGTCTAAACATGAAAATCCGAAATAAAAAAAATCCCGAAAACCCTGACTGAACAAAAAAATCTGGAAACTTTTTCACCCGGAACCCGACCCCAATACCTAATCAAAATTTTAAAATACTCAATTTTTTTAATATATCTAAACCCGAAAACCAGAAATCTAAAAAATCCGGAAAACCCTAAACTGAAAAAAAAAATTGAACCTAACCCGAACAGAAATTTTCAAAGAAACCCGAACAATTTCTATATCTCTATATATATCTCTATAAAATTATGTCTCAGATTTTCACCCAAACCCGAACTTGTCTATAAAAACCCGAAAATCCAAAAAGCATATTCTATTGATTTGGAATTATCGTTAGATTATGTTAAGTTTTCTTTTTTGCAGATTTTTAAGAGATGGAAAACGGAAGTTTTCTAAACCATCGGTTTATTTTAAGTTATTATTCTTGTATCCAAACAATTTTTTCCATTTATTCTTCTATCCAAATAGATTTTTCTCTTATTCTTATATCCAAACAACTTTTGTTTCCATTTATTCTTCTATCCAAATAGATGTTTCTCTAATTCTTGTATCCAAACATTAGAATGTACTTCTCAATTAATAATATAAAGATTAGAGACTATAATGTCACATAGAGAAAATGAGCAGCTCTCGTTCTCTCTATACTTTGATCTCTTCACAAGAGCCGTATTAAAAAAAAACTAGGAGAGAACCCGCACATGCGCAAGATTTTAATTTATAATTTACTTATTATTAAATTATATAATATTTGTTGATATTTTTACTTGTTTGTTTTCTTGATTTTTGTATGTATTATGATAGATTTGTTAACCATTAGTTTTGAAACTTTAGTAATGGTGCACCGATAAATGCTGTTTATGTTTTTCTCATTATTTTTCTCCTTTTCGGTTTGTCATTACACTTAGCCGGAGGCAGTGAATAAAGAACAAAGGCAATGACTTGTCATCACTCTTCTGTTTGTTTTAGTAGTCAAGTAATCTAATCTCTTCTTATGCGTATGTATCATACTACTACTATAATATAAACGTATTTTAAAATTTTGTTTAAGTGAATGATTCCTTTTCATCAAACCTAACTTCAAACTAAATACATGGCAGTCGCTCCTTGGTTGGTCTTTCCTTGAACATAAATCTTGAATATGAATATCTTCTGATTGAATATGACAAAGTCAATTATTTAGTTTTTTCCTTGTAATTTTTCAACTGGAAGAAACTTGAGCTGTTACAACAATACAGCTAAAAACATAGCAAGTGTTTTATAACACATCTAAGCATGAAGAGAAGATTAAATAAAACCATCCTCGTTGAAGGTCTAGTAATGTTCAAAGACATGAACTGAGGCAAAATAATACACAACTCAATACATATGAAGTATATCAAGTATGGATGGATATCCAGATTTACTTCAGCAACCTGCACCTCCGTGATAATCCATGGGCAAACAATTTGAAGTAAGCTTTGATTCTTCATAGCAGCTTCTATTGCTTAAGAAGTTACAGCAATGCCTCGACGTGTCAAAATGTTTCCTAGTAGTACGAAGCTAGGGATATAAAGTTACTTGTGCTTACATTTTCGCAAGGCTAAGCAATAAGAAGCATCCATCTTCTAGCTCCAACCAAAGACACCAAAAACCTTGGAAAGTCATATATTACAAACGAAGTAAAAGTGTTAGAGTGAATGAGGGATATAAGAAATATGAAAAATTTATTAAGAGTAGTCAATTCATGAATCCTAAGGAGATGCTAATTTATGAGAACTCCAATATTATGACAAAGATGTAGCATGTTTTTTTCTTCTTTCAGTTAGCGGTGAAAGACAACTCAATTCCTGACAATCTACACCTCTGTTCAGTAATTCACGCTCTTAGTACTATGCCTTCCTTCCTGATTTTCTTCTTTGTTTTGAATATTTCAGGCTATGGCAGATTTCATGTCGGAAAATAGAGGAAAGCCTATTAAAGAAAAACATTACCAGCAAAAAAATGCCGGTCCTAGCATTGTTGAGGTTGACCTTAAACCAAAATGAGTGTTATCTAATAAGAATATGTTAAGCAAAGTTTAGACCACAGACCTTAACCAAATTTGAGAGGAAGCTGCACATCCTTTTCGTTTCTAGTGATCTCCAAGGCACATATCGTTAACGATATTCATCAAGCTTGTTGGAACTTTCTGATTTGACTCCAAATCCTACTCGGATCCGCCTACGAAGTCTCTGCCTCAGTCTTTCTGTCTTTGTCATCGGCTGCAATGTATCATCTTTGTACTGTGATTTATTTTCGGATTCCAGAGTTCGTTCACACGAACTTTAAAACCGAGAAACACACCTTAACCAATCCCTTGATACTCTCATTGATTACACGCTCATCAAAACCATACTCTATCATGTTGTCTCGCGCTGCACCCTCTCTTATCTATCCAGCTTTCTGCAACATTGGTGAAGAAAAGTATCCATTAAAGACCTTAGACAAGAGCGCAATCATAGAAGAATTTCATAATTCAAAATCCCCTCAGGCTGATTCCTTCTTCTATTTCTTCTCACTGAGAAACCAGCTCAAAGAAAGAGACAAATCCAGGAAGAACAGAACCCTAGCTACGAATTCGGGAGCATTTACAACTCTCCTAAGACCAAATCCACTTTAAATTACTCATACAACTCCAGTGATATGTACGAACTTCTAGGAAACAGTAAAGCTTACCCTTTTTCTTCCTCGGGGCGCCATTTTTGTCACGCAGAGGTCTCTGTGGTTTCTGAAGATATTGGGATCAGATGACGTGGTCTAATGTTTCAATGTTAAAAAAGTATTTTGAATCAGAAAGCATGCAAGGTTCTGCGCCGACAAGTATTCTAAAAAAGTAGTATTAAAGAGGTTCTGCTCAGCTGACAGTATCACCTTCTCCGGATCAACTGGATCCACAACCGCCGCGTCTCCGGTTCTCTCATCGATTATCCTGTGTTTTGCCGAGAGGTGAAAGAATCCCAAAATTGATGATGACTCGGTTCAGAAAAGAAGTAACAAACTGAATGAGGAAATATACGAAACGAATCACTCACAGATAGGAGTAGTTATCTTGTAGACAAGGAACGTGGAAGATCTTCATCGTCTCTATCGATCGTCGTACTCCTCTCTCAAAGGCTTTTCTACTCCAGATCAAGCGGAGTGAAGAATCACAAGGACGGATGTTCTAATCCAATCTGTTTTAGAACACAGACTGATGAGGAAAGGGATGACCTTGAACCATTGCAACGGTTGGCGGAGCGACACAGCTTTGTTGGTGAGGAGAGAGTTTGACTGATTTCGAGATGATAGAAACCGGGTGGTGACTGATTTGGAGATGAGAACGGGTATGTGGGGATCGGTTACGCTGAGCTGAATCGATTAAAGTTGTGGGTGCGAACTGAAACGATTGAAGAAGAAGAAGATACGAAAGTTTAATATTTTTTTTTATGGTCTGTAAAAGTGTAAATAAATTCTATAAAACCTAAAATCAAAGGGTGCTCGCCTTTGTTAAATTAATTTTCAATATAATATTTTTTTTTAAATGGCAGGCAGAAACAACGTCGTTTTGAATGGCACTCAGAGGGTATAAAAAACGATATCGTTTTGGTGTAAGACGAAAAAAAAATAAAAAAAATAAAGCCCAAAACGACGTCGTTTTAGTGTTAGGCGAAAAAAAAAAAATAAAAAATAAAAGTGCCACGTGTCGAAGGTTGAAAAGTGTCCAAACCTTATTAGTTATGTAGATTTATTCAGCCATCAGATTAAAAACGGGGAGAAGGGAACAAACAAAAAATAGTTCAATAGATTTCTTTCATTCGGCCAAATGAATATTGCCCCTTGCTATTCTATTTGAATACATAGAGAAATGGTTTATATGTGGATTGTAGCTCCTCCAAAAATTAGTCTACATCTATGTCTAATGTATAGTTACGTTAGGTCATATTTAAGTTCTTTTAGTTATCAAACGACTCTAAACATAAATTGATAAATATTAGTATTAGGTATGAAAACTCTTGACAATGCTACATACAACTGTCCATGAGTGAATACTGAACTTGGAAGATATAAACCCACCTTCTCCAAGGTTTGACCTTGACTTTTGTTTATTGTCATAGCATAACAAACACAGACAGGAAACTGACGCCTTCTCAACTTGTAAGGGCTATCCGTGTCTGACGTGTTGAAGATGATTCTGGGGATAAGTATTTTCTTCCCAACTTTCACCCCGGTAATGATTTCAGCCTCAATCACCCTTTCTCCCAATCTTGACACCAATAGCCTTGTTCCATTGCACAATCCCTCTTTTTAGTTGATGTTCCTCATCATCAATATGGGTGTGTTTAGCTTTAATCTGAGTATATGGTTTGGCATTCCAGAGCATTTCAGATTATTCAAGTACTCTGGTGTATAGAAATTGTTAACCTCTTCCTCGTCTATGTCATTGAAAACAAGATTTTTGATAGATCCAAACCCTCAAATCTCTGCTCATATCATTGCAGTATAGTTTAAGGTATCAATCCAAATCTCAGAGAAGATTGGGTTCTAGAGATTGAACAAGAAAACTTCAAGCCAAGAACAAGATTTGGTTTTTATGAAATCCGAACGTTAAACAGTAAAAATACAAACTTAGAACAGTGAAATAACGGTCCAAATCAAGATTCAAAGAGGAAAGAAATCGACTTTGAGCTAAAAGACTTGAACTTTAACAAGGAAAAGAAGAAAGGCGATGGCTTTAGGTGATTTCGGATGAAAATCGAGCTAAAGGAAGAAGCTTTAAGACTTAAAGGATAAAACCGAGTTTCTAGGCTAAGGAAAACGAAAGCAAGAGCTTATCACTATCGTGAATGAGCTCGAATGCAAGGTAAACTCAAGAGCTGACTATCGTCAGTGAGCTTACACACAAGCAAGCTTTAAACGCAGATCCCATCACCAAAAAGCTTTCTAAACAAATCGCTATCGCGAGCTAGAAAAGCGGATCCCTTGTCTTAGATTATCTAGCTCGTCAAACACACTTTTGATGTGTTGAGAGCTTGAGATCTGAGCCAAGATGATCAGAAATGACTCAGCCTTAAGGGCACTAAGCAAGGAGAAACTCTAAAGGTTCTAGCTTTAAGCCCAAACTCTCCTTTAAAGCTCTCAAAACCGAATCACCTAAAACGATCTAAAGACTACTCACTCATCCTGTTTGACAACCCGATTCTCATAAGAGGAAGGTTGTTTCACAAGTAAAATGAGATGGAAACAGTAATGCAAATAAACAAGTACGTGATTTGATTAAAGAGACCAAAGCTTACAAAGTCTTAGATCTCGAACTAGAGTATTTCTTGGTGGCAAAATGAAAGACAAATTACAAGATGCCTAAAAACTTAGGACTTTTTAGTTTATATAGTGGAGACTTCTAAAACCCTTCTTCTTTCCTTCCCCAAGATTTAAGCTCCAGAACGCCGCGTTTCATTAAGGCATGGTCAACTCTCTTCTTGGTCAAGGAAAGCTTGTAAGGCGACAAACGGGTTTCTGATCCTGGTTCGCATCCTGGTTGCTCTTCGTCTTGACGTCTCCGACACTCCTTCTCCCAAATGGCTCCAAAGCTCCATTAACACCTGATTCAGACTCAAAATGCAATGTACATGCAATGCAAGTCCTAATGATGATGCAAGTGAATAGATAGAGATATGTGGTGTAAATGTATGAGAATGAGGCCTAGTAGGATGGAAATATGCATGTAAATGTATGCTAATGTATGTTAATATATGTGTATATCAGTCATCATCGCTGAGGGTGTCTGAGCTGAAATATTCTTTCATTTCTCCAGGACCCTTTGATAGAATGAACTCGTTAACCTCATCCATGGTATCATTTCTTGGGGTTAATATTGCTCGTTCGCGGAGGTAGTTTTTCTCTCTGTAAAACCTCTCAAAATCTACATATGTAGATCGAAAAACATCCTCCAAACTATCGGATGTACTCTGTAATAACAACTCATTCTCAACTTCAACAATATCTGTATCTAAGCTATCCTCCCAATGCCTCGATACCCTCTTAGCAACACCATCACCAACTTCTAAAATCCACTTTGAAAATGAGATTTCATCTGCATTCAGTCTCATGTTCTTCTTTAGCAAGCATACATTTCTTCTGTCCCAAAGATAAGATCTGTTGATTGATGCCATGACAGTGTCTTGCCTACTCCCTCGTGCTATGACTGGTAATATTTGCCTAAAATCACCACCAAGCAACATTGTAATTCCACCAAACGTCTTCTCTGTTGCCAACGGGTCAACACTCCTCTTAATATCTCTCAATGTCCTGTCTAAAGCTTCAAAAGTATGACGGTGTGCCATTGAAGCTTCATCCCATATAATCAAAGACGTGTTCTCTATCAGTTCAGCTAGGATCGTTTTTGGTTTTATGTTACACATAGAATGCTCGTGCAGATCAATTGGGATCTTGAATCGGGAATGAGCTGTCCTTCCTTCTGGTAATAATGTTGCAACTATTCCCGAAGTAGCCACAGGTAGAACAATTTTTCCTTCTGATCTCAGTCACACAATAAGTGTGTTGTACACAAATGTTTTCCCCGTTCCACCTGGACCATACAAAAAAAAAAAACCTTCCCTTCTTCCTTCTTCACAGAGGTCATCACTGACTTATAAACCTCTACCTGCTCCAAATTCAATCTCTCAAACATTGATCTATGCTTCTCTTCTTCCTCATCCGGGTTGTACCTCATCTCGTCCCTCAGCAATGAGTTCTTAAACTCGTTCATTATATTTCTTTCAAGCAGCGGGAGGTCGGTGTAATCAGCAAGTGATTTATCCGTTTCAGTCAGTAGCTTCTGTATTTCCAGCAAAGTGTATTGCTGAATTTCTTTCTCCGTTAAGTTATACCCACTGAAGCCGAACTTTCTCCGCATTTTGAAAGGCATATCCTCTCCCATGTCAGGCCAAAACCTATTCCATAAATTCCCTGGCTGGGTAACCTCGCAAAACACCAAAAATGTGACAAACATATCTCTTAGCTGTGTCGCGGTTGCCCAATGCGACGTTTCTTCCATTGTCTTATGCCACTCTTTTTCCCCATCAAGCAAACCCATAGCAACGCATGCTTGTTTATAGGTTTTGTAAGTTACATCTCCCACTGTACGGATCATCTCATAACTTGTGACTCCCCTCCGATGATTTACCAAGATCCTTAAGAAATACTTTTGGCCTGAATAAGGGTGTACATTCACGAGTCTTCCAATAGTATTCCCTCTTTGTCTTAGTGTCCATTGTTGATGCAGTGCTGACCGAGTTTTAGAACATGTCATTACAGGTGAAGATGCAGTTTACTGAAGGACTTCATGTATCAGTCAAGAAGTAGTTCAGAGAGTCGTGTTCAGCAGATGGGCTTAAGGAATCGATCTGATGGGCTGGACATATGCTTGTAGCTGAGGAGGCGAGTCTAGAAGATTCTAGAAGAGTCAAGAGCTAAGTTGGACGAAGAGATTCGAAGCTATCAAGTAACTAAGAATATTTCCTTTTCCTAGAGAAAAATAAGGAAATAAATATTCTCTTGGAGATTTGAAGTGATCACCAAGGGAGAAATCTTTAAGGGTTTCAAAGCGTACCTTTTGTGGATAAATAGGACGTGGAGAACATTGGATGTGCTCAACCCATTACATTCGAAGATGCCTTAGCATAAGGTTTTGGGGTTCTAGTAGGAAGACCAAACAAAGGGTTAAGGGTATTTAGTGTTTAGACTAAACCCTAAACACTTCACAAAAATCAGTTTTCGTTAGTGCAAAAAGCAACAACGAAAATTTACAGAATTAAGATTGTAGGAATGCAATTTCTACAATGGGCGACTGATTAATGTAAAGTGTAAATATGAACAAATTAATATAACTCAATATTAAAATGATACAAAATAAACAAGAATTAAGGAAAACAAAACCGGATTTGCAGAGTCGAGATATGATCTCTTTCCTTAATTCTGTAAACGCCCCGTAGTGTGACGGTTGCATGGCGTTCCGAATCCCAGGATAAAACTGCACACTTCTTATGTTTGCATCACTCAAATCATAAGCTTGCGAACCATGTTTTATGTGATGTACTCTCATAAGAAAACAAAACAAAAGAAGAGATATGGAGGATTGTTGTTGCTTAGTGTTTGATCATGTGTTTAACCACATGTTAACAAGAAAATGAAGCATGACTTATATAGCCTCATGCCAACGTATATGGCCATAAAGGGAGATTGAGAATTCATTCTCACAATAATGTTTTCAATATGACTTTAAGTTTTAAGTTACAAAATCAATATATTGACTATGTACTTAATTGTCACTTACAAATTAATTATTGAAACAAATTAATTAAAAGAGATATTTTCTTTGTTGACTTAATCAAAAAAATACTTGGTCAAAAGATTAATCTTATAGACTGTTGGCCCGATTGCCAAATCCCGAGGCCCGGAAACAAGTTCAGCCCGGATATCTCTTTTCTCCACTTTAAATACAAGAGGATTTCACCTCATACTTCCAATATGGGACATTTCATAATGTTACATTTTATGCTATACAAGCAACCCACTTGGACCTCCATTTCTCATTCAAACCAACTTCATTTTTGACATATAAATATATTATCAAAAATGAGTTCCAACAATCCCCCACATGAATAGAAATGACTCTAGACACTGGACGACTCAACTCTAGACTTGACTCTCTAGACAAGACTCAAAAGACTCAAAAAACGACTTTTGAGAGTACAAGCGAAAAATCCACTGTATATGAGTTGGTAGCAATTTTTCAGCCTTGAACCAAATCATTGTCATAAGCTATCGGATTTACTCGACCAAGAGGTGAACATGATGTCTTGAACCTCTCGGGCTTTGATGTAAACCGAGACAATAGCTATAACACAGCTTCATTCTCTCACAGAATCAGGTTCTCTATTGTGTTCATTTTGGCCGTGAACTTGCTGGATAATCATGAGTGAACTTGGAGAATATAGCCTTTCATTTATTCTCCTAGAAACGGCCCCATTTCACACTCACAAGGTGATTCGCCATTAACTTTGTTTAAAGGAGTATCCTGCATTACTCCATGTATATTTCAAAGTTATGGACCCAAATCATTAAAAGCAAAAGCTTATCCTCTACACCTTACAGGTAGCACTGTTCATCATCCTAGGAACTGGGTAGAGACATGAGTCTCTCAGTGCTAGTTGATTCAGTTTGACTTAGTTTTCCCCTTGAACCTATTTCATGGGATCTCCAATCAGTTAGGTAGGGTTACCATCAAACATCCTCTTAAGTCATAGGCTTTAAACCCATTCCTCTTGATGATTTTACAATTTGATCTCATGACACACCTTTAATTGGATCCTAGGTTGTCATTCAAGTAGACATAATCTATTAAGATTATTCCATTTGAGATCAATTGTTTAACAATTTTAGGTAGTGGCATTGCAACTTTTGCTATGCACCCCACATTTTTAGGTATTTGTACAAATGTACTTTACCTTTCAAAACGCATATGACATTTTGTCAATAATTTTATGTGGTATGTAATGCTTTTCCCCCACATTTCTTGAGATAACTCAAAAATATTTTGCATTTTCACATTTTAAGTTTAAACAATGACTAGAAATATCAATATCTTTTGTAACCAATTTTAAACTCCTTTTCACAGAATTTGTCTAATATTAGTCTTGTGTTTACAACACTAAGCACTAATATGACAATATGATAAATATCATAACTTGGTACAATCACAAGTGGAAGACCATTACCAAAATAAATTTGGTATGTCAACTCACTAAACTTGTTACCAATAACCCTTCAACCATTAATGGTGTGAGACAAAATCATAAATGGTAGATCATTCCCAACATGGGGTATCAACTCATTTGATTTTTCACTTTAGAAACATTTTTATAAATGTTCTAATTTTTGGTAACACTTTTTGATTCAATTTGCACACATCCAAACCTGAATCATCATACCAAAAATATTAAAAATATATCAAGACATATTAAGCAATTTAAACACTTCAGAAAATTGCAACAAATAATTAAATCAAAATTCCAGAATTAATAAATTCCAAATTAACAATTCAATTTAATGCCAAATACCAATTTAATTCAATTTATGCCAGTAAACTAAGATGCATAAAATCCGACCAAAAAAAAACTAAGATGCATAAACTAATTAAATTCAAATATCAGAATTAATCAATTCAGAAATTAATACTTGAATGCGAGATGCAATATACAATTCAATGCAGCATCAACAATTATGACCAAATGCATGGACCAAATAATACAACCAAATAAATATTCAGGTTCAATTCCTTTTGCAACTTTAATACCAACGTCAAAATTAAAAAAAAAAAAAACTACAACAAAAATCAAATAAGCTGCAACGTAATCAAGCAGTTATAATCAAATCAAAGCCAACATCTTTCTCTTTGACCAAACAAATGATAGATGCAAGATAATAAAAAAAATATGCACATGTGAACACATGATAAACATCGCACACATTTTTTCTTGAGCTGCAAAAATATCAATTAGATATATTGTAACAAATATTATTAAACTGAATAAATTTCAGAAAATAATTAAAATAAATTCTCCAAAATTCCTGCAGAATAATCAGAACAAATAATCAGAAAATTAATCCAATTTTCAGAACTTAGTTCTTCTTTTATGAACACCTTTCTTCCATGAAAACCTGTTAATATCAATCTTAACAAATATAAGAATTATTAATGCATAACAAGTTGATTTTTCAGATATAATCACATAAAATATTCTGAAAAATTATGCAAAATAATTAAAATAAACTGCAAAAAATTAGAAGAATTAACCCTATATTCTTCCTTTGATAACCTGCAAAAATCATCAAATTAATTTCTGAAACACCAGAAAATTAATTCCATAAAATTCTGATAATCTGCAAAAAAAATATTAGATAAATTTGCAGAAAACTGGAATATTAATCCAATTAATCCAGAATTTCTTGTTCCTGTTTTCATAACAAAAACACTTCACAAAAATCAGTTTTCGTTAGTGCAAAAAGCAAAAACGAAAATTTACAGAATTAAGATTGTAGGAATGCAATTTCTACAATGGGCGACTGATTAATGTAAAGTGTAAATATCAACAAATTAATATAACTCAATATTAAAATGATACAAAATAAACAAGAATTAAGGAAAACAAAACCGGATTTGCAGAGTCGAGATATGATCTCTTTCCTTAATTCTGTAAACGCCCCGTAGTGTGACGGTTGCATGGCGTTCCGAATCCCAGATAAAACTGCACACTTCTTATGTTTGCATCACTCAAATCATAAGCTTGCGAACCATGTTTTATGTGATGTACTCTCATAAGAAAACCAAAACAAAATAAGAGATATGAAGGATTGTTGTTATTTAGTGTTTGATCATGTGTTTAACCACATGTTAACAAGAAAAGGAAGCATGGCTTATATAGCCTCATGCCAACGTATATGGCCATAAAGGGAGATTGAGAATTCATTCTCACAATAATGTTTTCAATATGACTTTAAGTTTTAAGTTACAAAATTAATAGTATTGACTATGCACTTAATTGTCACTTGAAACAAATTAATTATTGAAACAAATTAATTAATTAAAAGAGATATTTTCTTTGTTGACTTAATCAAAAAGAATACTTGGTCAAAAGATTAATCTTATAGACTGTTGGCCCGATTGCCAAATCCCGAGGCCCGGAAACAAGTTCAGCCCGAATATCTCTTTTCTCCACTTTAAATACAAGAGGATTTCACCTCATACTTCCAATATGGGACATTTCATAATGTTACATTTTATGCTATACAAGCAACCCACTTGGACCTCCATTTCTCATTCAAACCAACTTCATTTTTGACATATAAATATATTATCAAAAATGAGTTCCAACAGTAGGAAACGAACCCTGTTAACAAACTCTATGTGTCTTTACTACTATTTCTGCTCGTACTACTTTTTGTATCATTCAGTCTGTGTCAGTTCCCCCCATGCACTTACAATTGGTATGAGAGTGGGCTCTTGTGATATTGCAAAGCTGCAAACAAGTGAGTTTCCTGTGGAGAAGATAGAGGGTTACCAAGAGCTAATTCCCAATACATCATGGCACTTCAAGAAGGACCATCAACCTCAAGGGCGGAGATGCTTCAGCAATTAACTCTGATCAAGTTATAAACTCAAGCAGGGGGTGAATTAGTATTATTCCAGACAAACATTGTTGGATATTGTGCTACAATTTTATATCCTGTTTGATCACGTTATAGGCAGCTAAACAGTATGAATTTTGATGTTTCCGAGTTCTTTAAGATGAAAATCAGTCATTATAGTGCTTTGTGAAATTGTACTAGCTCCAAATATAACTGGACTTGCCTACTCCTGCTTTTTTTATTTATCGATTTACCGATTTTATTTAAAATATTTATTAAATATATGACTATTCATATTTCTTTACATTTATTCATATTTAATAAAAATATACAAATAAATAATTAATTAATAGAAAGTATGTGATAATTTGATGTTAAAAGTTATCAAAAAGTTGGAATATAAAATAGAGATGGAGTAAAGAAATATTTAACTTCAAATAGTATATATTTACCTTTTTATTCAAAGGATTTATCATATTTAAAAATGTTATAATGTGTTTACAAGTTAAAAAGTTGAATATAAATTAATTAAGATAATAGAAAGCTAATGAAAAATTAGAGTTAGAGTTTGTTTTTCTAAACAAATAGAAATGGAGTTTTATATGTAAATTTAATTGTAGTGAAAAACAAGAATATGTTTACAAATTTTAACCTTCAGTCAAATGCATATACATATTTATAAATTTTAACCTTCAATCAAATACATATACATGTTTACAGTCTAATAGAAGTAAAAAAAAAAAGTAAACAAACATAATATTTATAACATGATAAAATTTTAGAAATAGAAAACTCGAGATAAAGCAGAGTGTTAATATCCTAATAAATTAAAATAAAAAACAAATTATTCATATTTTTAGTGTTAGTGGTTGAGTTAACTCAAAACATAACAAAAACATGAAAGTTAACACAAAACCATCATAATTCAAATCAACGAGTATAAATAAAATTAAACAGAAAAACTATCGCAAACAACCCCACGCTTGCGTGGGGACTTCAAACCTAGTTCTGTATAATATGAAGCTTCTGATTTTATTTCCCTGTGGATATTAATGTCAAAGCGTTAACTTTTTTCTCTCTAAATATTAACATTAACGTGGTTTCACTTCTGACCAGCAAAATAAGCGGGATCGGTTTGGTAGAACATTAAAATCTCGATCCACAAAGTGTATCAAGAATGTTTAATCAGATTCAGCTGTGATAATTGGGAGTGATTGCTGAAATGATTCAACACCGAAAAATCAAGCCAACAACTTTGACGCTGAAGAGAATACATGATTGAGCCAAGAAACGTATTATTTCGTTGCTCTTCCTTTTATTGTAAAAGAGAAAAAAAAAATGCATTTTGGAAAAGGAAGGGATCGCAATGTAATGCTCAAGAGGAAGAGAGCCTGTTGGTCTTGGTGTAGTGGCCAAGAGACCACGAAGAGGAGCCTGGACAAGAAGAAGAAAGTCTCTCAGCAGTGGCTCTTACCAATTCTTCAAAGTCGAAGTCTTCCTCTAAAATCGTGGTCAACATGTTCTTGAATGGTTCTCTCGTCGCCGATATCAACTTAGCCGGAGCCACCTCGGTGATGAACCTGGAGGTCTTGACTGTTTCCATTTGTGATTGAGATTGAGATCTTTCGAATCGAAAAGAGAGTTTTGGGAGGAGAAAGCTTTTTCGTTGGGCATGGAAGAGAAGTGAGAGATTGCAAGAGAAGATAGCTGTGAAAGAATTTTGGTGCTGTCAAGTGAATTTATAGAGAGAATGAGAAGTGCATGTGATTGTGAAGTACTTGCATCTGACTACATAGGACAATTACATATGTGGAATCGTACTTACGCTCTCTCTCTCTCTCGTCATTAGACGAAATCCAACCTAATTTTATTTTAATGTTATTATATGATCTTTCAATAAAAGCTTAATTATCCGGTAATATTGGAAAACAACCATTGCTAATTTTGAACCTATGTGTCTAAGTGATGACGAAATCATTGGATTAATTACTACAAGTTGGTTTAACAAGAAAAGTTTCACAGCTAATTCGAACCATACAAACGCCGCAAAAGCAGAGTATTATATTATTTACAAACACACCAATACGTATTCAAAATCAACTGATAAGTATGAAGTTGCTTTCAAGGAGGTGTGGGGGCTCTTCCATTTATAATGAAAAGCCAAGCGAAATTAGCGAGAACCATCGTACATCGTCGCAAAATGAGTTTGGCCAGCACACGATTTGCCAAACTTTTAGCATTAGTTTCTTGAAGAGGACATATAGTCATATACGTTCATGTATCATTGATGTGCATACATATTGCCTTGTCCTTACCGTCTCTGGACTTAACTCAAAAGCCAGAATATACGGGTATGCATTTAGGTTTTGTTGTTCGAATCCAAAAGTATGGTGTTTTTGAATTATTCTGCAAGGTTTATGAACATGCAACTCAAAACAGAATTAGTTTTGTCATATTTTAGAGTTCATCATATTTTCATTGTGAAACTGTTAACGTATTATGTTTGAAATCATTTTTCCAAATTATATATGAAACTTTTTATGTTCGATTCATTAGTCAAGAAATAATCCCCAAAAAAAAGTTAAACCATAGTCAGCCCTCAAATCTATGGAGATGTTACCAAACACTAAACAGAAAACAGAGGCTACAAATTAAGTTACTAATCTACCTCATATTTAATGGCCTGATGGGACAATTCAGGTAACATAGCTGTTAGACGTCGTACGACTCGTACCATATATAGCATTTGAATTTGATGTGTTATTATAGAAACCACAGAAACCTAACAAAATTGAAGGACCACCTTTTTGTTTTCTATGGCTGAGAAAGGTAGCTGCTCCAATACGGCGTCGCACGGGACCATTTTGCCTCTTCAAGCTTCCCGCCACCGTCTCATTGACATATAAAAGGCTTTATTTCGGAATCTTCCTGTGAACTGAAACCCTCAAAGTGCATAGAGAGTTTTTTGTTGTAGCTTCAACTCTTGTCGACGTAAACATACACTCTACATCAAGAACTTGTAAACCTTGTTGAATGCTTTAACGTTTTTATTATATTTATGCATACATACAATCATAAATATGCCACTTATCCACAAAGAAAATGAAATTCCTCTTTTAATTTCTGCGACCATCTACATATATTTCCTTTATATATATAGTTCATTGTATTACACGATATTGCTTAATTACACATTTCTGTGCCATAAAGTATAGTGGGGCGAATATCAACTATACGAATTAAATCGGGAATTGGAATTTGGAAAATTTGGTCAGCTAGCACATATTCTAGATTTTATTCTTCAATCCAAACTTGTGGATTCTGTTATTGAATTAGGGTTTGGTCAAAATTCTCAACCATGCACATGGAAATGGAATCGAGAATAAAACACTACTACATACTTTTTTCGCATTTCTGCCTATAAGTACCTACACATCTCAACTATGTTTAACCACAACACAAGAGTGAAGAGGTATATAATATAACACATCTCTAGATGGAAAGCCGATGATGGAAGTCTTTGGCTTGTATCAGAGGGTCTTGCGTGAAGGTATAGAGAGTGGAATTGAGCCAAGGATGACTTGCCGGTTTAAACACAACCGGTTGATATGACCATTCACACAATCTGTTGATTTGTGTCTGGCAAGTTGACCTTGGCTCTGTTTTGTTCTCTATTCCTCCATGTTAGATTCCAGATATGCATACACACGCAATATATACACCTTCCAAATGATATATATATATTATATGTATACTTAGATTTCAATATATGTCGCACGCCTCGAATTCGTTTGATTACCAGTCAGCTGCTACTTGTAGATAGTATTAGAAAGTTGTAGAATTTGATTTGTTAGATAAAAAATCAAACAAACCAAAACAACTTTATTCGTTTCTTTGTCTTTTGAACTTTTCGTTAGACAAAATGAACTTTATTCGTTAGAATCTAACATCACTTTGTAGAAATGTTAGTGTCACTTTTTTCTTTCGTATTCATTACCACTTACAAGAAAAACACAAGCAACATTACCACTTCACAACCAAGAATTTCATGAGAAGATCTGCCATCAGAATACCTTGTAAGTGTATCGCTTTTTATCTATGTTCTGTCTCTGGATTTTTTTGTCTGCAATTTGTGTTTGCTGATTTGCATTTTGTCTCTGGTCATAGTTTGCTGATTTGCGTCTATGTTTGTTGATCATGGTTTGCTGATTTGCGTTTTGTCTCTGGTCATGGTTTGCTGATTTGCGTTTGTATTTGCTGATCATGGTTTGCTGATTTGCTGCTTCTATAACTTTAGGAGCATAAATGCGTTGTGTTTGCTGACTTACTTGATAGTTCAAGTTTCTTGCTTTGTGAAACTCTATTTTCTATTCTCTTATAAGAATCTGATTTTATGATGTTTTACTAATCATGTCTCACGGACTTTATTCTTATTTTTAGCAAAAGACTGGTGGTAATGGAAAATCACCATTAGACACATATTTGGAAAATGCTTTCTTAGATATGATTTCATTTAGATACATGAATATCATAGAGTATTGGAAAAAAAAATTCAAGCCGTTATAAAGAGTTGTCGTACATGGCTTTAGATGTTCTTAGTATTCTAATCACAACGGTGGCATCTGAATCGTCATTCAGCATAGGAAGGCGTGTTCTTGTCTCTTGCCTACAAATGTTCAAGCTTTAATTTGTTCAACGAATTGGTTTCGTGATTTTCAAGAAATTAGTAAGAATTACGTTTTTTTTATCTGCATATTGTAAGTGATGAGTTGTAAATTCTAACTACATTGTTTTACAGATTCTAGGTGATGAGTTTGAGTCTCTTGGGGAGAAAGAGAAAATAGTAAGAATTAAGTAACAAGGTAAATATTGAAACATTTTGATGTTGATTATCTGTGTATGATCTTTGTACATACTTTGCATATGAAATCAGAAATTGTATATGAGCTTTGTCCATGATCACGTAACCAAGATTTTAAGAATTTGTTTATCTTTCTCAGGTTGGTGGAGGAGCTTATGCTGGTTGGCTATGGTGTAGAAGTTGATGCTAGTCCAATAGAGGAGATGGATCTGATTGTGTTTCTTTAATCTTTTGAACAATTTGTTTCTTTTAAAATTTATTGTGTTTGGAAAATTAGAGATAATTGTATTTTACATAAAAATCTTATCATAAATTTAATTATTTTCATACTTTTATAAATGTTTATTTGGCTACATCTTTATTAAAAAAATACAAACTTGTTTTTATTAGTAAAAAAAACACAGACATAATATTGGGCTGTTCATGAACAAATTCATATGGACATGGACATAATTTGGGCGCACCTGTTTCGGACCATTGTCCATTATAACCCATCTAGTTAGTGCCCAAAAATCAAATGGTCTATTTGGACATTGGCCAATGGGCGGCAGACGCCCCAATTTACAGTGGAGACAAAATAATTTAATCAAATGCTTATCATTACTACTTTTTATAAAGTCTAATCAAATATCAAACTCTCTTAATTTCTGGTACGTATTGCCAAATTTAGGTAAAATAGTCGATATTTTATAAGACAGATAAATTAGAGCAAACAAAACAGGACAGTTACCTAAAACAGATATTGCTGACGTCATTATCACATGACTATATTGAATGCTTGAGCGACTGTTTTGTCTATTATGACTTCAAACACTTGCATTACTATAATTAGAGGCAAAGTATTCTCTCTTTCCTTAACTCAGAAAAAAACAAAGAATGGACAAGGCTGATCAAAACGCCATTGACGGCTCAGCCTTAGAGCTCAACCGCACGGAGAGAACGGTAGAGACAGTACTGCGAGTAGCATCAATGGCTCTAAGTATCGTGGGTCTCGTCATCATGATCAAGAACTCTATATCCAACGACTATGGCTCTCTTTCTTACTCAAATCTTGGAGCTTTCAAGTGCACTAACTTCTTCTTCTTCTCCTTCCTTCACTCAAGATTAATCAATCAACGAACCTTTGCTTTTTGTTTATCTCGCCTTGTAGGTATTTGGTGAACGCTAATGGCGTTTGTGCTGCATATTCTCTTTTTTCTGCTGTCGCAATAGTAGTCATTCCGTGTCCAATAAGCAAGCTCCGAGTCTGGACACTGTTCTTGCTTGACCAGGTGGTCACGTACGCGGTTCTAGCGGCTGGAGCTGTAGGTGCAGAGACGGTTTACTTAACATATAAAGGAAATTTATCCATCACTTGGAGCTCTGCTTGTGATTACTACGGAGTCTTCTGTCACAAGGCACTGGTCTCAGTTCTATTGACATTCCTTGTAACTGCTCTCTACATCTTGCTTTCTCTCATCTCTTCCTATAGACTCTTCACCAGATTTGAAGCACCTAAGCAATGATATAGCAAAGAACTCAGAAAGAGGAGGACACACGTACGAGATACAAAGAAACAGATATATGTCCTTGTTTGGTTAAAGCGATCGAAAGAGAAAGTTGAATAAAAGAGTAACTAATATCAAGGGTTTTCTCGCTAATGTTAACTAGTGATACAATCACAGTCATAAGACTCATGACCATATATATATATATATAACAAAATTTTAAAGTTTCACCAGTCTAATTCGAAAAATACACATGCTACGAAAACAAAATAAAATCAAGATTATATGTATAATCTTTCAAAAAGTCTCGAAAATAAAAACAATTGACAGCAACATAACGGTAACAACTTGTAGCAAAATGAGTTGGACATACCAAACTTTTAGTACTAATTTCTTGAAGATGACATACACCAATAAACGTACATGTCTCATTGATGTACATACGTTAACATATATTACGGTCACTTAACTCAAAAGCCATAACGTAGGGCTGAGCATTTAAGTTTTGTTTGTTCTTGAAGTATATTGCAAGGTTTATGAACATCCACCGCGAGATGGAGATGTTAATAAACACGAGGAAGCTAGTTCATTAGAAGAAGAAAGAGATCTACCGCATATATAATGGCCTGATGGGACAACTGAGGTGACATAGTTGTTAGACGTCGTAGCATTCAGAACTGATTTGTTCTAATAGAGACCACACAAACAAAATAAGTTACGTAGCTGCTCCAATACGGCGTCGCATTGGTACATTTTGCTTATTCAAGCTTCCCGCCACCATCCCCATCTAGCGATATAGAGAGTTAGTTGACGTAAGCTTTCCGGCGTTAACAGACTCATGCAAGAACTTGTAAATCTTGTTGAAAAATGCGTTGACGTATTTATTATTTATTACAGTATATCATAAGAAAAATCCCATTTCCCACTGTAAACACTATTCTCTAATATTCTATTTATCCACAATTTTTATTCGAAATTCCTCTATTTGTTTCTACGACCATCTATATTTGCATTATTATTTACAAATTTTCTGTGCGATGAAGTAGTGGGAGGAATCGAATAGAAACTATTCGACTTAGATCGGAAATTGGGAATTTGGAAAATATGGTCAGACCATCTTTTAGATTATATTCTCTGATCCCAAATTTTAAAATTTATTCTTGAAATAGGGTTTTAGTCAAAATTCCCAACCATGCATGTGGAAATGGAATCGAGAATAAATTAATATACACAACTTACCGCATTTGTATGTCTATAAATGCCAATACATCTAAACTAGGCTTAACCACAACACAAGAATCAAAGAAAGAGGTAACAAAATTAAAAAGAAGTATCTCTGTATCGAGAGACGGTGATGGGAGTTTCTTGTTGTATCGGAGAGTCTTGCATGAAGGAATAGAGAATGAGGTTGAGCCAAGGATGACTTGCCGGTTTTCACAAAACCGGTTTATTTTGGTCAATACACATTAATCTGTTGATGTGTGTCTGGCAAGTTGATCTTGGCTCTGTTTCCTTCTCTATTCCTCTATGTCAGATTCCAGATACACACGCACACACAAACACTCTCATAGATATATAAAAACACACAAACATTCAGGATTTGGAATAGTCCTTTATATACCAAATTTAGATAAAATGAAAAATTAGAGCAAACAAAACAAGAGAGTAACCTAAAATTGAGATTGGTGACGTTATAATCACCACATGGCAATATTGAATGCTTGAGCGGCTGGTTTGTCTTTTATTACTTGCACACTTAACATTATATGAGGCAAGATCTCTCTTTCCTTAACACAGAAACAAAAAAACTGACAAGGCTAATCAAAACACTATTGACAGCTCAGCCTGAGAGCTTGACCGCACAGAGTGAACGGCAGAGACTGTCCTGCAAGCAGCATCAATGCCTCTATCTCCATTGACTTTGGCTATCTTTCGTACTCAAATGTTGGAGATTTTAAGTGCACCTTCTTCTCTCTCTTCTTTCTTGGCTAAAGAACAATCAATATAATTAATGAACCTTTGCTTTTGTTTTCCTCTTCTTGTAGGTATTTGGTGAATGCTAATGGATTTTTTCTGCCTACACACTTGTTTTTGCTATCTTTGTATTAGTAATTTATATAACATGTACTTTAAACATTAAATTAAAGTAAATCTTCAAATTAAAACTCACATAGAATTTCATCCAATTCGCAAATTCTCTTTGCTTCAAACTAGCAAGCTCATCATCTGTAATATATGGGCAACTCATTCTAACCTGATCATCATACATTCTGTAAATAAATAAAATATATTAGTTAAAATTTTAACCAATTTGTTTAAAAAATAAATGCAAATTAAGAAACATAAATTTAAAATATACCGTTCATATGGCAGTATATCCTCACAGTTGAGAAGAATATATGTATGCAAATGCGTTTGCTCCTGTGCAGTTAGCCATCGTTTCCTCTGTTTTCCACTTAAACGTCCGACTTGTGCAAACATATCTGGCACATAGGTACGATATTTTGGTTTTTCTCCTCCATCGTCATTGCGACCCGGTTTTCTACTCTTTGTTTGAACTTGAAGTGCGAAGTAGTGAGATGAGAAGTTTGATCTTTCTTCATTAATGCATTGAGCGACAATCGAGCCCTCCACCTTGCTTAAATTTTTAACCTTCTTTTTGAGATGAAACATGAAACGCTCGAACGGATACATCCACCTATACTGAACCGGACCACCAAGTTCTGTCTCCCGAGGTAAATGAATTGCAAGATGCTCCATTACATCAAAGAAAGATGGTGGAAATATTTGTTCAAGATTGCAAAGAATAACTGCGATTTTGTCCTCCAAATGTTGGATCCCTTCAGATGTAAGTGATCTTGAGCATAGGTCTCGAAAGAAAGCACATATTCCTGCAATTATAATAACATATTATATAAATACAATAACATATATATTTAAAATAATTGACGAGTTAAACAAAAGATTAATACCTGCAATAGCTTCATGCACTGGTACAGGTAAGAGTTTGGCAAATGCGAATGGAAGGAGCCTTTCCATAAAAACATGACAATCATGACTTTTCATTCCACTTAAGCGGCCTTCTTGACTGTCTACACAGTTTCGTAGGTTTGAAGCATATCCATCAGGGAATTTGACGTTGTGGATAATCCACTGAAAGAACTCATCCTTTGCAGCCCCTTCCAATCTGAAAATGGGGCTGGGGCCTTTCCCGTCTTCCGAGACATGTAGCTCATCACGCACACATATAGCAGGCAAATCTAATCTTGACTTCAAATTATCTTTCGTCTTGCCTTTGACATTTAACACTGTATTCATGATGTTGTCAAAGAAGTTCTTCTCGATGTGCATGACATCTAGATTGTGCCTGAGTAGCTGATCCTTCCAATATGGCAAATCCCAGAAAATACTTTTTTTGTGCCAATTGTGAAACTCTCCACAACCTTTAACACGAACATGTCCACTTCCACCGCAATCTGTAGTTCTATCTACATCAAAATCACTTAATTGATCCAACATATACTTCCCGTCTAACTCTGGCGGTGGACCATCCCAAACAGTCTTGTTTTTTGTAAACTTTGTCGTGCTCTCTCGATATTCATGGTTACTTGGAAGAAACCTCCTATGACAATCAAACCAACTTGTCTTCCCACCATGTTTAAGTCGGATGGCATCAGTATTATCTTGACAATACGGACATGATAACCTTCCATGCGTTGACCATCCAGATAACATGCCGTATGCAGGAAAATCGCTTATCGTCCACATAAGGGCAGCGCGCATCAAAAAATTTTGCTGGCACGAAACATCAAAGGCTTGAACACCATGCTCCCATAACTCTTGCAGCTCGTAAATCAAAGGTTGTAAGAACACATCAAGTGAACCTTTAGGATGTTCTGGACCCGGAACAAGGATGGTGAGGAACAAAAACTCTCGTTTCATGCACAGCGATGGTGGCAAATTGTAAGGCGTGACAATGACTGGCGACAAAGAATACTGCCTCCCATGCTTTCCAAACGGGTTGAAGCCATCAGTACATAACCCAAGGTAGACGTTCCTGCTCTCGAAAGCAAAATGAGGATACACTTCTTGAAACTGTTTCCATGCTTTTGCATCTGACGGATGCACAATTTCTCCTTCGGTAGAATGTTCGGCATGCCATCTCATGGACCCCGCAGTACGAAGAGATTGATATAGCCTCTTCAACCGTTCTGCTAACGGTAAGTACCACATACGCTTGTACGGTATGGGAACTCTTCCACTGGTCTCCTGAAAACGGGGTTTGCGACAAAACTTACAAACCAAGCGATGTGCATCCTCTCTCCAATAAATCATACAATTGTCGATGCAAACGTCGATCATCTGATAAGGCATACCCAGACCAGAAACCAGTTTCTCTACCGCATAGTACGAAGGTGGATGCAAGTTATCTTCTGGCATGTAATCGTTGATATAATCAGCCCACGCATCAACACAATCCTCCGACATGTTAAAATCCGTTTTCAGTTGCATCACCCTAGTCGCAGCTGAGAGAGCCGAATAACCCTCCTTACAACCTGGATATATTGGATGCTTGGCCGCATTTAACATATCGAAAAACTTCTTTGCTTCTAGATTTGGTTCCTCTACACCAATTTCATTTTCTGTAGACGATGGAATATCTTCACGAAATGCATCGCTTACCATTTGAAATGTACCTCTATCTTCTTCTACCATTCTAGCTTCCTCTAACCTTTCAGCACTATCTTCTTCTACCATTCTAGATTCCTCTAACCTTTCAGCACTATATTCACTACAACTAGGTTCCTCCACTAAATCTATTTCTCCGTGAGAATACCAGACTTTGTAATTCGGCCTAAACCCTCGTTCATACAAATGTTTCCACACCCTATCTACAATAATAAATTTATTATTATTACAACGAGGGCATGGGCAGAACATTTTACCATTTTGCAAGCATATATCTTGTTGTGTCGCAAACTGCATGAATTCCGTGAGTCCGTCAGCAAACTCCTGTGTAACTAGCCCCGTATTTGGATTCCATTGATTATTGTACATCCAAGATCGAAAGTTAGCACTGTTTCGAGACATTTTTAGATTTTGGAAATTTTTTTCGTTTCTAGATCTGTAAGGGAGTGTCTAATTTATATAGGCAATTTTCAGAAAGTCCCCGACCAATTTCCGACTGATTCCCCTCCAGTTTTCCGACCAATTTCCGACTGGATTTCAAACGGCTACAAACGGCTACATTATTCTGACCGAATCCCGACCAATTCCTGTCGATTTTCAACGGTAATATAAAACCGACCGATTTCCGACCGCAATTTCAAACGGTTATATCGACTGTCGGGAATTGGTCGGAAATATCTGACTGATTCTCGACCGATTATTTTCGTCGGCTATTTCCGACTGCCTTCTGACCGAAAATTTCAAACGGCTACAAACGGTTTTATTCTGACCGAATCCCGACCAATTCCTGTTAATTTTCAACGGTAATATAAAACCGACCGATTTCCGACCGTAATTTCATACGGTTATATCGACCGTCGGAAATTGGTCGGAAATATCTGACTGATTCTCGACCGATAGTTTTCGTCGGCTATTTCCGACCGATTGCCGACCGTAATTCAAACGGTTACATTTTCCATCGGGAATCAGTCGGAAATTTCCGACTGCCTTCTGACCGCGAATTTCCGTCACCCATTTCCGACCGATTTGTTACCAAAATGGAATCCGTCAGAAAATGGTCAGAAATTCGTCGGAACAACTTCCGACCGATGCTAAGAGTCGGAAATTTGGTCGAAATTGCCCTTGTTTTCTTGTAGTGAATTAATGAACCTTTGCTTTTGTTTTCCTCTTCTTGTAGGTATTTGGTGAATGCTAATGGATTTTTTCTGCCTACACACTTGTTTCTGCTATCTTTGTATTAGTCATTCCGTGTCTAATATAATACGCATGATCCGCGTCTGGACAGTGTTCTTCATAGATTAGGTTGTCACGTGTGTGGTTCTAGCGGCTAAGACAATTGGGTGGTATATAACATGTATGTAGAAATTCTTACAAGGTAGCAAAAGATTATAAATATCTTAACCAAAGAAGGACTAATTTGTAATGTAGACTAACTTACAAACGCAAATTCATGTGTCTATCATATAGAAAAATTAGGAGTTAGATGTGAATAAAGGACAACAAACTGCATACAGAATCTACAAAACAGAACAACTATAGTGATCAGTAGCGACCCCATGAGAAAGAAGAAGATTGGAAGCGAAATAGAAATATAACTATGACGTAAAGCCCGTTTACATGTATGGGCCAAGATTGAATTAGTCAACCACAAACATTGACTATTTGACTTCTAGAGTGACATTGTAGATTATTGATACTACTAACCTCAAATAGTTACATTCTACTCCAAGTTATGGATGTATTAGAGTGTGCATGTCCCCTTGTGTGTTGGTTATGTCATATAATTCTGTCGACTAACTTATTTGTTTTGATTTCAGTCTCTAGTTAGGCTTTTAGTTAAGTTATTTAGATCATTTTAAATTAAAAGTGGGCATAGTTCAATGTATTTGAAAACCCATATGGTATGTTGTTTAATTATTATATAATTTGGTTGTGGGCTCCAAGGTGATGATTAGGACTTGGGAGCTTCTGTTTTGTTTTGATCTCAATGAACGTTGGTACATGTGATATGAGTCATATGACCATGTCAAACTTGTTGAATTAAAGTGATGTATTATGTGCACTAAACCAGGGAGCTTAATTAGGACACAATAATTTACAAAATTAATCATCGTATTGAAAATGATTCAAGCTAGATGCACTGCACCTCAAAAGGTACTATAACTAGTATAGTTTACACTCCAATGCGTAGTTGTTTGGGCGTCAATATAACTCCGATGCATTTATAGTACAGTCTTGAAAAGAAAAATTGTTAAAATATTTATAGACTAGGTCAAGGGTTTATGCAAGTTGTCCTTTCATTTCCTCACTGAGTATTATGTCATAAACTATCACAGCTTCAATATGTGTTTTTAGAATGATCTAATACATAAATTATTCAAGGGTATACAACTTTACTGTAATAAAAGGTTCATATAATCATATATAGTAGTAATATATTAGAACGTGAGCTCCAGTAGAGAACAAAAGAAGAGAAACGAGAGGGCTAGCTTAGCGAAGGGAGGAGTAAAACGTTTGTATTTACCAAGCTTTATGTTGCTATATCAGTTAATATACATGGGTTAATAATAATATAACCAGCAATTAACCAACATCTACCTACCTAACCACCTAAGCTTAACAAACTATAATAAGGGACAAAAAGTTTTTGTATCTTTCTATTTACATTCTCATGTAAGGCACGGATTAGATTAATCATTAAATTATAGATATATCATATAAATGATGAGATTTTTCTCTTTCTGTTACAACTTACAAGTAGTTGTGGCAAAATGCAACTGTTCATCACATGAAAGGTTAGCATTATTTGGTCTCAAATAATAGCACTCTTAATAATTAATACAGGTTGGATTCTTTGCCCTCGTCAATTATTTTTTTTCTCAATTTTTTTTCCCCCTTTTGCGTTGTATTTTCATAGGCTCATAGCATTCGAAACTGAGACGAACAAAACTAAGAAAACTTTAATGAGAATGGAGTATATTTATATATTGAAATAAAGTTGAACTAACTCGTAATAGTATGATACTAACGTTTACTCACAGTAGTGCTATAGTGGAGTATAATGTAAAGCTACTAACTAATTATAATATGAGTCTTATTGAAGATAAGAAGGTAGTAATAATTTAATTATCACGTTCGTCGACCAGAGTATAAATGGATCGATTCATTACGCCAAAACACGTGGTAAATTATAATAAAATCCCAATACTTCTCATGCAAATCGCTTAATGATACACACTGACACATTGTGTTCAATCACCCGCTAACACATACACTTGGAGTAAGATCCTCGTGTTTTTTCTTTTCCAGACATTTTGGGTTTAACAAAAATATAATGACGATTTTGTTTTGCAACTTACATCATGCATACCGGTCCGATATGGTATATATCTATAGTAATGATTCAAATAAGGACTAATTTATAAAATTGCTCAAGATGAAAGACTTAAATATAAGCATATATTTTGAGAAACTACACCTAAACCAATCATTAATCTATGTATTCTGTTAGTTAACCCGTCTTCGGTTAATCGTCAAGTCTCTACATTAAGACCTAATATATATTTTATAAAAAATATATATATTATATCAATAGATGTCAACCTGATCAACGAGCAATCCACGAGGTTATAATTTGGTAACTACAATAATTGATTAAGAAGAACAAAAATGGTACTGCTAAAAATAATAATATACAGGTAGGAAGTAAATGGGAAGAATTATTAACCTAATTTTATACTAGTATTAGTTTTAAAAAGAGAGGCCCACAGAGAACAGATTACAAAATTGTTAGAAGCGACAAAGGTGGGTCCTATGTTGGCCACGTGGCAGACAAAGTAAGACTTTTCAGTCGACGTGGGTCCCGCAACGGTAAGAAGCCATAGTAATGGCCCATCACATGGATCCAATTCCCATATTCTCTTCAACATGCGAATCCCTCTTAAATTTCTGACCCAACGATGCAAATTTTATGTTTTAATACTATAAAACCAATTATTAAAACTTCTATCGTTTTGAGAAGATATTATTATACATTTGCATAATCAAATTGCTGTTGTTTAACAAAAAAAATAACCAAATACTTTTGTTTCTTTCAAAATACATTATTTTACAGTTGTATTCTAGTGTAAGACATAGCTTTAAAGTACAAGATATTCATACCTTTTTTTTAACTAATATCATTAATTATCGCATAGTACTAAAATAGACACTTTTTCAAAATGAAGAATTGTAGATAGTTCTATTTACAACGTTAAGAATTTCCATGCATATGCATGCGTAGGCGGGTAGTGTATATCTCTCTCGCATTTTAGCTTACAATTTTGATAGATGAGATCATTTTTATATGTTGGAATATGGTGAAAACTGAAAACAACTATTTTAGCAATAAACATATAATTGAGTCATTAAACGATTAGATGAAGATTCAGTACACGTCGTAAGCGAGATGAAGCTAATTTTGAGGAACGTTACAGCCGACAAACTGTTACTGCCTCATTAATGCACACAGTCGCGTATTTAATCTCACTGACCTCAAGTTTCTTCACATTCACGCACCTATTAAAAACTAGGGTAGAAATTAAACCTATTGTAGAAACAGTAACTGCTTATTTTTCATAAAACACTACTATCATGTATACATGTGCTCAGCCTATGGTGAAACAATCATGTAATTGCAAACCCAAAATTAATGGCAAATTAGTTCCAGTCGTGATTAATTAATTATTTAAACTGTTCACTAATGTCAAACGAATCACTTCCGCTTGTCTTTTCCCAACTTCCCCCCAAGTCAAAGCCTAAATCCTCCAAACATTAACCTTTTTCAATTAATTAGTTAATCACATTTCTCCTTCTCCTCCTCTTCTTTATAAATATCTCAAAGTTCCCCGCCCATTATACACAAAACAAAGAAGTGAATAAAAAAAAAACAAACAAAAATGGAAGAAGAAGATATATATTTCCCCGACACCGATCTCGATCTCAGCTTCACATCCACCGTCACCGACCGTACATTCGCCTCCTCCAGCGCTCGCTCCAGCCTCACCTTAAGCTTCAACGACAGACTATCCACTTCCTCCGCCGTAACAACCTCCTCCACTTCCACCGTCAACCACCGTCGTCACGATCCTCACTGGTCTGCCATCAAATCAGCCAAAACTCTCTCCTCCGACGGAAACATCCACCTCCGTCACCTTAAACTAATACGCCACCTCGGCACCGGAAACCTAGGCAGAGTCTTCCTCTGCAACCTCCGTGACTCCTCCGCCAGATTCGCCCTAAAAGTCATCGATCGAAACAATCTCACAACAGCGAAGAAGCTCTCTCAGGTAGAGACGGAGGCAGAGATCCTCTCCTTGCTAGACCACCCTTTCCTCCCTACGCTCTACGCTCGCATCGATGAGTCTCACTATACGTGCCTCCTCATCGATTACGCTCCCAACGGAGACTTACATTCCTTGCTACGCAAGCAACCTGGTAACCGTTTACCGCTTCAGCCGGTTAGATTCTTCGCCGCCGAAGTTCTCGTCGCCTTGGAGTATCTCCACGCGATGGGAATCGTATACCGCGATCTCAAACCGGAAAACGTTTTGCTCCGAGAAGACGGACACGTCATGTTGTCTGACTTCGATCTATGTTTTAAGTCCGATGTGGTTCCTACTTTTAAATCTCGCCGCTACCGGAGAACATCTTCTTCTCCGTCTCTTCGTCGACGGAGGAGCGGGTGTTTCTCGTTGGCCGCGACGGAGGAAAAGTACGAGAGAGAGGAGATCGTGGCGGAGTTTGCGGCGGAGCCAGTGGCTGCGTTTTCACGGTCTTGCGTCGGGACACACGAGTACCTAGCGCCAGAGCTAGTCTCCGGGAATGGACACGGAAGCGGAGTTGACTGGTGGGCGTTCGGAATATTCCTTTACGAGCTGTTGTACGGAGCGACGCCGTTTAAGGGAGAGAGTAAAGAGCAGACCCTGCGCAACATAGCGTCGACCACCAAGAACGTGAGTTTCCACGTGGACGGTGAGTCGGAGGAAGCGAGGGACTTGATTGAGAAGCTTCTGGTGAAGGACCCGAGGAAAAGGCTAGGATGCGCCAGGGGTGCGCAAGATATCAAACGTCACCCGTTTTTCGATGGGATCAAGTGGCCGTTGATTAGGCATTACAAGCCACCGGAGGAAGTTAGAGGGCTTGTGATCAAGAAATCGACGAGAGCACATGCTGGTCACGTGACCGCCGTTTCACCGCGACGGAGGAAGTCGTTTTTGTGGAGGGCGTTGTTTTATTTACTGCGCGGTAAAAGCTCTAACGGCGGGAGTAAAAATCAGAGCAACAGTAATTACTATCATTATGTAGGCAAAAGCTACGCGAGTCGCAAACGCGTTTAAGGCTATCTCACGCTTTCTTCTTCTTCTTTTTTTTTAAGTAAAACAACACAAACGTAGAGGGTGTATATGTGTGTTAATTAGTGTTTGTATACAATAGAATGTTCAACGATTTTGTATATGGAGATTACACAAGAATATATAATATTTTTGTCATCTCTTCGTCTATATACACTGACTGCATTGGAAAACAAAATAGGTTACAAGTTTACAAGTCAAGATTAACAAACGCTAACTGTTTTTATTTTTATATGATCATGACTAATTGACAATACACCAGTACTCTCTCACACATAATTACTTTTAGATTTGAGTAATTTTCATGTCAGACTAAAATGGTTAATAGGAAGAAAACAATCTTTAAAATCTAAAAATGAACAAAAACATGTAACTTCGTTATTTTCAACTGCATTGCACCTTGCAAACATCCATAAAATATCAAGTTGAATGAAGAAAGATGCTATGGTTACACCAAGTTAGATACAAATGGGTCTACTTAAGACCCATCATAATCAAAATTGGACTGGAGTTAAATTTTGGGCTTTACTGTTAGGATTTAGGACGATTATATCTATCTCACTACGATAACCTAGGAGAGATGGTTGTAGCCTGTTGACCAATGACCACCAAAAGCATAAACAAAGAAGATGATATGGTAGTAGCCCACATCGTATCCTTCAATTTATTGGAATGTGGGAGTATTGATTTGGTTATATACGAAGAGAAACAACATAATAAAAATACTGATTCTGGTTGGGCTTAGAATCCTCTTTAGACCCACAATAACAAAGTCTTCGTATTTTATTATGTATAAAAAGATTGACGAGGATTTGAATGTGATCCAATCTGTTGTGATCCACAAATTAATACACTAAGTGACGAAGAACTGACTAGAAAAATAAGGACAAAATCAAGAGGGATGATTTTGTTCTAGCAGCTGTAAAACCGCAACGAATGTTGATAGAGAAACGGGAACAGTCACAATCTCGCTAACAGATCTTCTGTTTTGCGTAACTTAATTATGAAAATGGGTAAAGATATGTTTTGAAACCCAAGCTGATATGGTTGGTCTGACCACATGCAGTCTAGCTATCAAATATTATAGTTCGTATTTATGCCATAATATCTTTTGACGTTAAAAAATATAATACACCATATATCTTGTGGCTGTCCTTTTAATTTACCCCTTTCACAACACAATCAACACAAACCATAATTATACAACGTATAATAAATGAATGGAAAGACTTTTAAGAGTTCCTAAAATCATACTAAGTTCTAAAGCAAAGGTGTATGTAGCTTTTTTGGGTTATTAACCATCGAGATCAGATCGAAGCAGTCCCCAAAATAGCGAATACCAGTCATTGAATGATTGAAATCGAAATCAATGTTTTTATATAATATCTGTATGGTTTAGCAAAATATTTTTCGATCAGGTTTGATTCGATGACTCGATGCTCTTAAGAGATAATTCGGTTTTGATCATATAAGTTGAGACTTGAGATTAAAAAAAGAGAAGCGAAGCAAACAAACCCTCAAGTGGAGAAGGCGAAGAAGATAAGATTGCCGGTTGCATGTTCCCCTAAACCTTAACCAAATCTCAATGTTTTGTCTTCTTTCAACATCTCTCCTCTTTTTATGCCCACCTTTCTCCGTTTTCTACTCTTTCTTCTTCCTCTTCTTTATTTAGATTGTGTGGAAGCCTATTATTAAATAATGTTGTTACGTTAAATAATTTCTTGTAAGGGTTAAAAACAAATACTATCCATATCAACAGCTGTGTTTACCGCGTTTCTTACATTTTTAAATAAAGGGTACAGAAATAATTATATTTTGCAGCCCATAATATGATAGATACAAATACACTACAATGACAGAATAAAAGATTTATGTCTAAAGTTATGATTTCATGAAAGTATAGTTCATTGGAGAATTCAAAGCGGGCCATGCAAATCCCTATGTCAATGAACCAAAAAAAATCAAGACCATGTTCATCTCCTCTTAATTCACTTCCTTTTTATTTACTGCACCTCTTTCTTCTTTTCTTCTCTATATATACTCTTCTAATCCATTTTCTCCTTCATCTCATTTCTTTCATTTGCACTCTCTTCCATCACCCACAAAAGGGTTTTTTTGGGGCACCCCAAAGTCTCAATCTTTGATCACCAATAAAAACCCTAATTGTTAACTCCATGGCAAACTTCAAGAGAAAGTTCAACAAAGGTCAGGCCTTTACAAGCAAATGTGTTTCCTTGGTGAAGGAACAACGAGCTCGTCTCTATATTCTCCGCCGTTGCGCCACCATGCTTTGCTGCTGGTACATCCATGGCGATGAATAAAGAGACAGACCCCTTGGCTTTCTCCTTCAGATTAACCTCTACATGTAACAATATACGTATATATATACCCCTCTGCTCTCTATCTCTTCTAGAATCTCCACTGATGACTAAGCTCGCTCTCTGTTGGTGTTGGTGGCTGCATGGCTTGATGTGTCTCTCTCTCCAAGAACGTTTGATGCTCTCTCTTCTTTTGGTGCAAAACCCTGCAAAATCTTGCTTTTAAAAAACCTAAAGACCCAATCTTTAGGTTTTTTTTTTTCTTTTTTGTTCTTTTTGGTTTTCATGGGTTATTTTGCATCAACCAAAAGAGAGAGATCACTTTATCCGCTGATTGAGCTGGCGGAGTTTTTACTGTTTTTGGAACATATAGAGAGACGCAGCCACAGATTATGTTATGTAAGAAAAGAAGTTTCATACAATGAAATCTTTCGGTTTCATCTATGGCCTCAAGATCTTCTTGTTTGATTTTTGCCTCTGGTTGTAACTACTAGAAGAATAAAACTTAAATTTTGGCAATTTGTAGTCTTTTATTGGCTCAAGCTACAAAAACTAAACAAACAAGAGACCTCATCTTATCTAATTCTACAAAACAAACATCTTAACCGAGTTCCGGTTCAGTCAAGATTTATTCCAACAAGAACCAAGTTCATGTTCGAAACAGAGCACTCTTCTTCAAAGAGGGGACATCTGAAGATCATAATCCGGTCCAAGCCTAACCGAGTTAACGTAGTCATTCGTGCAATGATCCGATAGACCTGGAATCAACAGTCCCACGAGCCTTAACAAGATCCTAAACCAACCTTCTCTATAACCCGGTCCATAAATATACCCCATCGTCAAGCCTCTAACCAACTCCCAAACCGCGTTCACATGGCCAAGAATCTCGTAACGCATACCGTAAGGGTTCGGATCCGGCTCATCCTCTGCTTTCTGTCAAACATTCGAGAAAACAAACCATCATTAGTAAAATCAATCTCACATTCCAAAATCTGACCAAAAAAAAAAAAGTGATTATAACATTACTGTCTCGTTGTAGAAGCTGTCATAGTAAAGACAAGTTCCGAAATGTTTGTAGAGGAACGTTTTGTCGTCGTAAGGCAACCTCGGGACAAGATCGTTGCAGTACACAACTCGAAAGTACCGGTCCACGGGGTGATTTAGCTGAGCTGTCATGAAACTCCCGATCTCTCTGTTCCCAATCCTCGGTTGTCCAAACGTGTAAACTCCAAGCAGCCTCTTCATCATCTCCGTTTCCTCTTTCAACACAAGCAACGTGGGAAACAGTATCGCCAAAGCACCTCCCAAGCTATGCCCCGTGACTACAAACTGCGCGTTCTCGTGTTCCGAGAGAAGACGTTCCAGAGTTTTCTGAACAGCGTAATAAGCGCTTCTCTTTCCCATCTCTAGGACATTCCTCCTCTTATGACTCTCTTCCTCGGAGTCGGAGGAGGTTTGTGCTAAAAGATGGTAATGGAAAGTGGGAGTGTCGTTTCTGCTGCCTAAACCCATGGCTTCAATGAAACCCATGTGAAGCTTTCCTGCGTTGGGAATGTCGTACCAAGAGTAGTCGAAATCGGTTCCCCAATCGTCCGCATCAAACGGCTCAGTGCCTCTGAAGCTGACTAGGATCAAGTTTGCATCTTTCTGCTTATCCGTGAGTATGAAGACTTGTGTAGACAACTGCTCCTGATACTCTGCAAAGAAAGATACACAAATGTGTTCAAAATGTGTTCAAAGTCAAAGCCAAATGCTTAAAATCTTGCTAATCTAATTCTCACCATTCCAACAATCCAAGAACTCCACCAGATTCATCTGCAGGCGAAAAAATTCACAAAGTTGGAAACTTTTTCCTCATGAAAATGTGTTTAAAGTTTCTGTTTTTAAAACTAACTTGCCTTCCAATGGAGATTAACGACGTTTTCAACAACCTTGGCGTTTTCATACGCAAGCTTCGACGCCATCACACACAAATCCATAAGCCCACGACTTCCCGGCTCGATTCCGACGCTTCCAGGCGAACCGGAATTGACCGAGTCTATGCTCACCAACTGTTCGACGAAATTCCATCCTTTATACAGATCAATTCGACCATCGAGATGACCAATTGTGCTAATAAACGTCACAGAGCCTCTCTCTGGTATCACAACTTTCGCTGTCCAACAAAAAAAAAAGCATCCGAATTTACACTATGAGACTTTTCGTTTCTGTGGAAAGTTTGTGACTTTATAAATTACCTTGGATTATCCGGAGAAGCAAACCGAAGAAGCCACCGTTCGCAGACAAGAGATTGAGGAAGAAGTCAACGAAGCGACCTGTGATTTCCATCGGCGTTCGGAGAAGTCCGATGATCTTACGGACCAGGATCGAAACAACGATTACCCAACGGCGATCTTCAGCTTCCTCGTCAATCACCGCCGTGCTCCGACTTCTGTGCTCAGGCCATTCCAGGAACTTTGCCTTGCTCGCTTCGTCGCCTCTCACACCGTATCGGAATAAGTCGGTGTACCCACCTCGGTGAGGCCGGACAATCAAGTAGTTCGACCCGTAACCCGGATTCGAGCCCGAACCCGAACCCGATTCGTTGTCTTGGTGCATGTCTCTGGTTTCTTCTGTCTTTGTAACAAATGGAAGCTAGCTTATACTATGTATGCGAATGTATATGCATGCATATGTGTCTCTCCCTTTGTGTTTAAGCTTTAATTTGTTTTTTTTTTTTACCAAAGAGCTTTAGTTTGTTGCTTGTGTAGGTTAAAGTTTTTTTGGATAGGTTTTTGTCATTTTCGTATTCTGTTTAGGAGGTGTTAGGCCATCTCCATCCCTAAAACCATATTTTTGGTTCTAAATTATTTTTTATTATTAACTTTCACAAAAATCAATATTAACAACTTTTGTAAGTTTTTTTTTTTTTTTTTCTTCCTCCATCCCTAAAACCTTTTTATTTGGTTCTTAACAATTTTTTCTTTTTTTACAAAATTCAAATTCAATTCAAATTCTCAAGAGAGCAATATCTTTTGCTAAGTTTACCGAAGAATTCAACTAACTTTTCTTGAGTTGCCGCTGGGAATTGCTGAAACCCAATCCATTCACGAACAAGAGGCCCAATCACTCCAAAATCCTTCTCCAACTTCTAAAAACAACACATTCAAACTCCCAAGTCAATAGAGACAATAGAAACAAACAAGTGTGACAGATGAAAGATTTTTGATGGACATAGAAGAGTAAGAATATGAAATTCTGTTAACGGAATCCGAACTATATTTCTCGACGATGAAAGACGAGAGAGAGGAAGAGAGAGAGAAAGAGATAAATTAAGTATTTTTTTTATTTTTTTTTATGTTCTCAAAATTCTTTAAATATGCTCTTGACACGTGTGCGGTTTTTAAATAAGAAAATGAGTCTAAAGACTCGGATTTAGTATATTATTGGATTAAACTTTATTTAAATCACCTATTTACTTTAAAACCTTGTTTAAATCCAGGGATGGAGATGCCCTTATTGGACGTTGTATTTAAAATAAACTACAATTCAATTATTAATAGATTTTTAAATTTATTATTTTTCAATCAAAATTTAAAATTCAGTGTTATTCAAAACTAAATGACTTTTAAAATATTTATTTACTTAATTGTTTGAAATGAATTTCAATAAGTTCTATGAGTAAATTATTAAAAATAAAACAAATGAGATATTACAGAGATTTTATAATCAACTAATATGAATGCTTAAAATAAAATAAAAAATTTGAATATAAATGATTATAAAACCTATATAATTGAATAACACTCATTTTAGCCTTGTAACTTGTTACTTTCTTTTCTTTTTGTTTTTTTTAATTATTTTTGTCAATGTGGGAAACCAAAATGTAATTGTGTCAGTACACGTAAATGACTTGTAGAGTTGGCAAAACCGAATCTAGTTTAGAAATATCGTATAAGTCGTGACTTACACTAGTTAATGCACTTGGAGTCATCTGACCAAAATAGAGAAAACTTATTCCACCGACCGTTTCAATTTTCAACTTTCAGTTGAGTCTGTATCAAGCAACGTTCTCTTTTGATATGTTCTATGCGTAGACAATCTCAGTTGTTACTTGTTATGCTACTTCCAAACTTTGGTTAATCCTTAGTTTTTGTCTATTTAATGGGTTCTAAATTTTCCAACTATTTAATCGTGTTTTGTAGGACTAATTAAATGCAAGTGAATAATGAGGACAAAATGAAAATTTAAGATATACGTAAGCACTTGTAGATGTTCAGAAAGTGGGCCTTCATCACAATAGCCCAACAAATCCACGTGTGCCTCTGTCTTCCAAGGCCCAAGAATCTAACACATGTCACGGAATCCACGTGTCCATAGTCTGATTTCTCACAATTGCTTTCGCACAAAATCAACATTTTCTAAGTTGAGATTTTACATGCAAATGTCATTGTACGTATATATTTAAACCGGTTCCCAATGATGTACATAGCAATAAGGTCGGTTATACCATTAAACGGCGAGGCTTGAAACTTTTTTGGAACAAATACCAAATTTCTTCTCTTGTCATCCACGCAACATGCCGTTTATGTCTCTTATCAGTTCTCACTCCTGTCTTCCAAGTTCCAAAAGAAAGCAATTACTCTCCAACAAGCAAAGCATTTTATCTTATGTGTTTCTCTTTTCTCAAATAATTAAAATAATATGTACCCTTTAGTTTAGATTTTTGATTTTTAGTATTGGAATAGCTCGAACTTGTATTCTCTAAACTTTTCATTATAATGATATTTACATTCCTAGCAAAAAGAAAAAAGAAAAGTCACATAATATGGCAGGATAACTGGAAATACATTATTTAAGTGCAATGAATCTTTGTTGTGTTACATTTAGTTTAATATGGTACTAGGAATTTGCAAACTATATGAGGCATTTGTTCTGACTGAAAGACATACATTTGATTTTTGTGTATTTATAGGTTACCAAATCGAATGCTTTACTATAGCTATTTTTTCTCTGTTTCTTTTTATGATGATTTTTGGTGGACTACCTACTTGTTAACAAGTGGCTTATATGATATCCCTATAAATTAGTGTTGGAATAACTTCTAGTGCTTTATTTAATAAATATTATATTATTCGGTCCGTATAGAACATATAAAACACACTTGCACATTACAGAGTCCTAGACACCGAAGGAATAAAACGAAATAGGGTATCAAAAATACAAACGTATGTATAGTTTCGACCACCAAGTTTGTGAACGTTGCGAACTTACGAATAATTTATAGGATCCAAAAGTCTATCCATAGGCTTTGTAGTGGGAATGGGATGGTCGATATATCAGTTGACATGTTACTTTAAATTTCGTGGGTGAAACTAAAACTATGATATCTTTTAAAGTAATCATACATCGTCGAGTTATTAGAGAAGTTGAAATATGAATAAATAAAAACATGCACAATACAAACCGACCACTCTATTATGCAATCAAATAGTTCCCCCCCCCCCTCATCTTTGCGAATGGACCTACCAGAATAACGTAATTATAGGTCACCTATCTTTTGTAGACAATTGGAAAATAAAACGACGCGTAGTTTGTCGGCGACAAAATAAACGGCAGCACATTACGCGTAGTTCAGTGATCGAAGTATCGAACTGCGTCGTCCGGTAGTTAACGGCTTTATTGTTTTTTTCTTTCTGAAAGATGTATTTTAGTTACGAGCTAATAAATGTAAGTTGTTTTGTGTATTTTATTAGAACTCCTACTTTTGTTTTGTTTAAGAATTTTTATATAAAGAACTTAACATTCCGTCAAATGTCAATCGAAATTAGAATATACCTAACACCTACTCCATAATACAGACAGATGTCCAAAAACATTCATACAAAATTTAGATCTTGTAATGAAGTAATGAACTCAAAATTAATAGCAACGAGACAAACAAAAATGAAAAAGATAATGATAAAATTAGATTGTTTTTGTCACCCGGCGACCGAATAATTGTAGAATATACGTCAGGTTTCATCGAAGCTAACTTGTTTGTTCGTTTTTATATATACAACTTTTTCATAAAATCTGTTTTAAAAAATATTTAGTTGTTAATTTTAATTAATAAATTTGAAAATATAAAAAATATGCTGGAGTGATTCATCATATCTTTCACTATATTAATATTGTCTTTGTCACTCCCTTCTTGCTGGCACACGCTTGGCTTCAAGCCTCGATTGATTTATTCATCTACCTAAATTATAACATTCTGCAATTTAACAAAATTATTTTAAAATGATCCAACTTACGTGCGAACATAAAATACATACAGGGAACTGTAGTGTATATATATATATAATATAAGTTTAACTTAGCATTTAAAATATATATAAGTTTAACTTAGCATTTGATATGAAATATGAATATTATGAAAAATAGGTAGATGTCGCAAGTAATTGTCTCAAAATTGTATGGTATCAAAATATAGTTTTGCGCTACTTTTATTCTGAGATTCTAATTTCCAAACCCCGGACCGAATCATATTATTTTTTTCTTTTTTCTCGTCGGTGCACTTAGAAACGAATATCTCAAACACGTATTTTTTTCGGCGGACAAATATTAAGAGCAAGTTAATAATAAAATTGAGAAAAATCAAGGTAGCGAACGTTGTACACGAAGAACTTTTCAACGAAGACATTACTAAAGGGCCAAGCGGATGAGTTGCTGCAAACCACGTACAATGACCGATTAACACGTTTTTTTACCAAACTATTATTTTCATTTTGATGGCGATTACCTAAGCTAAATGATTGATTATCGATTATGTACCTTTTTGTTTGACAATAATTTCAAAGTTGACGAAATGATTGACATACATTTAACTATTAACGTTTTTTGGGATAAAGTATTGATAGTAATCTTAATTAGTAAATAGATTTCTGTTAAGTAATTCTATCTTCGTTATCAGAATATATATATATATATTTCTCATACAACTAATAAAATTGTGTGAATATAAATATCCCCGTCTCTCAAATAGAAAAGGTCATATTTGCTACAAGCATCTCGTGAGTTTAATTAAGATGGATTCATTAACATTGTATACCCATAATTGCGACTTTAATGCGTGTTTTTACTCATCATATTCACTAATCTGTTTCTTGACAAACATTAAAGTTACCCTCTTCGGATAACAAAGTCACACTTACTTTAGTAACAAAATTAACTTTTGTTTCCTCTTGACTTTTTTTCATCCCACTTTGATGTGAAGGGAAAGTAATTAATTCTTCAAAGCAATGATGGAAAGATTGGCTATAATCATAGCCAATCTTCAAAGTAATCTTATACCGTATGAAAGCTTCGTTTTATTTCCTATAAATAAAATCAGTATTATTCACAGAAAAATGTATAAACTAAAAGAAATTAAAATACCGAGAATATGCAACATTTAAAAGCGCGTAGGCCTAATGAAAAGTACAGGTAGTTATTATTTTATTTGTTTTATTTGTGGGAATGAGAGGAATGCATAAAAACCAAAAAAGACAATGCGTCAGACCATAACCATGATACACCAACCAAGATCAATTGTTTAACAATTTCATCGACAAGCTTAAAAGGAAAATTATCAAAGTGTAACATTAATTAATATTAAATGAAAATTAGGAAACAAAATATATAAAAAAGTATATGGAAGAAACAAAAATGCAAAGCTAAGCGCCGAAGGCTATTTGTATGGCTCTTGGATTCTTACTTATAGCAAATCGTGCTTGCCAGCTTTACTCGATAAATTCGTCTTATGGCTGAAACAGTATAAAATCTAGCTAACAAAAATTTATCCTGAAATAATAATAAATAAATAAAATCTCTGAACACAAAAGTCTGAAATTTTGCAAATCCAGTCTTTGGGTTTTTGCCATTTGGGTTTTCTTCTGTCTCATCTGGTTTTAGAGAGAGAAAGAGTGGAAGAGGAGGAAGAGGAAGGGGAAGAAGAAGATGACTGAGAATCGTGTGGTATTGGCTCTGTTTATACTCTGCATTGCAGGGTTTGAGCCAAGTTTCATCCATGGAGCCACAGATGCATCAGATAGTGAGTTTGCTTTTAATCCTCCACTCTGTTTTCTCTTTATCTTCCAAAAAGTCTCGATCTTTTCAGGTTTTTTTATCCATCACTTGTGTTAAGTTTCAAATTCTGGGTTTATGTTTCTCCTTACGAACTTTTGATTTCTTCATCCCCAAAACTCAACTTTTGTCATAAATGTTCCTTTCTTCAAAATGGGTTCGTTTCCGGTTTCCCCAAATCTCGAATCTTTTCTCTTTTCCATCCACTTTCTGTTTTGTTTCCTTTTTTTCCTTTCTTGTGGGTTTCTTCTCTTTTCTGGGTTTTTTTGTGTTTTTTTTTTTTGTTTCAGCCACAACCATTTCTTCAATTAGACCTGAAAACTTTAATAGTTCATAAAATCTAAAATCTTGGATCTGCTTCATGTAACCGACAAAAAAAAGTCAAGATGATTATGATTGCAATAGTTCCCTCACGGTCTCTGATTCTCAATATGTGCAGCTTCGGCGTTGAACGCCATGTTCACCTCCATGAATTCTCCAGGACAGCTATCACAATGGACAGGGTCAGGAGGTGATCCCTGTGGACAAAACTGGAAAGGCGTAACATGTTCTGGCTCAAGAGTTACTCAAATGTAATGATCTTTTGTATCATAATCATTATTCACTATCTTGTTTTGTTTTGTGTCGATGCTTAATTAATTTGGATGTTGTCTACTTGCAGTAAACTATCAGGTCTTGGACTCTCTGGATCACTAGGATTCACGCTTGATAAATTGACTTCTGTTACTGAGTTGTAAGATTCATCCAATACTCCAAAGTTTCCTCCTTTTTGTTTTGTTGCATTTAATGGCATAGCTTATAAATAGTCTCATGGATTTGTTTTTGGTGAAACCTGCAGTGATCTAAGCAACAACAATCTTAATGGCGATTTACCGTATCAGCTTCCTCCAAATTTGGAGCGATTGTATGTTTTTGACGATTCTCTCTATTTCTTTTACAAAGTTTCTATCTTTCTGTTTCCAAGTATATAAAATTTCTGTTTTTTTTTTTCAGGAATCTTGCTAATAACCAGTTCACTGGATCTGTTCAGTACTCCATTTCTCTAATGACACCTCTCAAGTACCTGTAAGTTCTTCAACTAATTCATCTTCTGACATCTCATGGAGAAAGATTGCTTTATTTGATGCTTCTTTTGGTTTTGCTCAGCAATCTTGCTCACAACCAGCTGAAGAACCTAGCTACTGACTTCACCAAACTCACCTCTCTCTCTATCTTGTAAGTTCCTTTTCTTTCCCGAGTTAAATCAGTCAATGCATCAATGTTTTGACAATATTAATGTGTGTTTACAGGGACCTCTCTTCCAATCAAATCACTGGTTCTCTTCCGAGCACCTTTAGCTTTCTCTCAAGTGCAAAATCAATGTAAGCCTTCGTTTAGTAGCCTCCCTGTATTAAAAGAACCTAACTAGTTACAACTAACACTGTGTTTATTATTGAATGAACTTCACAGTTATCTTCAGAACAATCAGCTCTCAGGCACCATTGATATCCTAGCCACTCTTTCTCTCGATAATCTGTGGGTAGCTTCAGCTTTATCCGTTTTTTGAACTCATATCACATTTAAACATCATTTGAATGTTTGTTCTTGCTTGAATGCTTCCTCAGGAACATTGCAAACAATCGCTTCACAGGCTGGATCCCTGATTCTTTGAAAGGCATTAACTTGCAGTAAGTTTTTCATTAGTTTCTTCCATCGTCTTGGAACTTACTTTTTTCTCATCTCACTAATTTTTTTTCATGATTGATTTTGAAAACAGAAAAGATGGTAATGCATTCAATTCCGGGCCTGCACCTCCACCACCTCCCGGTACACCTCCAATCAGTAAATCACCTACTCCCAAGTCCGGTAACCGCACACCCCGGTCCAATGGTGATTCCAGCAGTAGCAACGACTCCAGCAAAACAGGGATTGGAGCTGGTGGCATAGCAGGAATTGTCATTTCATTGTTGGTTGTAACCGCAGTGGTAGCGTTCTTCCTGATCAAGAAGAAACGATCGAAGAGGACGTCCTCCACAGACATTGAAAAGACTGATAACATTAACCAGCCCTTCACACTCGCTTCAAATGACTTTCATCAAGGTAACAAGAATTTGTATATACATTTTAAGTGTTGTTCTTATGGATTTCTAAACTCTGTATTCATGGTGTTGCAGAGAATAAGTCTATACAGAATCCACCATTAGTTGTGACAAAGAAACTGGATACTTCATTGTCAATGAATCTACGCCCTCCACCAGCTGAGCGACACAAATCGTTTGATGAAGATGATTCATCAACAGCGAGACAACCAATAGTTGCCGCCAAGAAAGCTGCTGTTGTTGTTCCTTCAAATGTGAATACGTATACCGTTGCAGATCTTCAAGTAGCTACCAATAGTTTCAGCGTCGATAATCTTCTTGGTGAAGGGACTTTTGGAAGAGTGTACAGAGCTCAGTTTAATGACGGAAAGGTATTTACTTTCATAGATATCCTTACATGTAACGCAGCACAGTGACATAATCTTCTGCTTGCTGAGATATTGTTTTTGATCTTAATAGGTACTTGCTGTGAAGAAAATAGACTCATCTGCACTCCCCACTGACACAGCTGATGATTTCACCGAAATGGTATCGAAGATTGCGCATTTGGATCATGAAAATGTGACAAAGCTCGACGGTTACTGTTCAGAACACGGTCAACACTTGGTGGTCTATGAGTTCCATAGAAACGGCTCATTGCATGACTTCTTACATCTTTCGGAAGATGAAAGCAAACCATTGATATGGAACCCTCGTGTCAAGATCGCTCTTGGCACTGCACGTGCGTTGGAGTAAGTCTTTTAAACAATCTCAAAACCACATCACTACCCGTTATATGGCAAGCAAGGAGTCTCATGGAAAGTGTTGTTGCTGTTGTTGTTGTTTCAGGTACTTGCATGAAGTTTGTTCACCATCTATAGTCCACAAGAACATCAAATCAGCAAATATCTTACTTGACTCAGAGCTGAATCCTCACCTCTCAGACTCAGGTCTCGCTAGCTTCCTCCCCACCGCAAATGAGGTATGTGCAGAAACTGGCAACAGCTTTTTTATCTTTCTTTCTTTCTTTCTCCATTACTTATGATTATGATTATGTTTGTGCAGCTACTGAACCAAAACGACGAAGGATACAGCGCACCAGAAGTTTCAATGTCAGGCCAATACTCTTTGAAGAGCGATGTATACAGTTTCGGAGTAGTGATGCTTGAGCTTCTAACCGGGAGAAAACCATTCGACAGGTACTGTTATGATCTTTATTCTCTGGAAAGATGTGGAAATGTTACTGTGAAGAGAGATTACTGATGTTTCTTGGTGATATTGTTGTGTGACAGTACAAGGTCAAGATCCGAGCAGTCGTTGGTGAGATGGGCAACACCTCAGCTTCACGACATTGATGCTTTGAGCAAAATGGTTGATCCAGCGCTCAAAGGGCTTTACCCGGTTAAATCTCTCTCCCGGTTCGCAGATGTTATCGCCCTTTGCGTCCAGGTAATACATATATACATAGAAATGTGTGTCTGCTGATAGGTAAAAGTTGAAATCTGAATGTAAAATTGTGTGTGTGTGTGTTTTTTTTTTTTTAATCTTGTAACAGCCGGAGCCAGAGTTTAGACCACCGATGTCTGAAGTGGTGCAGGCGTTGGTTGTGTTGGTGCAGAGAGCTAACATGAGCAAAAGAACCGTCGCAGGTAGCTCCGGCGCCAATGATTACATGTAAATTCTTTACCTGAGCGAACCCAAAAAAACACTCTGCCGTTTTTTTCTTGTCTGCTCGGATTCTTGGGTCGGATGAGAGCAAGTGACAGAGACAGTCAAACAAAACAATTTTTTTTTTTTTTTTTTTTTTGTGGTTTCATAATAACTGAGAGAAAAACAACAACAGCATCAACTATCACGCATTGTACAATCCCATATTTCCCTTGTAATATGTTGCCAAATTTGTAGCATTTTAGATTCCGACAACATGAAGAAAGTCATCATCCCCTTTTGTGATTTCCGAGCGAAGACGGTCTCTTAATTTCCACTGTAATTTCTTTTTGGTTTGAATATTTTTTCTTGTTAATAAATGAAATATAATCAATTTCAAGTTGTGTTATGCTACTGAACTGATCCAGAAATTGATACAGAATCCAAACCCATGTATTAGAAACCCGACTCGGACGGAACATTAACATACATGCATGCATGTTACCACACCGTTTTGCTTTATAGAAGATAAACATAGAGAGAACGCCATGTGGACACTTTTATGACACGTGGCTTACAGTGGAAGCGTATAAACCGACTATAGACATGCACCATATATTATACACGCAGGCTCCATTGGAAAACTAATCAAAACAGAGTGGGAATGATGATCCGAAAGTGGTGGAGACCGGTCGGGACCGCCTGGAAGTGTGATAGTCGGTACAACGGAGTGAGGACAATGGTTGGAAAAGCCTCGAACCGAGCCGGTGTTCATGGTTCAAGGACTCCCGACGCTAAAGTACTTGAAAATGTAAAGTAAATGTAGCCAATTGGCCATTAATTTACAGATATTACAAGATTTCATTATATATTTTGTCGTAGTTACTAACTAATTACGAAATTAAATTCTTCTAAGGGATAGGAGGAAGAGATTAGGGAGAGGATCAGTAAAGGGAGAGAAGACAAAGAAGAGAAAAGAAAGAAGGTCGAAAAAAAACTTGAGGGCTCGCAAAAAGGATCCAACGGCGACGACGAATCATCTG
>CACVBM020001402.1:23468-51320 GCA_902728155.2 Microthlaspi erraticum | reverse complement strand
CCATAATGGATGCTTTCAAAACCTACTGTTGATTGCATGATTTGGCCTGAAGAGAATTACCCAGAGAGAGAGTCCAATCGAGCTAGAAAGAGAAGACTCTTCCCAAAGATTATCCCCAAGACAGATAACTCAGGAAAGTTTGTTGTGCCTTGTATCATCAAAGGTAACATTCTTGAGCAATCTTTGTGTGACACAGGAGCCAATGTGAACATCATGTCTAAGAGGATAGCTGACAAGATAGGCCTCACCAAGATAGAGCCATCATCCATCTCCATCAACTATGCTGATTCATTCTCACAAACACCCTATGGCTTTGTGCCTAATGTGATGGTGCAGATTGGAAATTGCTCTATCCCTACTGATTTCCAGATTGTGGAAATGAGAGAGAGTAGTCATAGACCTCTCATATTTGGAACCCCTTTCCTGTCTACTGTGGGTGCCATATTTGATTTCCCCAATCAAAGAATCTCTTTCAACAAGGTGAACAAGGGTATGTTCTTCCCTATGTGTTCAACAAAGAACTCTTTTGTTGACATGGTCCAAGAGGAGAAAGCTACTTTGAAGCCACCCCAAGAAGGAGAAACTGAAGAAACAATCAAGGAAGATCCCATTCCTAAGCCCAAGCAGCTTGCCAAACAAGCAAGGAGTAAGACTAAGGCCCCTACACCAAAACCGCCCAAGGGATCAACCAAGATTGAAGATGAGGCCAAGCCAAGAAGAAGGTTAGAAAACCTAGGTCTGGCCGCAACATGAAGCTTCTATTCCCAAGGAGCTTATTGATGAGAATCTAGAAGGATTCAAGGAGAAGAGTGACAAGAACTCTAAAGCTTTTTCCTAAGGCAGTAGTGCCAAGGGACATTCATGGAGAGATTGTCTATCCAGCTGTGAATCACCCACCAGATACTCATTGCAAGGAGAAAAGACTTGGAGGATCAAAGATGCCTCTTGTCTCCATCTTCTCCTGAGCGCCAAGCCTTACAGTCAAGCTAAAGACTTAAAACAAGCGCTGCATGGGAGGCAACCCATGAGGTACTTTTACTTTTCTTTCTTTAATTTTCTTAGTTTTTGTTTTGCTTTTGTGTTTTCTTTGTTTTAAGATAGGATAGAAGGAGAAAAAGGTGTGAAAACACAATCCGCGCCAAACCATTGGCCGCGGACGCGCAAAAGAGATTTTGGCCGAGCAATTCCAATCTGGCCGACCGTCACGGTCGAGCCGGGAAGGAATAACGTGCTCGGCCGGATATTTCTATGCGCGACAGAAAACGTTCGACGCACACGCGACCGGGAAAGAACAGGCCGCGATCGGCCGGATTTTGTTTCGGAACGGACCGACCGTGCCGGTCGATCCGGGAAACACGCTCGGCCTCGGCCGAAATTCTCTCGCCAAAACCGAATTTGGCCGACCAAATCGCTCGACCGCGACAAAATCATGGCCATCGGCCCAAAACTTTTCTCGGCCAAGGTAAGTCCCCTTTTCATTAAATTCAAACCGGTTTTAACCAATCCTAAACCAACTTAAACCGGTTTTCAATCAAAATTCGAATTTGAAAAGGAAAATTGATAGGATTTAGATCTTATTTACTTCACCTTTCCCTTGAAAACAACAAGAACCTCTCTTTCTTCTCCAAAACCCTAAACTCCATTAGAGGAACTCTAAGAGTTTTGATTTCAAAACTTTTACTGTTCATAACTCTAAATTGGAAATTACTTGCTCTTGCTAACCTTATTCACTTTTCAACACATAAGGTAGGTACCAATGGCAAAGACAAAAGGAAATGAGAGTATGAAGAAGAAGAAGAACCCATTCATGGAACCACCAAAGAAACAAATCAAGCTAGGGAGTAGTAGCTCCAATGCAAGAGCAGCAATACCAACTTCACCACATTCCATTGATGCAATCAAGAACATGTGGAGAGTCCAAGAAGAGGAGAAGATGATTGGGCACTTGTAAGCTTTGTTGGAGAACAAATCCAAGACCCAAGAAAGTGCAAGAAGGCAATGGAGAAGGTGAACATCGAACCTTGTGTGAAGATGGACACCCAAACCCTTGACCTTCTCAAGATAAGAGATGATGTCACATGGTACATAAGGAAGCTAGGCTTGAGCAAGCTCTTCAAGCTAGAATGTAGTGAGTACTCACAACTCACCAAGGAGTTCCTCTCCACAGTAGCTCTTGCCTTTCCCAACCACAATGGAGACCAACCAGCTGGTGATGGACTCCTACTCTTCAAGATAGGCGATGCCAATGGGCGCATCTCCATCTCAGCTCTATGCCAACTCTTTGGACTTCCCAATGAGACAGCACATGACTTCAAGGAGAACTCAAAGAGGAAACAAGCTGCCTTTGCTGATTGGACACACTTTGCCAATGAACCATTCTTGCCTTCAAGATCAAAGGTGTCTAGAATCACTCATCCAGCCATTCGCTATGTGCACCGCCTCATCTCCACCACTTTCCAATGCAAACAAGAAGCCAACAAGGTCACAACTGATGAGTTCTACATCCTCACCACACCATTCATCAAGCATGAGTACAAGGCCAACCTTGGCCTTTTACTTGCCAAGACATTATCAATGTGAGGAAGCTAGCTAAAGACTTGGAAGGCAACAAGAAGCTTTGTGTTCGTTTTGGGAGGCTTATCACGGCCATAGTACAACATGTGGGGATTGACATTCCCAACTATGAGCCACTACCCAAGCCAACCCCTTTGGATCTCCATGCTCTTCAGCACATCCACTTCCTAAACCGTTGGACTAAAGACCCAACTCGGTTTTGCTATGAGTTTCCAATTGGTCCAGCCAACACTTCCCTTGTCTTGCTGCCACATGAAGACATCCCAAGCCTACGCTCAGGTGTTGTCACTTTCCAGCCCAATGAGGAAGACTTCTATGTTCCATCAAGTGAGAAACCATCATTCCCCATGCTCACCTATCGCACACTTCAGCATGCAGTCAAGACTCAACGCCGCCACCAAGAACGCCATGTTCTCACTACTGGCATGGCCGCGCACCAAGCTCTAGACCGTGTTAACAAGCTGGAGAAGATCGTGGAATGCCAATCTCGCTTCATCTCACGCCTAGTTCGTGTAGTTCGCCACATTGCACCGGAGAGACTCTTTCGCCCTTCTTCCACCGCTAGAGAGCCATATGAGCCTGACCTTGGTGAGTTCTCACTAGACTCAGAGCTTGGTTCAGAAGGCGATGACCCCATAGATGAGGAAGAGAGTTCTTCTCACTGCCACACATAGTCATCTCAAGTGGTACTTAGTGCAATGGACACTTACAAATCTCCATTTTCTATCCCTATCTCATTTTAATGAATTTTTCTTTATTTTTCTTTTACTTTGAATATTACCTCTCACCTTAATGTGATTTGCTTTCACCGGGACGGTGCAAGTTAAGTCTGGGGGGAGTTTTATTGTGTTACTAATGCATTTTTCTTTCTTTTCTTATGTTTTATTCACTTTGTTTCATGTTTTTCAAAAAGTTTTATTGAGTCAAAAACCAGTCCGGAAGTTATGAACTTGCTTTGAGAATTGAGAGTGTTATGCTAACAATCCATGACCCTAGAGCAGAAACCAGCTAAAGGCACAAGCCTAACAGAAGCTCTTACAGTGGATCGACATGCTAGCTCAGCAAAATTTCTAAGGTAACCAAGCAATCTAGAGTTAACCTCACCCTTAATCAATCTTAATACTCTTGTCAAGGGGATTGGCATACATGTCGACAGTTCCTTGCTTGATTTTCAATAAGATTTGTCTAATCTTTAAAGAGTTCTCCTCTCTCTCCCATCCCAAATGGTAAGTAATATTTATGAGAAAAAGCTCAAAGAGCACAAGGAAAACAAGTAAGCATGAGGAATGCATATGTCTGTACCTTCATGTCTTATGGAATACCTTAGTCAAACAAGGAACAAGCTAAAGACTTATCCTGTGGTTGAAAGAAGGGTCAATAGAAAAAATAAAATGATACCCTAGAAAAGTAGGGAGAAATTGACCTTTCAAAGTTCTGATGTGAGAAAGAGAGAGGAAAAGAACTCATTGCACTTAAAGACAATCTTGGAGAAGATCAAGTGGGTAAGAACAAGTTCAATTGATCGATGTCCCCTTGATAAAGAATTCACGCTTTAAATTTATGCAAGAGGTTAGCAATAGAGAGTTTGGATTGCTGGATGAGACTAGTTGGGTTGGTATTGTTCGCTAAACTTGCAGGGTGTATGTGAAGCTAACCTTATGTTGTCTATGTTCTTAGTGGAATACAGGAAAGGAACCTTTCACAGGATATTCAAAAGAGCAAGGGAGCTTCCACGTTTTCAAACCTCTTTCACGGATTTAGATTCTTTTTGCTTGGGGACAAGCAAAGATCTAAGTCTGGGGGAGTTGATATACCTCTATTTTACACTTTTTATACTGTTTTAGCATTGTTTTCTAATGGTTTTTGGCAGGTTTTCTATCTAAAAAGGTAGTTTTACTGTGTTTATAGTGTCTAGAGTCTAAACAGGTGAAATGATGCATTTTGGAGCAAAACCATAGGATTTGCACTTCAAGCCGCTCCATGCACAAGCACCAACTTTAAGAGGGCCCAGAAAAAGATCTACTCAATGGATTTCATCAAGACCAGTTCCCTGCGTGCTCTGATTGAGTTAACTTTCCAACGCAACTGGAACGGCCTAATTTGGATGAGTAGAAAAGGAGTTACAACCAAAAGAGTGAAGACTGTCCAGACGGCTCTATCGAGAATCAGCGCCCAACCGCGCAGTCCGGCTGGCCGAGGAACGAATGTTCACGCTCGGCCAAATCTCGTCCGTCCGTCTGAAGTCTCGGCCAAAGTCCAAACCGTTCGGCCGACGCAATCACGACCCGGGAAACATTGCCCGCGGTCGGCCACGCCACGCCACGACCGCGCACGACCAGCGCGCGAGCCGGGAGAACGCCTCGCGGCCGCGCAACTCTCGCGTACCACGGCCGATGCGCCGTCCGAGCCGGGAAACTACGTCCCGCGTCCGGCCGAGAATTTCATCGGCCAATTCATCCGTCCGACCACAGCGGCCGACCACGCATCCGTCCGGCCCGACCGTTCCGACTCGCCACATGACCCGATGTCCGGCCGATCGTCCCGACCGACCGTCCAACGCCGCGGTCGACCCGAAGCCCGTTTTGAAGCCCACTTATATTTTCAAGCCCGGCTTAACCCTAAGCCGCCTCTAAAAGACCTAGCACTATATATATAGCTTTTTAGCCTCTTGAAAAGAGAGCCGCCCTTGTATTTCGATTTCCTACTCTAAGTTTTATTGCAATCATGTTTTCTTCATCTCTATGTGTGTTTGCTTTGATCATGTCTGAGTAATCCACTAGTTAGGTTGCTAGGGTTACTATTCAATGAGTTGCTTGCATGATCTTTGATTTCAATGATTAGCTAGGGATTATATTAGAGTCTTTGTCTCGTCTTGTGCACTTAACTAATGCTGATTGCTTTACCGCGCATCTAGTAATCCGATCTTAGGTTGATTTGAGCCTCGACAGTGTTGTATCATTCGCCGGACATATTCTTTGACAAGCTAGGTTTCTTAGACTGCGAAAGTTGATCTACTATATCTAGTGAACTGTATCAGAACCTATTCATTCTAAAGCTTGATTTAATCACCTAGGGACATACCAAAAGTTTAGCGACTAGGTAGATTAACAAAGGAGCCGGAGCCTCGAAAGTGGAATGGTTTTATATTCGTGATCTGTGTTCTAGATGGTTCTTAATATCCCAATATCCCTAATCAATTAATCTATCATTGTTTCATTGATCATTGCTTGCTTCTCTGCGATAGCCCCTATGACCTAGCGCTTTTCCTTTATTGTTTACAACCTCGTTATACTTGCTAGTTCGGTTCACCATTACAACCTCAATCATACTTTTGTTTTAGCTTGATCCAAAATCCATAGTTTCAAAGTGTACTCAATAGCCAGTCCTTGTGTTCGATACCCATACTTCCGCGATCTGTGCACTTGCAGAGGTCTAGGAGTTTGGTAAAACCTGACTCCGCATCAATAGACCAGGTATATAATAAACGCATTTTTATTTTTGAAAACTATATTACATAGAGGCTCTAATGGTGATGAATGTTTCAGAATATATATTGAGTGATGAAGACCGCAGAGAATTGTGTTTGCAAGAGATTGAAAACATATTAAAAAGGAACGGTGGAGATTTCTCACGTTTTAAAGCAATGCCGAAGCCACGAAGAAGTGTTGTAAGAGAGGATAATGTTTTAATCGTCGACGAGCGAAGCTACAATCAGAAAGAACATAAAGAGAATCACGATAGAGATTTGCCAAAGCTAACCGATGAACAGAAGAAAGTGTATGACGAGATTGATGGTGCTGTTTTAGAGAGAACTGGAGGTGTGTTTTTTCTATTTGGATTCGGTGGAACAGGAAAAACTTTTCTATGGAAAATATTGTCATCGGCAATAAGATGTCGTGGAGAGATAGTTCTCAACGTTGCTTCGAGCGGTATAGCAAGTCTTTTGTTACAAGGAGGGAGAACGGCTCATTCCAGGTTTGGAATACCAATAAATCCTCATGAAACATCAACATGCCACATGGAAAAAGGTGGAGATCTCGCAAACCTGGTGAAAGAAGCTTCTCTGATTATATGGGATGAAGCTCCGATGATGCATAAGCATTGTTTTGAGTCTTTGGATCGCTCACTGCTGATATTGTTGGTAATGAAGATGGCAAACCTTTTGGTGGAAAGGTTATTGTATTTGGAGGTGATTTTCGACAGGTTCTTCCTGTGATTCCTGGAGCCGATAGAGCAGAAGTTGTATGCTCTGCTCTGAACTCATCTTATCTTTGGAAGCACTGCAAGGTTCTCAAGCTAACAAAAAATATGCGATTACTATCTGACAACCTGACCGCAGAAGAAGCAACTGATCTAAAGAATTTTTCTAATTGGATTCTTGATGTTGGGGATGGTAAGATAGAAGAACCTAACGATGGAGAAGCTGAAATAGATATTCCGGAAGAGTTTTTAATAACTGATGCAGAGGAACCTATCGAAGCCATAAGCAGAGAAATATATGGAGATGCTTCTGATCTACAGGACAATACAGATCCCTTATTTTTCCAAGGCAGAGCTATTCTCTGTCCCACTAACGAAGATGTCAACATGATCAATGAATACATGCTCGATAAGCTGAATGGTTAGTCTCTTTTTTTCAGTTGGATAATTCACAAATTGAGTTGCTTGCTAATGAAGGTATATGATTAGAACGTTTTAAATGTCGTTTTTCCAGGGGAGGAGAGAATCTATCTAAGCTCTGATACAATAGATCCTTGTGACACAGCCGCTATTAACGACGAGGCTCTAAGCACGGAATTCCTAAACAGCATAAGAGTAGCTGGTTTACCTAATCACGCTTTGCGACTGAAGGTTGGCTGTCCAGTTATGTTGCTCAGAAATATTGATCCCATAGGAGGTCTAATGAACGGAACGAGGTTGCAGATAACTCAATTAGCTGATTTTATGATTGAAGCTAAAGTTATAACAGGAGATAAGGTCGGTGTGAAGGTTATTATTCCTAGGCTTTTGATTACTCCATCGGACACCATACTTCCTTTCAAGATGAGGAGAAGACAACTTCCTTTAGCTGTTGCATTCGCAATAACTATCAACAAGAGCCAGGGTCAGTCTCTATCACAGGTTGGGATATTCTTGCCAAGGCCTGTTTTCTCTCATGGACAGCTTTACGTCGCAATTTCCAGGGTAACCTCCAAGAAGGGATTGAAGATCTTGATCGTCGACAGCGAAGGGAAGCCGCAGAGGAGAACAACCAATGTTGTTTTCAAAGAGGTTTTCAAGAACCTCTAATCATTCTACTTCTATATGATCTTCTAGATTCCATTTCTAATACATTGTTGAACTCATTATTTACATTGAGTCATATGGTAACCTATTGGTTCCACAATAATGCAATTCACGGATCATATTCAATCTTACTAGGATATAAAATTATTTTAGTTTTTATAAGTTAATTGATATCCTACAATTTGGTAATTGCAAAATAAGATATAAGTTGTGTTAATGAATTGTACAATTGTTGCATTATGAGCCTATGAATACGATTCTTACTCTCAATTATGTGGATCAAACACGAAAAGTAAATTTACCTTAAGTAAAATTAAAATTACGATGAGATTAATGAAATCAATATTTCAAATCTTCCCTTAGTGGGCTAACTATATTTTGGGCCGGTTTCATCTATTCTAATTTTATACATCAAGTCTTAGATAGATTCCTAAGGTTGTGATATGCACAGATCATAACCAATTGTCTAATGAGATTAGATAGTGTTCAGTAAATGCCTCAAATTTCAAGAAATGTGAAAGGAAACATACCTTTGCGTGTGAAGATATCTGTATCAGAAGTTCAGCTTTTCCTTTTTCCATTGAGAAGACAAATCTGCACAACCATCAATCAATGTTAATTTATTTAGAAAAATATATAGTTTCCATTTCATTGCAGGTGTAATAAAAGGAAAATAAATATAACACGGGATGATTGATTTGCCTATAAATACAAGAAACACAATGAAACCTATTCAACACAAGCACCGTATATCTATTAGATATGGCAAATATTTCTAGGGTTGTGGAGCTATCTCCTCAGAGAGACGATTGGATAATAAGAGTGAAGGTCTTGAAGAAGTGGACCGAGATGATAGATGGTGGTGGAGAAATATTGCGTTTTCAGTTAGTTGATGAACATGTAAGTTTCTCGATCATGTATCATCTCATAACAATTGTAGATTTTAATTTATTAGTCAAAACTGATTTAGTAACTGAGGCTAACAGAGTTTTTAAATCATGTGTCTGAAAAAACTTCAAGGATGGAAAAATACCTGCTAAAGTTAGTTCCGAGGATGGCCTATATGACCATTTCGACTTGAATGTGCACGAGGGCCACTGGAAACTAATCTCCGGATTCGTCGTCCAGCTAACACCACCTGAGGAGCTTTTCTCCGAAAATCAACATACAATCGTCTTCACCGAGAATACGGACTCTGCATGCAGAAATTGGTATTCATCAAGAGGACTATATGAATTTCAAGGACTACACAGGCATAAAGAATTGCGTGTACAACTCTCATCATCCTCTTGGTAAGTCAATAAATATCTTGTGGCTGGTCAATGAAATATACAACATATTTTTTGATCTCCTTATATTTGTAGTCCGTTTGTTGAATTAATAACGAATCCTTTGACAACTCTATCCAAAACCCTTAGACCTTATAGGCTATCTAGATGACGTTGATGAGCTTAAAGTTGTGAAAGACCACAACTTTACACTAGCTAATAACAAGAAGACTTCCAGAGTTATGTTCACCATCAAAGGCTTAGAGTAAGTTAAGCAAGCTCTGTTTTTTCGGATTTAAAAATATAAACCTGTTATGACTTTTTCTTTATATCTGACTAATGTAATCGTCATTTTCATGTTGGGGATCATAGTGGAGTAACAATGGAATGCAAAGCTTATGGAGTCTTGGCTGTTCAAATACATGATAAATGGTGGAGGCATGGTTCAACAGAAACATTCATTACAATGAGTGACTGGATGGTTTACCTAGAACAAAGTATGAAACTTTAGTCTAATGAATTATTTTACGAGTGTATCTATTTCTTATATTCAACCACTAATTGAAACAAATCATAGGAACCGGAGAGCTCAAGATTAAGGACGCTGGAGGAATATCTAGATTTCAGTTCAATGCTAACTATCAGGATGTTTATGACTTCAGCGCTGAATAGTAAGTTAGATATCTATTATCTTCAATCCTTACAGACATTAGTTCTCAAAAACATTCAATATTTACTAATACAAATGATGATAAACAAATTTCTTGCAGCTTCAATGACAGTGATGGTTCCGTTGAGGAGGTGGTTGTACTATCTCCATGAAATTCTACTATGTGATCCTTAATATCGAAATTTGTGTTGCCACATTTGTTTTTCAACTTAATATTGTTTCTGTTTGTTTGCTTGAGAAGTTTTTATGAACTATCTACTCACCATGTTTTACTCGCATATCTATCTAATAATAAAACTTCTGTCTACTTATTCAAGATTTGCGGACTAAGTAGTAGTTAAAAGAATATTCACGAATACAAAACCTCAAAGGAAATATACATGTAATCAAAATAATTTACATGTCAGTAGATAATTACGGAGGAAGTAACTGAAATATAAACTCTCTGGTCAGATCCTCATAATATTGGAATGTTGGTTTCGTAAATAACCATAGTGGATAGATTGTTTTTCCAACTAAGTAATAGTTAAAAGAATATTCACGAACAATATTAACTGTAACGCCAAATCCGGGATTTTATCGCTAAACTGAAAAGGAAAATAGCCATAGTTACCAATAGATACGAAAATTTTGCAAAAAAATAAAAAGAAAAGGAAAAAAGCTTGACCATCACGTCGTTTAATATCAACCGACGGGATCTACTCTCTACCCTGATTTTATTCCTATATATACGCAGATTCCTCTCCGAAGTTAGGGTTAAGAGAAGAAAACAAAGTACTCTAAATCTCAAAACAGAATTTCAATGGCAAACTTCAAGAAACTTGACGATGTCTCACCTAACAAAGATGATTCGAGTGTTTTGGTTAGAGTTTCTAAGATGTGGGATACGTTGGAGGCAGATCAGGGGGAAGGCCTAAGTTTTCTTTTTGTTGACAATCAGGTTTGTTTTCAGTCTTTACAAATAATCTCATATAAAACAGATTTTTGACACAAAAGTTTTGTCCTAATGGAAGTTTATAACCAATGTCAGGGCACAAAGATGCAAGCATTCGTTGAACAAGCAAATCAGATGAATAGGTTTAAGAGATGTCTTCATGAAGGGGAATGCAAGATTCTAACCGGATTTTCAGTTATTATGGTGGATACAGAGTTCCGATTGACAGAAGCAAGAAAGAAGATTGCTCTAACGTCCAACACCGAAGTCACACCTGCAGCGGATTTCGATGTTTTTGTTCACCTAGACATTCTGCCTTATGAATATGTCTTAGACTACAGTTCTAATGTTCAATCTTCTTTTACCAGAGGTTACTTTTTCTTACTTCTCATTTTCGTTTCGTTAGTCAAAGATCCCTGTAAGGAATGTGGTTTCAATATATTAACTTTATCTATGTGTTCTTTTTGTAGATTTTCTAGGGTTTATATATGAAGTGAAGATCACCAAGCTCACGGAAGATGACTCTATTCCTAGGAACACACTAAACGATGCTCCAAAAATCACTAACTCGATAGATTTCACCCTCCAGGATAACGAGTACGTATATCTATAAGACCCTTAAGTTTCTTAACATATTTACAGTTTCTGAATTATGATTCTATATACTTGAACAATTTTCCATTTCTTTAGTGGGGTTCGAATACTTTGCCGTGCAAAGGGCGGCCTTAGAGCTAAATTTTTACGATTTTGGCTCTACTATGGTAAAACGGAGACCATAGTATGTCTCTTAACTGATTGGCGGATTCTTGGGATAGACGGTTAGTATATAGAAATTTATTTTAAAAGAAGCTTCCTCCCTTGACTAATACAAGTTTTTTATATTTATTGTGACTTGATGTTATAACGTATATGTCTAGATCCTGTTCATGTCGGAAGTGAAGAAGGAATCTCTACATTTGAATTCAATCCTATTGGAATCGATGAGGTTGATTACTTCACGGATAAATGTAAGAATTCTACCTATGACATTATCTAATATGTAGATTCTAAAAGATCAAACCTTTCATATTATAGCCTACTACAAGTAAATTCGTTTCTGCAGGTGCTCTTCTGATCAAGACAGCGAGGAAGTGGAAGAACAAGAAATGGAATTCGATTACTTTAACGGTTGTAAAAGCGACAATAAAAAGTGATCTGCATAGTGGACTGTCTACGAAAATTTCCGAAGATGTTTCAGTTTAATGCACAATGTTTACTTTATGTTGTGATATAACCTATGTTTCTATTTAATGACATACCGCTTTTATCTCATAGTCTATGTCATTATCAACACAAAGAATTCATTACACAAACAATTGACAACCAGCTGTCTAAACCAACATTGAAATCAAATTTTCTAGAACCCTATCGGGAAGCAAAGAATGTTTACCTTACTATTTTGGAGTGACGTTTAATGGAATCGAGGATCAATGTTTCCGTGCAATATCCTCTGCATCGATGATCACGGGAAACGCCCCTATGTCTCCTTGACAAAAAAAAAATGTGTCACCAAATCTTAAATTGATTTCATGCTTGACATTAATATAGATGGTTTCCAATACGGACTCAAATTAACATTCAGTTTATGTCCGATAATTTTAAAACAGATCACAGACGGGTTATGGATGTTTGGTGGGTTCCGAATCATAACTAGAATCATTATCAATATACGACCAAAAAAAAGAATCAATATCAATAGGAATCCAATTACTATTAATTCGCTGTCCTATCAATTGAGTTATCACCAAATCAACGGAAATGGCTATTTGATTTCGCAACGAAGATAAAATGCTGAGATTTGTGCGCAAAGGAAATCTCTTGAGATTCGGGATTTACCTGAGCTAAAGTTCGATGTCCAAAGGCTGTCGCGAGTAGAAATCGACTATTCTGGAGGCGTATGAGAAGAGCGGAGGAGAATCGAAGACATTTAGCAACTATAAGCTGTTGAATCACGGGCTCAGAACCAAAAGAAACTGGTTTCGGACCTTGAAGATGAAGATCGGAAGACAAGAATGAGAGACAGAAGAAACGACAGTGTTTCTGAAAAATCTAAAATTAAGCATTGTCGGTTAACCAGGATCGAAGCAAAGTGATCTCATGAAGCAAACCAGGATCGAAGCAAACTGATCACATCGGTTAACCAGGATCGAAGGAATTCGATTTCAAAAAAAATAAATTAATAAATTAAAAAAAAACATAATAATAAAATACAATCAAATTTGGTGTACTAACTAATAGACAACATATCACCGAAAAAAACCATATAAAGACAATATAAATTTACTTTTTGAAGAAATGGTAATAAAAAAAAACGGAATGTCAAATGCCAAATTTTTTTTACATTATAACTCACCAGGTAAATCCTGACACCGTCGTGCAAATCGACACATATAAATGTTATACTGTTCGGTCATTGAAACCGGTTTTATTTTCTTCACTCATCTCCGAGATAGATAGCGGTAACGGCTAACATTAGATACATATATAATAACAATAACACTAATTCCTCAACATATATGACAAACACTTTACATAATTTATAACATCTCGTGCTTCCCATGTCTAGGTCTAATTGCGGTTTACGGAAGCGAAGTGTCAATATATATAAAAATCACAACATTCCATGCTTCCCAACTCTAGGTCTAATTGTGGTTTACGGAAGCGAAGTGTCAATATATATCAAAAACATACACTAATATGATATACGGAAGCGAAGTGTCAATAATTTAAATTTTCCTTTAAAAAATTACAACATCCCGTGCTTCCAAGCACGGGTTAAGATATAGTTAAGGGATTAAAGAAAGAGGTAATAAGGCGATTGTGAATGTAAAAAGAAAGATGTAACCTGATTTGGTTTATGAATTGAAGAATGGTGTATGCAGTGGAATTATGGAGGTAGATGAATGCAAGTGTGGTAGGTGGGATGGGCGAGATGCAGATGGAATGAGATGGACTGGTGTGTTGGGCGACTTGAGAGGACATGGGCAAGCGTGGAGAGGTTCTGCTCGGCCATCAAGGTCGCGCCAACTATGAGCATTCTTCCTTGTGGTATATCTTCTTTATCATTGTGTGGTTCTTAGGTTCCTGTATCCAAATCTCAAAACAAAACTAGACATTAACTAAAACTAATTGAAAAGAAAAGATAAGAAAAACACATTTCATAGGTTGCCTCCCATGCAGCGCTTGTTTTGAGTGATTAGCTTGACTGATAGGATCTCTTAGTTAGAGATGGGGTAAGGGCACGGCCTGAGACATAGTCTTTTGGTACTTGTCTCATCGTGACCTTGAGTGTGGTCTGGTGATTCTCTTGGGCGGCCTTGGGCGGTGATGTACTTGCATTTTGCATAGTTTTAGTACATCTTTTATGCATCTTTTGCATAGTTTTAGCATCCATTAGCATCATATCTTGTTCCTTTTCTCTTCTTATGCATTCATAGTAGTTTTAGGTTGCATTTGCATACATATGCATGTTTGGTCCTTTGAAATAGGTCTTTTGGAGCATTCTGGAGCATATGGGACGTGAGGAGCATGGAGGGACTTGGCATGGACGCAGCTCAACTGGATACGCAAAGGAAGAAGGAGGAAGCCATCTTGAAGACCAGCTCGACCATCCTCAACTCGACCGGCCAAGCTTCAACTCGATCGAGCTGAGAAGTCAAAGTCAAACCCGAAAAATGTTGCTTCCCCCTTGACTTTCCTTTGACCCTAAACCTAATCCTCTTGTATTTAAAGGCTCTAAGCCACGAAAAAACCACCAAGCTTTAGATTACTTTTTGTTTTAGTTTCTTTTAATTATTGTCTTTTACTTTTTAGAGCTCTAATCCCATCTTTGTGTTCTTGAAGCTCTTGCTTCTTGAATCCTAGATCCTGGATAATCTCTTTGTATTTGCACTTGCTTATTTCAATAAAAGTTGTTTATCTTTCATCTCCTCTTTCTTATGATGTCTCTTTTCATTGCATTTGCTTGTGTTTACATTCATGTGTAGTGAGTAGTTACCCATTAGGGTTTGAGATGGGATAGATTAGAGGTTTCATATGCTTAATCCTTCTTGCTTATGGTCTTAATCTAGATTCTCTCTCTTTTGGATAATCTTAAGGCTACATGACCACTACCCCTGGCTTGTAGTCCTTAGGCGATTCTCCACATGGAAGTGATGGAAATCGCTGGAAAAGATCCACTAAGAGCTCCAATATCTCTTGCTCTAAATGAGGTCTAAGGGGTTGGATGGATTAGTTTGGGCAATGATCCTATGGCCTCCAAGGTTTGATTCTCACTGGCTAACCCCCTGTTTCTGAGATCATTCCTTGGTTGATAGCCTCCACCTTGGGAAAGGGTTGGCTAGGCATTGAGAAGCCCAATATCAAGAGAAGCCTTGATACAAGGAGTTTTAAGAGCAGATTGATTAAGTGTAGCTTCCTGATTGCAAAACCCTGTCTTGAACCCTAATTCTCATTAGCTTGTTAAAGTCGCTGCCTTTATTGCTTTTTCTCAACTCGACCCTAAACTCGATCGAGCTGGTACTCTGTTCCACTCGACTCGAGTCCTTGGTCGAGCTGTTGCTTACTGCTTTTTTACTTTTATTGCATTGCATTTCATTTTTTAGGTTGTTAGTGTTACCAAATCTATTACTGCTTGCTTGACTTCCTTGTTTTTCATATTCTCATAGAGTGACAAGTTTCCCATTTTGGATTGATAACCCTTTACTATAACAACTATGATGGTTAAAGGGAATTGTTGACTGTGTTTGTGTTTGCATCTTACCACCTCATCATTACCACTGTTGCATTCCACCACATCTCATTTCATATCATTTCACACCACACACAAATCCTATCATCAATTTGGCGCCGTTGCCGATTTGGGATATTTTTGTTGCATTTGAGTTTCAAATACACTTGGACGATCAAGCTATACCACCCCTGTTCTATTGTACTGCTGGGTTTTTGTCTCTTTTTGCAGGTGTATGCGAACTCGATCGAGTCGGTCTACAGAGACTTGGTCGAGCTAGACTTTACAACGGGTAGAAAGAGGGTTCAGAGGTCACAGAGGGTACAAGAGGAACCTGAGGTGCTTGTTGCTGATACAATGGATGTACCAGAGGGGAATGGAAACCCTTTGGGCAATGGACTCGGTCGAGCTAGGCAAACTCGACCGATTGGTCAAGGAGATGCTCCAAACCGCCACCAACAGAGACAAGGGATTGTTCCACCACCAGTGCAGAACCACAACTTTGAGATCAAGCTGGGAATGATCAACCTTGTCAGAACAAGATGTTCCATGGATTGCCAAGTGAAGACCCCATTGACCACCTTGATGAGTTTGATAGGCTTTGTGATTTGACAAAGATCAATGGTGTCTCTGAAGATGCCATCAAGCTGAGACTCTTTCCTATGTCTCTAGCTGACAAAGCTCACCAATGGGAGAAGAGCTTGCCCCATGGCACAATCACCACTTGGGATGAATGCAAGAAGGCCTTTCTTGCTAAGTTTTTCTCCACCGGTCGCACAGCCAAGCTTAGAGGAGAGATATCCAGCTTCATCCAGCGAAACAATGAGACATTCGCAGAGGCTTGGGAGAGGTTCAAAGGCTACACAAGTCAGTGCCCACACCATGGATTCAACAATGAATCACTACTCTCCACTCTTTATAGAGGATGCTTGCCTAGGTATAGGGAGATGCTAGACACAGCTAGCAATGGGAACTTCCTCAACCAGGATGTAGATGATGGCTGGCAACTTGTGGAGAACATAGCTAACTCAAATGGAAGCTATGGAGAAGAGTATGATCGCACCAATCGGAGCTCGACCCACCACTCGATCGAGTCAGACGAAAAGTTGAGAAAAGATGTTAAGGCATTGAATGAGAAGTTGGATAAGCTGATCCTAGCTCAGTCCACAATGAAGAAAGTCAACTTTGTGTCTGCTGAGGAGATGGAACCAGTCCAAGAAGGGGAGGATACACAATTTGCTGAGGTGTGCTACATGAGCAATGGGCAAGGAGGTTACAACAAAGGATACTATAATTACAAGTCCAACCCTGCCATGTCATACCGCAACACTGATGTTGCTAACCCTCAGGACCAAGTCTATCCTCAACAACAAGCAGCTCGATCGAGTCAAGCCACAACATGGGTATGGTCAAAAGAACAATTACCAAGGACCCAAGGACTTTCCCTGGACAACAAATGAATATCCACCAGGCTTTCCCCACCAACCACCCCAGCCTGCACCTCACAAGAGAATGAGCTCAAGGCAATGCTAAACAACTACTTCAAGGGCAAGCTGATGGGTAGTGGACACAAGCAAGAAGCTAGCTGAAATAAACTCCAAGATCGAGAATCTCAACACAAGGGTTTACTCTCTGGAGAATCATGCTTCTTCTGTTGCTGCTGCTACAAAGCAAGGACAACTACCTGGTAAAGCTATTCAGAACCCCAAGGAACAGTGCAAGGTCATCTTCACTCAAGAAGGACTTGTTGAAGAAGAGGATCAAGAAAGGGTCATTGAAGATTTTTGTTTACTGCTGAATGATGAAGAGATTGTTGCTGCTGAGGCTCCTGGAGTCCAGATTGATCAACCAGAAGTGCAGGCACCTACTGTGGCCATTCACACTTCACCAGTTGAGCTCGCACAACAAGCTCGATCGGCAGCTCGATCGAGTCGAACTCTAGCTCGATCGAGTCCGACCTCTTCTGTCCAAACCATTTTGCTTGATCCTTACCAACCGGTTGCCGCTTCCTCGTCTCGCCTACTTAGTCAAGGTCACAAGGAAGTGATTCACAAGTTCAGAAGAGATCTCAGTGGGATTGGAATTGAGTTGCCTCCTATGGATAGCATGAGTGAGGCATTTGATCAAATGCAAATGGTCAAGGATGTTCTAGCCAACAGTGATAAAGTTTCAGAGGTCCTGAAGAGTCTACTCATCAGTTCAACCTGCTTACTTCACCCACCTTCCTACCAAAGGTCAAGGATCAAGGGAAATTCACTCTCCCTTGCACACTTGGGCATCTTGAGCTTGACAATGCCTTAGTGGATTCTGGAGCAAGCATCAATCTGATCTCTCTCTCCATGGCAGAGAAGCTAGGCATTGCTGGAGCCTTGCAGCGCCCTACTACTTCAATCATGTTTGGAGATGCAACTTCTAAGTCTCCTCTTGGAGTGTTCAAGAACTATCACTTGAAAATTGGAGAATGCATCATCCAAACTGATCTCACTGTGATGGAAATGGAAGAAGAGAAGGATCTACCTCTGTTATTGGGAACCCCTTTCCTTAGTACAGTTGGCGCTTCAATAGACTTTCACAAGCAAGAAGTGATCCTTCACAAGGTGAATAGTTTGGTGTCATATCGCTTGCAGCCTAGAGGTTCAGACTTTTGTGCCACAATTGACAGTACCACTCTCAGTTCTAAGAGTCATGGAGCTACAAAGGTTGTGAAGGAAAGGGTTGACAAAGAACCAAGAGTTGGGAAGGATAAGGTTGAGAGAGGACCAAGGATTGAGAAGCCACGTCTTGAGAGGGCTAGAGTTGAGAAACCACGATCTGATAGGCCACGAGCTGATAGACTTGTTCAAGCCCCTTGTGTGCTTGATGAAGAGAGCCTTCAAGCTTTGTTTGATGAGCCACTAGGAAGGGCTCTAAAAGAAGGGGAGGATGTAGCCTCTAAGGCAAGACCAGGGATAAAAGAAAGGATCCACCAGCTCAGGCCCCTTCATCAAGCCATCTCAGCTCACAATGACTTTGTTCCCCACCAAGTTTGAAAATGGGAAGATTGAGTACAAGATAAGGTACAAGGGGAGATCAAGGCCATTCTCTAGAGCCAAGGCCTTGGTGACTTCAGAACAGTCCAGGGACCCAACCAAGCTAAAGGAGCTTCTGTCTCAAGTCCTCACTATCACCCTTGATGGTGGGACTAGCTCAACCAATGCCTAAGAAGGTAAAGGTCAAGCTATGGGACCTTAAACAAGCTCACTTGGGAGGAAGTCCCATGTTTATCCTTGTACATATTCTATTTATGCAATTTCTATCTATTTTGTGTTTTAACCTTTCAATAAGTTAAGTTTAGGTGACAAAGAAGCTCGACAGCTCGATCGAGCTAGAAACAGGGCAACTCGATCGAGTTCCACAACTCGACCAAGGTAAGTTTTTGAATTTCAAATTCATAACCGTTTTCTTGGTCAAGGGAGTGGGTCCCACAAGCTGATTTTGGTCCCCCACTACCCTAATTGATCAGAAAAACCCTAGCTTTTGTCCCCCTTTATTTCACCTTTTAATCTCAACCACACATCTCAAACACTCCCTCTTCCCCATAACTCGATCGAATCCACCTCTCACTCTCCCACACCTAAATTTTCTGAAATCACCCTTTGATGTACTTGCATTTTGCATAGTTTTAGTACATCTTTTATGCATCTTTTGCATAGTTTTAGCATCCATTTAGCATCATATCTTGTTCCTTTTCTCTTCTTATGCATTCATAGTAGTTTTAGGTTGCATTTGCATACATATGCATGTTTGGTCCTTTGAAATAGGTCTTTTGGAGCATTCTGGAGCATATGGGACATGAGGAGCATGGAAGGGACTTGGCGCATGGACGCAGCTCAACTGGATACGCAAAGGAAGAAGGAGGAAGCCATCTTGAAGACCAGCTCGACCATCACTCGACCAACCGGTCGAGTTCCTCAACTCGACCGGCCAAGCTTCAACTCGATCGAGCTGAGAAGTCAACAGTCAAACCCGAAAAATGTTGCTTCCCCCTTGACTTTCCTTTGACCCTAAACCTAATCCTCTTTGTATTTAAGGGCTAAAAGCCACGAAAAAACCACCAAGCTTTAGATTACTTTTGTTTTAGTTTCTTTTTAATTATTGTCTTTACTTTTGAGAGCTCTAATCCCATCTTTGTGTTCTTGAAGCTCTTGCTTCTTGAATCCTAGATCCTGGATAATCTCTTTGTATTTGCACTTGCTTATTTCAATAAAAGTTGTTTATTTCATCTCCTCTTTCTTATGATGTCTCTTTTATTGCATTTGCTTGTGTTTACATTCATGTGTAGTGAGTAGTTTCCCTTAGGGTCAAAGATGGGATAGATTAGGGGATTTCTATGCTTAATCCTTCTTGCTTATGTTCTTAATCTAGAAATCTCTCTCTTTTGGACAAACCTTAAGGCTACATGACCACTATCCCTGGCTTGTATGTCCATAGGCGATTCTCCACATGGAAGTGATGGAAATCGTTGGAAAAGGTCCACTAAGAGCTCCAATAACTCTTGCTCTAGAATATGGAGTTCATAGGGGTTGGATGGATTAGTTTGAGCAATGATCCTATGGCCTCCAAGGCTTGATTCTCACTGGCTAACCCCCTGTTTCTGAGATCAAGTCTTGGTTGATAGCTTTCACCTTGGGAAAGGGTTAGCTAGACGATCAAGCTATACCACCCCTGTTCTATTGTACTGCTGGGTTTTTGTCTCTTTTTGCAGGTGTATGCGAACTCGATCGAGTCGGTCTACAGAGGACTTGGTCGAGCTAGACTTTACAACGGGTAGAAAGAGGGTTCAGAGTTCACAAAGGGTACAAGAGGAACCTGAGGATGCCATCAAGTTGAGACTCTTCCCTATGTCTCTTTCTTACAAGGCTCACCAATGGGAGAAGAGCTTGCCCCATGGCACAATCACCACTTGGGATGAATGCAAGAAGGCCTTTCTTGCTAAGTTTTTCTCCACCGGTCGCACAGCCAAGCTAAGAAGTGAGATCTCGAGTTTCATACAGAGGAAGAACGAGACTTTTGCTGAGGCTTGGGAGGGGTTCAAAGGGTACACAAGTTAGTGCCCACATCATGGATTCAATAATGAATCACTACTCTCCACTCTTTATAGAGGTTGCTTGGCAAGGTATAGGGAGATGCTAGACACAGCTAGCAATGGGAACTTCCTCAACCAGGATGTAGATGATGGCTGGCAACTCGTGGAAACATAGCAAACTCAAATGGAAGCTATGGAGAAGAGTATGATCGCACCAATCAGAGCTCGACCCATCACTAGATCGAGTCAGACGAGAAGTTGAGAAAAGATGTTAAGGCATTGAATGAGAAGTTGGATAAGCTGGTCTTAGCTCAGTCCACTATGAAGAAGGTCAACTTTGTGTCTGCTGAAGAGATGGAAGAGGTCGAAGAAGGGGAGGATACACAATTTGCTGAGGTGTGTTACATGAGCAATGGGCAAGGAGGCTACAACAAAGGATACTATAATTACAAGTCCAACCCTGCCATGTCATACTGAAACACTGATGTTGCTAACCCTCAGGACCAAGTCTATCCTCAACAACAAGCAGCTCGATCGAGTCAAGCGCCACAACATGGGTATGGTCAAAAGAACAATTACCAAGGACCCCAAGGGACTTTCCCTGGACAACAAATGAATATACCACCAGGCTTTCCCCACCAACCAACCCAGCCTGCACCTACGCAAGAGAATGAGCTCAAGGCAATGCTGAAACAACTGCTGCAAGGGCAAGCCGATGGGGTAGTGGACACAAGCAAGAAGCTAGCTGAAATAAACTCCAAGATCGAGAATCTCAACACAAGAGTTTACTCTCTGGAGAATCATGCTTCTTCAGTTGCTGCTGCTACAAAGCAAGGGCAACTACCTGGTAAAGCTATTCAGAACCCCAAGGAACAGTGCAAGGTCATCTTCACTCAAGAAGGACTTGTTGAAAAAGAGGATGAAGAGAGGGTCATTGAAGATTTTTGTTTACTGCTGAATAATCGCGGGATCAGGTCTTCCCCTTTCCTATCCCTGATTCTGCAAGTGCACAGGTCAGAAGTAGTAAACGGGTATCGAACACAAGGACCAGATTGCACACTACAAGTTATGAGTTTGAGAACAAGCTAGGGCAAAAGTATAAGTTGGTTGAGTGCAGAGAAAGTAAAGCATGCAAGTAATAAAGTAAGAATTCAATAGGAGAGAAAGGCTAAGCAATAGGATAGTCTTGAGATAAGCAATTCAAGAAGCATGAAATCAATCAATTAGGGTTACCGCACTTAGGTGCTAATCTAGAACTTGAAACACTATGGTATGATCATTCCACTGTCGAGGCTCCGACCCCTTTGTTAATCTACCTAGTCGCTAAACTTTTGGTATGTCCCTAGGTGATTAAATCAAGCATTAGTTCGATCAAGATCAATTGTTCACAACCTACAAGTAGATCAACTGTCGCAGTCTAAAAGAGATTGCCCACCAAATACTAGTTCAGGCGAATGATACAGCACTGTCGAGGCTCAAATCAACCTAAAGGCATATGCTAATTGGCCAGATTAACAACAAGCATTAAGTATAAGCAAAGATGGAGATTATAAGTAAAACCCTAATTGTGATCAATCATCAAGCATACATGAATGCTATCCTTTGACTTCCTATCACTTAACAAGTAAACTACTCAGACATAGAGAAGGAACACGAATTCATATTCATAAGAACAGAGATTCGAATCCTCTCTAGAAAGAGTAACAAGCAAGAACAAAGTAAAAGCAAGCAAAACTTTATTAAAGATGTAAAATAGATTGTGGTCTCTCTCCTTCTTTAGTTACAAGGCTAAAAAGAAGTATTTATAATGCTCTAAGTATAAGAAGACGGCTAAACCTAATCTAGCTAGGTCGGCGCCGGCTTTGGGCTTGAATTGTGCGGATTGGGCTTCAAAAACGGCTTCGGGTCGACCGCGGCGTTCGGACGGTCGGTCGGGACGATCGGCCGGACAGTCGGGTCTTGGGCCGAGTCGGAACGGTCGTGGCCGGATGATTCGTCGGCCGGCTGGTCGGACGGATGAATTGGCCGATGGTTTCTCGGCCGGACGTGGCATAGTTCCCCGGCTCGGACGGAGCATCGGCCGTGGTACGTGACGAGTTGCGCGGCCGCGAGGCGTTTCCCGGCTCGCGCGCTTGGTCGTGCGCGGTTGTGGCGTGGCGTTGTGGCTTGGCCGACCGCGGGCTTAAGTTTCCCGGGTCGTGATGCGTGATCGGCCGAGCGGTTTGGACTTTGGCCGAGACTTCAGTCGGACGGACACAGTTTTGGCCGAGCGCGGAACATCGTTCCTCGGCCAGCCGGACTGTGCGGTTCGGGCGCTGATTCTCGATATGGCCGTCTGGAGCAGTCTTCACTCTTTTGGCTATAACTCCTTTTCTACTCATCCAAATGAAGCCATTCCAGTTGCGTTGGAAAGTTAACTCAATCAGAGCACGCAGGGAACTGGTCTTGATGAAATCCATTGAGTAGATCTTTTTCTAGCTCCATCCAAAGTTGATGCAGGGGCATTGAACTGGTTTAGAGTCCAAATCTCCTGTTTTGCTCCATAATGCACCTTTTTACCTAAAATGACTCTTTGCACTATAAATCCATAAAAACTACCTTTTAACACAAGAATCCACTAGAAAACCATTAGAAAACCATAGTAAAATAGCATAAAAAGTAGGTAAAATAGAGGTATATCACTGAATGATGAGAGATTGTTGCTGCTGAGGCTCCTGGAGTCCAGATTGATCAACCAGAAGTGCAGGCACCTACTGTGGCCCTTCACACTTCACCAGTTGAGCTCGCACAACAAGCTCGATCGGCAGCTCGATCGAGTCGAACTCTAGCTCGATCGAGTCCGACCTCTTCTGTCCAAAACCAATTTGCTTGATCCTTACCAACCGGTTGCCACTTCCTCGTCTCGCCTACTTAGTCAAGGGCACAAGGAAGTGATTCACAAGTTCAGAAGAGATCTCAGTGGGATTGGAATTGAGTTGCCTCCTATGGATAGCATGAGTGAGGCATTTGATCAAATGCAAATGGTCAAGGATGTTCTAGCCAACAGTGATAAAGTTTCAGAGGTCCTACAAGAGTCTACTCATCAGTTCAACCTGCTTACTTCACCCACCTTCCTACCAAAGGTCAAGGATCAAGGGAAATTCACTCTCCCTTGCACACTTGGGCATCTTGAGATTGACAATGCCTTAGTGGATTCTGGAGCAAGCATCAATCTGATCTCTCTCTCCATGGCAGAGAAGCTAGGCATTGCTGGAGCCTTGCAGCGCCCTACTACTTCAATCATGTTTGGAGATGCAACTTCTAAGTCTCCTCTTGGAGTGTTCAAGAACTATCACTTGAAAATTGGAGAATGCATCATCCAAACTGATCTCACTGTGATGGAAATGGAAGAAGAGAAGGATTTACCTCTGTTATTGGGAACCCCTTTCCTTAGTACAGTTGGCGCTTCAATAGACTTTCACAAGCAAGAAGTGATCCTTCACAAGGTGAATAGTTTGGTGTCATATCGCTTGCAGCCTAGAGGTTCAGACTTTTGTGCCACAATTGACAGTACCACTCTCAGTTCTAAGAGTCATGGAGCTACAAAGGTTGTGAAGGAAAGGGTTGACAAAGAACCAAGAGTTGGGAAGGATAAGGATGAGAGAGGACCAAGGATTGAGAAGCCACGTCTTGAGAGGGCTAGAGTTGAGAAACCACGTTCTGATAGGCCACGAGCTGATAGACTTGTTCAAGCCCCTTGTGTGCTTGATGAAGAGAGCCTTCAAGCTTTGTTTGATGAGCCACTAGGAAGGGCTCTAAAAGAAGGGGAGGATGTAGCCTCTAAGGCAAGACCAGGGATAAAAGAAAGGATCCACCAGCTCAGGCCCCTTCATTCAAGCCATCTCAGCTCACAATGACTTTGTTCCCCACCAAGTTTGAAAATGGGAAGATTGAGTACAAGATAAGGTACAAGGGGAGATCAAGGCCATTCTCTAGAGCCAAGGCCTTGGTGACTTCAGAACAGTCCAGGGACCCAACCAAGCTAAAGGAGCTTCTGTCTCAAGTCCTCACTATCACCCTTGATGGTGGGACTAGCTCAACCAATGCCTAAGAAGGTAAAGGTCAAGCTATGGGACCTTAAACAAGCTCACTTGGGAGGAAGTCCCATGTTTATCCTTGTACATATTCTATTTATGCAATTTCTATCTATTTTATGTTTTAACCTTTCAATAAGTTAAGTTTAGGTGTCAAGGAGCCAGCTCGACCGACAGCTCGATCGAGCTAGAAACAGGGCAACTCGATCGAGTTCCTCAACTCGACCGAGGTAAGTTTTTGAATTTCAAATTCATAACCGTTTTCTTGGTCAAGGGAGTGGGTCCCACAAATTTTGGTCCCCCACTACCCTAATTGATCAGAAATCCCTAGCTTCTTGTCCCTCTTTATTTCACTTTTAATCTCAACCACACATCTCAAACACTCCCTCTTCCCCATAACTCGATCGAACCCCTTCTCCACTCTCCCACACTCTATTTTTCTGAAATCATCTCTCTCTCTTCACCACAAGAAAATTTCGATTTCAATCTTTCTCTCTTAAGTTTTTGCGATTTCCTCTTGTTCTTCATTGTTTTGTTTGGGTTCTAGCTTACTGTTCTTAATTCATCATTCAAGCAAGGTATGAACCCTAAACCCTTGATTCTTCCATCTCGATTTCTCATATTGCTTGTTTCTCTTTGATTTTTGATTGCATGTGTCCCTTGTGGACTTGTTCTTGAGTAATTGCTTTCATATCATTCTCCTGTATACTTGTTATTTGCCTCACCTCACCTCTGTTTTGCCTTTAGAACTTGTTGCATGTGCTTGAAAATTGAATTTGAGTTTGGTATTGGTTAAGATGCTTGTTTTCACTAGAATTGCTCATTGTTCCATTTACTAGTTGTTCTTGGTTCAATTTGATTGATTAGCATCCTTTCCAGCTCTTAATACTTGAATTAGGTTTGGTTATACTCTGTTTTCACCTAGCTCGATCGAGTTTGTCACTCGAGTTTTTTGACTCGATCGAGCTGAGTGTCGAGTTGACCAAACCGATCATTGCAACTCTAATTCTTTGTAATCTTTGATGCATTTCAGGTACTTTAGTGAAGAAACAGTGTAAAGAGATGACAAACAGTGAGGGAAGTCGCGCTTCACAGGAGAATGGTTGAGGGTGAATCAAGCAATGCAAGGGAGAGAAGGCTTAAGATGCAAGCCGATTTGGGAATGACTCAAAGGATGGAAGAGTCTGATGCAGAGGAGTATGTATACTCTGAGGAAGAGTCTGAGAGTGAGAGATTGAGGGAGGAAAGGAGGACCAAGAAGAGGAATGACCCCATTAGTAGTGAGAGTGAGCAAGGGGAGTTTGAGATTGGAGTGAACCTTGTTCAAGAGGAGGGAAATGGTTCTCCAAGTGAAGAAGGAAGTGATGAGACTGAGAGTGAAGAGGAAGGAGAAGAGGTGAATCAGTTGGTTGAAGAAGAGTGAGCAAGAGAGTAACCAAGATGAACCTATGGAGGAGGTTGAGCCACAAGAGAGCCGCAAGAGGAGGATGAGAACTCCCTATGTACCAAGAGCACTACAATGCTCTCTTCTCCATGGACTTCATGGACACCAAGTACCCACATGTTGACACAATGAAGGCCCTTGGAATCTTTGAAGATGTGGAGCTGGTCTCAAGAACATGCACTTGGCCAAGTTCTTCTCTATCACATGGAATCCTACAAGGAGCTCACTTGCGAGTTCTTAGCTTCAATGAGGTACCACATGTACGATGAGGAAGATAGAGCTGATTTGGACCAAGGATTGGGATGGATCACGTTCTTGGCTAAGGGAGAGAAGAGAATGGTGACCTTTAGGCAGCTGGAAATCTTGTTTGGGTTCAACTATGGAGAGGGTAAGTGGAACTTCAAGGAAAAGGAACTCCAAAGGGTTTGGGCTACAATCGCTGATGGAGTGTACTCTTCCTCAAGGTCCAAGGCAGCTCAGATCAGGAGCCCAGTCTTGAGGTATGTGCACAAGGCACTTGCCAACACCTTCTTTGCAAGGAAGGCAACCGGGACCATCAACGAGGGGGAACTCAAGTTTCTTGACATGGGAATCAAGCCCATTCTCTCACGCACAAGCGATGGCAAGAGGATCAGGGGAGATAGATCTGACACAGGAAACTTGATGCCTTTCCTTGACCACCTCCCACCTACAAGATCACAGCCTACAACACTAGATATCAACAAGGGAAGCGCCTAAGTGTTGGAGGGCTCATCACACCTATCTTGTGTGCTGCTGGAGTGAACCCAACTGATAGAGAGCCACTGAACCAGGTTGGATGGACATCAAGTTTTGCAAGACCAACCTTCTCATTGAGCACAAGGAGTTGGATGGGAGGTTCCAATTCAAGTTCACACATCCATTGGTTGGACCCTCCAAGTTTCTCCTGCCCAACTGATGCGATCATGGACAAGGAGGTTCAGGAAACACAGCTTTTGGCCGAAGAAGGAGATGGAATGGAGCAGCTTGTAGCTGAGGAAGGACTTGAAGCAGAGCAGCTTGTACCTGAGGAGAGTTTAGCCATTCCAACTGGCCCAATCACTCGCTCAAGAACTAAGGCACTAAACCAAGCAATTGGCAAAGTCCTTAGCGCCTTGAACCAACAAGAAACCAAGCCAACTACTCTGGTTTACTTGAAGGCCTTAACAATGGGATAAAGAGACAAGTGTGCTTTGGTGTGCTCTTTTTCCCTTGTCAAGTTTTTGTCCCTATGGGTTTTTCTTGACAAGGTTTTTAACGAGGCCCATTGCACACTTCCAAATCCTCTCTTTTCTCATTTGTGAAGGTCCGGCCCAAATATTTCAAAGGAGAGCGCCAAGACAACCTTCTTTACTCAGTCTTTGTTTCATTTATGTTTTGTGAATTTTCAAGATGTTTTGGAGCTTGTTCCAACATCTCTCTCTCTCTCTCTTTCTCTCTCGTTTTCTTTAAAACCCTAGTCTGTCTCTCTTTGAAGTTTATCAATCAATGTATTATCAAAACCTCTCTTTTTGTTTGATCATTCTCTGTTCACTTGTTGTGCGTAATATCAACTAAGTCTACAGATTTCCTCTCACTTGTTGTGTGTAATATCAACACGTTGGAGGTGGTGTTAGAGATCTCTTCCGCTGGATCTCTAGTATAGCCATTCGATTCACTTTCCAATCCGCTCAAACACTTAGCTTTCAAGCCGATCTCGATTTTTATGTTTATGACTGTTCATCTTCTAAATCTGAGAATCGTAGATCTTGA
>CACVBM020001402.1:0-22815 GCA_902728155.2 Microthlaspi erraticum | reverse complement strand
TTGTGTTCCAATCCGCTCAAACACTTAGCTTTCAAGCCGATCTACTCCAGGGGCGTATCATTTGGTATCAGAGCTCCTTAAAGCTAAGTGAGCTCGATTCTTTTATGTTTATGACTGTTCATCTTCTAAATCTGAGAATCGTAGATCTTGAATATGATTTTGCTTTGTTGTTGTGCCGTTGATCATTTCATTGTTTCCATTGTCATATCCTTCACATCCAATGCTTGTTTACTCATCAAGGTTACTTTTCGATCATTTTGAAATCATTTGTTCATCATCCATCACTTGTTTCATCATCATTTGATCATCTCGCCCATCACTGCCTTTTTAATTTATTCCATAATTTTAATAATTTGTCACAATTTATTCTGATCATTTTCATATAGATCTATCATCTCTGAGTAGTTGCATAATTTTTAAAATTGTTTCTATGATTTTTAAAATTGTTGCAACAATTTTCCTTTGAACTTTTGACTGCCGCGTTTTGTTTAAATTTCAGGTACTATGGTGTCAAAAGGAAGAAGGATCAAGCGGTGTTGGAGAGGCCTTGCTAGATCAGATCAAGAAATGATGGCAGAGAGTTTGATCGGAGAGATCAGATCAAACGAGGCAAAAGGAAGGAGACTAGGAATCCGATCCATATCTGATGGAGACAAGAGGAATGATCCCATGACATCTCATGGTCTCGGTGAGACAAGGCTCATGACTACTACGGCAGCGGTCATTCATCTCACTCAAGCCGGCGCCGAGCTAGAAGGCAGCGAGAAGAGCCCAACCGTATGGTTGAAAACTTGGGCGGCTACAAAATGAAGATTCCACCGTTCCATGGCCGAAACAATCCGGACGAGTACATGGATTGGGAAAAGAAGTGCGAGTTCAACTTTAACTTGCACAACATCATTGGAGACAACCGTGTCAAGCTAGCCGTCTCGGAGTTCAACGATTATGCGTTGAGATGGTGGGAACAAATCATTTTAGCGCGCGAGATTGGTGGTGCCTTTGAGGTTACTACTTGGGAAGAAATGAAGCGCATCATGAGGCAGCGATTTGTCCCTGGCCATTACCAACGTGAGCTACACTCCAAGCTCAGGAAGCTTACTCAGGTTCCAAGTCTGTGGAAGAATATTACCAGAGATGGAGGTAATGCTTTGCGCGCCAATGTGGTTGAAGATCGCGAGGCCACTATGTCTCGATTCCTTGGAGGCTTGAACCGTGAGATACAAGATATTGTGGAGATGCAAAATTGTGTGGGTCTTGAATCCATGTTCCACAAGGCAGTCTTGGCCGAGACACAATTAAAGAGGAGAAGCTCCACTCGATTCAATTCAAAACCGCGCAGACCAACCTTTCACCGCGACACCAAGTCCTTTCGCGCCCAAGACAGAAACCAAACCTCTGGCTACTAATCAAGACCGGAGCCGTACTGAGCGCACTCCACCAGCCAGACCCGTGATCTCAAGTGCTTTAGGTGTCAAGGGTTTGGGCATTATGCCTCTGATTGCTTGAACAAGAAAGTATGATCATCCGCGCCAATGGAGAGATTGAGTCCGAGGAGGATCCAGAACCGGAGAAACCAAAGGATGAAGAAGAACCTGAGGAGTATGAGGCTGTGCCTGTCCAAGGCAAACTCCTGGTAGCAAGGCGTGTCTTGAGTACTCAAGTCAAGACTGACAAGGATGAGCAGCGCGAGAACCTCTTTCACACTCGATGCTTAGTCAAGATAAGGTGTGCAGCTTGATATCGATGGAGGAAGCTGTACCAATGTGGCGAGTGAAACTATGGTTGAGAAAGTTGGGCTGACTATCAAGAAGCATCCGCGGCCTTATAAGCTTAACTGGCTGAATGAAACTGGAGAGATGAGTCAAGAACCAAGTGGTTGTGCCTTTATCCATTGGCAACTACAAGGATGAGATCCTTTGTGACATTCTGCCCATGGACGCCGGTCACATCATCTTAGGGCGGCCTTGGCAATCTGATAGGCGTGTGATCCATGATGGATTCACAAACCGCTACACTCTTCTTCATGAGGGCCGTAAAACCACTTTGATTCCTTTGAGTCCACAAGAAGTTTATGAAGATCAGTTACAACTCGCTGGAAAGGAAGTTAAGTCACCTAAGTCTCCTAAGCCAAAGAACTTCCTGGTGAAGCCAAAACAGGTTAAACGTTCCTTGAACTTAAACAAACCTTTCTCTTATTTATATATAAGGAACACTTGATTGGCTTGACTCACACTCCACCGGAGATTCCGAGTGAACTAGCTCAACTTTTGCAGGACTTTTAGCGATGTGTTTCCAGATGAGATAGTCCACCAGGCTTGCCTCCTGTCCGAGGTATTGAGCACCAGATTGATTTTGTCCCCGGCTCCACTTTACCAAACAGGCCAGCTTACAGAACCAATCCGGTTGAGACCAAGGAGCTTCAGCGCCAAGTGGATGAACTCATGGAGAAAGGCCACATTAGAGAGAGCATGAGTCCCTGTGCTGTTCCCTGTTCTTCTTGTTCCTAAGAAGGATGGAAGCTGGAGGATGTGTGTCGACTGCCGCGCCATCAATAACATCACTGTAAAGTATCGACACCCTATTCCTAGACTTGATGACATGCTAGATGAGTTACATGGCTCTTGCATCTTCTCTAAGATTGATCTTAAGAGTGGTTATCACCAAATCCGGATGAAGGAAGGTGATGAGTGGAAAACCGCCTTTAAAACCAAGCATGGTCTATATGAGTGGCTTGTGATGCCATTTGGCTTGACCAATGCGCCAAGTACTTTCATGCGGTTGATGAATCATGTTCTGAGGTCTTTCATTGGTCATTTTGTGGTTGTTTATTTTGATGATATCTGATCTATAGCAGGACCTTTGATGATCATCTTAAGCACCTTGCCGCGGTCATGAAAGTTCTCAGGGAGGAGAAACTGTTCGCCAACTTTAAGAAATGCACTTTTTGTACAACTAATGTGGTGTTTCTAGGTTTTGTGGTGAGTGCAGATGGCGTACAGGTTGATGAAGAGAAGGTCGCAGCTATCAGGGATTGGCCTAGTCCTAAGACCGTTGGAGAGGTCAAAGCTTTCATGGCTTGGCCGGATTCTATCGGCGATTTGTTAAGGATTTTAGCACTATAGCCGCGCCAATGACTGAGATTATCAAGAAGGAAGTTGGATTCAAGTGGGAGAAGGCACAGGAGGAAGCATTTCAGACTCTTAAGGATCGACTTACTAATGCACCTGTTCTTATGTTGCCTGACTTTCTTAAAACTTTTGAAATTGAGTGTGATGCCTCAGGAATCGGAATAGGAGCTGTTCTCATGCAAGACAAGAAGCCGATTGCCTATTTCAGTGAGAAACTTGGAGGAGCCACTCTCAATTATCCAACCTATGATAAAGAGCTCTATGCGCTGGTCCGAGCTTTGCAAACTTGGCAGCATTACTTATGGCCCAAGGAGTTTGTTATCCATACTGATCATGAATCACTCAAGCACTTCAAAGGCCAACAGAAGCTCAACAAGAGGCATGCTCGCTGGGCCGAGTTCATAGAAACCTTTCCCTATGTGATCAAGTACAAGAAAGGTAAGGACAATGTCGTGGCCGACGCATTGTCTAGACGGTATACACTTCTCTCTACTCTTGATGCCAAACTCTTAGGCTTTGAGCAAATTAAAGAACTATATGCTTCTGATGCTGATTTTTCTGATATTTATCAAGCATGTTCTAAGTTTGCTTCTGGACGATATGTGAGACAGGATGGGTTTCTCTTTTATGAGAACCGCCTTTGTGTGCCTAATTGTTCTTTGAGGGACTTGTTTGTCAGGGAAGCACATGGAGGAGGACTTATGGGACATTTTGGAGTCACCAAGACTATACAGATCATGAGAGATCATTTCCATTGGCCACATATGATTAGAGATGTGGAGCGCATCTGTGCGCGCTGCACTACCTGTAAGTTGGCCAAATCCAAGGTCCAACCCCACGGTTTGTATACTCCTCTCCCTATTCCATCACAACCTTGGACTGATGTTTCCATGGACTTTGTTCTTGGTTTACCCAGAACTAGACATGGAAAGGATTCCATCTTTGTGATTGTGGATAGATTTTCTAAGATGGCTCATTTTGTTGCATGCAATAAAACTGATGATGCATCTCATGTTGCTGCATTGTTCTTTAAAGATGTCATTAGATTGCATGGCATGCCGCGCACCATTGTTTCTGATCGTGACACTAAGTTCCTTAGTTACTTTTGGAAAACCTTGTGGTCTAAGTTAGGGACTAAGCTTTTATTTTCCACCACTTGTCATCCCCAAACTGATGGTCAAACTGAGGTTGTAAACCGGACTTTAGGAACCTTGTTGCGTGTGCTGCTTAAAAAGAATCTTAAGAATTGGGATGATTGCTTGCCTCATATAGAATTTGCTTATAATCATTCTGTGCATTCAGCATCTAAGTTCTCTCCTTTTGAAATTGTTTATGGGTTTAAACCCCTGTCACCTTTGGATTTAATGCCTCTGCCTTTGAGTGAAAGGTTGAGTACAGATGGACAGAAGAGAGCTGAGATGGTGAAGAAGATACACGAGCAGGCAAAGAAAAACATTGAGGAAAAGACAAGGCAGTATGCCAAGAAGGCCAACAAGGGACGGCGCGAATTAATCTTTGAGGCTGGAGATCAAGTTTGGATTCATCTTCGCAAAGAAAGATTCCCAGCCGAGCGCAAGTCCAAGCTGATGCCGCGCATTGATGGCCCTTTCACAGTCACCAAGCGAATCAACAATAACTCTTATAGAGTTGATCTTCAAGGTAAGTACAATATCAGTCCTAGTTTTAATGTTGCTGACTTATCTCCTTTTCTTGCAGATGAACCAGATTTGAGGTCAAATCCTTTTCAAGAGGGAGGGGATGATGCGATCATGGACAAGGAGGTTCAGGAAACACATCTTTTGGCCGAGAAGGAAGATGGAATGGAGCAGCTTGTAGCCGAGGAAGGACTTGAAGCAGAGCAGCTTGTACCTGAGGAGAGTTTAGCCATTCCAACTGGCCCAATCACTCGTTCAAGAACTAAGGCACTAAACCAAGCAATTGGCAAAGTCCTTAGCGCCTTGAACCAACAAGAAACCAAGCCAACTACTCTGGTTTGCTTGAAGGCCTTAACAATGGGATAAAGAGACAAGTGTGCTTTGGTGTGCTCTTTTTCCCTTGTCAAGTTTTTGTCCCTATGGGTTTTTCTTGACAAGGTTTTTAACGAGGCCCATTGCACACTTCCAAATCCTCTCTTTTCTCATTTGTGAAGGTCCGGCCCAAATATTCAAAGGAGAGCGCCAAGACAACCTTCTTTACTCAGTCTTTGTTTCATTTATGTTTTGTGAATTTTCGAGATGTTTTGGAGCTTGTTCCAACATCTCTCTCTCTCTCTTTCTCTCTCGTTTTCTTTAAAACCCTAGTCTGTCTCTCTTTGAAGTTTATCAATCAATTATTATCAAAACCTCTCTTTTTGTTTGATCATTCTCTGTTCACTTGTTGTGGTAATATCAACTAAGTCTACAGATTTCCTCTCACTTGTTGTGTGTAATATCAACAAGTTGGAGGTGGTGTTAGAGATCTCTTCCGCGGATCTCTAGTATAGCCATTCGATTCACTTTCCAATCCGCTCAAACACTTAGCTTTCAAGCCGATCTATTCCAGGGGCGTATCACCAACCCTGAGCTTACCACAGTAGTCAGGGGTGATAACATTGACTTCAGACCCCCTGTATACACATTGGTTGGGCAAGAGAACGTTTGCGAGAAGAGGAGCCTGAACTCGATCGAGCTGAGGATCGAGCTGAGTCTCAAGCTGAGGATCGAGTCCAGGAGAGTGCGGATTTGGGTGAGCCTGAGTGCTATTATTTTGAGGAGTATGAGGCTCCAAGGATGAACCCCTCTGTTGTGGCTGCCCACAAGAGGATTGGACTTCTCCAAAAGTTCAACAAATGGCAAGGGAAAGCCATTGAAAGATGCAAAAGTCCATGGACAAGATGGTGAGCAAGATCAAAAGTTTGGAGAAGAAGGTTTCTGGTTCTTCAAGCAAGAAGAAGAAGTCCAAGGCCCCCACATTCCCTAGGAGTAGATCACTCCTCACCACTCCAAGGAGGCTCCCTGCCCAAGAGCCTCACAGAGCCTCTTCATTTCGAGCCAAGGGAAGGAGAAGACAACTCGCAGAGAAGGAGGAAGAGCTCTAAGGCCAGACGCTCCAGCTCGACCACCGGACTCGATCGAGTCCAAACAGAGGAAACTCAACTCGATCGAGCTGACGGTCGAGTTGACCTGGAGGAGCCCAGTTTGAGATCCGGGATTTGAGTACGATCCAACGCCTTACCAGGAGCACCCTCAGAGTAGATGGAACCCCTATGGACAGTACGAGCTAGCCAGCTCCACCAAGGCCAAGGGAGCCACACACACTTCGATGAAGAAGAGGAAGGAGAGGAGCCGCAAGCTCGATCGAGTGAGGTGAACCCAGTTGAGTGGAGTGCTCCTGATGGCCGTCTACCATCTCCAGACCACGACCTAGCCTCCCAGTTCTTTGGGGGGCACTGAGGTATCCAAACACCAACCCTTGTATATACCATTTCATATTTTCTTTGCTTTTTTTTCTTGGTTTTGCCCTCTTGAATCTTTCACTAAATTTTCTCACACAAGGGACTGTGTGATTTAAGTTTGGGGGAGGGTTCAAGAGATGATTTAACCTTGTTTTCTTTGTTCTTAGTTTTTCATTCATCTTTTGCATAGAAAAACCAAAAAAATCATAAAATTTTCAAAAAATCCAAAAATATTTTCATCTTTTTGCATTCATATTTGTTAGACTTGTTTAGGATTGCATCTTTCACTTGCATTGTTGATTTGACTTTGAAAACTTGTCCATCTTTTGCGATTTCTTGAGTGCCCTGTTTTTAGATTCTTTTGTGCATTAGGGTGAGATTGATTGAGCAGCAAGAACCATGTTTATCTTGATCATATCACTGCATGCACATCTCATTCAACCATTGCTGTGATTTGATGCATTTCCCTATCTATTTGAACCATAACTTGATCTTTAATTACCAATGCTTGCATTTGATTTCAACTCATGGCTACCACATACATATCTGGACATTCTTTACCATTTTCATATCCCTTTGCTTGTCCAGATAGCTGATCTCTATCTTTGAGACAGTTACCACACCTTAAACCTAAGCCTTTTCATTTCAAACCCCTTATTATCTCTTGTGCGAATGTGAGAACCTTTCTTGGCTTTGCTTAGCATAAGGTGTTGTGTTTAAACCGGCAGGGGCAGTAGTTCTAGTTGTCTAGTTCTCTTGGGATTGTTTTCAGGCTAAGTTTGGGGGTGCCAACTCGAGCTCGATCGAGTTGGGTGTAAAAACCAGAAAAGTGGTAAAAGTTGGGAAAATCCAGGGAGTTGGCAGTGGAGTAAAAAGGGTCTAGTAAAGGTTTGGGAAGTTAAAAAAGGAAGTAAAAAGGGTTCTAAGTAGAATGAAAAGAAGGCAAAGCCTCAAGTGTCAAAAAGGAAAGAAAAGTTCCCTAAGTGTTTAGAAAATCCCAAACCGCTAGATGTTACCTCAAGAAGCCTCTCCCTAGGAAGTTCTTAAAAGAAAAGTGAGCAAAGCTCCTCAGTTTCAAAGGCGAAATGCCAAAAAGGGTAGTTAGGATTTTGTTCTAAAAAGCTCTAAGTGTTGAACTCGATCGAGTTAGGATTAGACGGCTCGAGCTGCTGTTCTTGCATCATCTTTGGTTCTAACACTTAGCCTTCTGCCAAAGCAAAGCCACTTTCTTGAGAGATCCCTGTTACTAAACCACCATACAAAAGAGACCCTCTTTGTCTCTTAACCCATAAACCCTTGAAACCAAATGAGTTGATTGATCTTGCATGTTTTTGGTTCACTGTTTTTGCTTAATGAATGTTAAAGGGATTTGCTGATTTGAATGCATTGTTTGAGTGACTGTGAAGTGGGATTGATGTTGATAAGCATGGTTAAATCTTAATGAATATCTCTCACCTTGTTGCATTCTAGAATCTCTAAGTTGGACATTTAGCAAATCGCTTTTGAGGACATGTTTTTAAGTGTTGAATCAACTGTTTTCAAACCTCATCTCTTTCTTGTTCTATTTGTTTGCTTGAGGGCAAGCAAAGTTCAAGTTTGGGGGTGTTGATGTACTTGCATTTTACATAGTTTTAGTACATCTTTTATGCATCTTTTGCATAGTTTTAGCATCCATTAGCATCATATCTTGTTCCTTTTCTCTTCTTATGCATTCATAGTAGTTTTAGGTTGCATTTGCATACATATGCATGTTTGGTCCTTTGAAATAGGTCTTTTGGAGCATTCTGGAGCATATGGGACATGAGGAGCATGGAGGACTTGGCGCATGGACGCAGCTCAACTGGATACGCAAAGGAAGAAGGAGGAAGCCATCTTGAAGACCAGCTCGACCATCTACTCGACCAACCGGTCGAGTTCCTCAACTCGACCGGCCAAGCTTCAACTCGATCGAGCTGAGAAGTCAAAGTCAAACCCGAAAAATGTTGCTTCCCCCTTGACTTTCCTTTGACCCTAAACCTAATCCTCTTGTATTTAAAGGCTAAAAGCCACGAAAAAACCACCAAGCTTTAGATTACTTTTGTTTTAGTTTCTTTTAATTTATTGTCTTTTACTTTTTAGAGCTCTAATCCCATCTTTGTGTTCTTGAAGCTCTTGCTTCTTGAATCCTAGATCCTGGATAATCTCTTTGTATTTGCACTTGCTTATTTCAATAAAAGTTGTTTATTTCATCTCCTCTTTCTTATGATGTCTCTTTTATTGCATTTGCTTGTGTTTACATTCATGTGTAGTGAGTAGTTACCCATTAGGGTTTGAGATGGGATAGATTAGAGGTTTCATATGCTTAATCCTTCTTGCTTATGGTCTTAATCTAGATTCTCTCTCTTTTGGATAATCTTAAGGCTACATGACCACTACCCCTGGCTTGTATGTCCTTAGGCGATTCTCCACATGGAAGTGATGGAAATCGCTGGAAAAGATCCACTAAGAGCTCCAATATCTCTTGCTCTAGAAATGAGGTCTAAGGGGTTGGATGGATTAGTTTGGGCAATGATCCTATGGCCTCCAAGGTTTGATTCTCACTGGCTAACCCCCTGTTTCTGAGATCATTCCTTGGTTGATAGCTTTCACCTTGGGAAAGGGTTGCTAGGCATTGAGAAGCCCAATATCAAGAGAAGCCTTGATACAAGGAGTTTTAAGAGCAGATTGATTAAGTGTAGCTTCCTCTGATTGCAAAACCCTGTCTTGAACCCTAATTCTCTTTAGCTTGTTAAAGTCGCTGCCTTTATTGCTTTTTACTTCAACTCGACCCTAAACTCGATCGAGCTCGGTACTCTGTTCCACTCGACTCGAGTCCTTGGTCGAGCTGTTGCTCTACTGCTTTATTTACTTTCTGCATTTCATTTCTTTTATTTAGGTTGTTAGTGTTACTTCAAATCTATTACTGCTTGCTTGACTTCCTTGTTGTTTCATATTCTCATAGAGTGACAAGTTTCCCATTTTGGATTGATAACCCTTTATACTATAACAACTATCATGGTTAAAGGGAATTGTTGACTGTGTTTGTGTTTGCATCTTACCACCTCATCATATACCACTGTTGCATTCCACCACATCTCATTTCATATCATTTCACACCACACACAAATCCTATCATCACCCTTCTCTCTCGTCACCACAAGAAAAAAAATCGAATCCCTCTCTTTCTCCCTCAAAGTTTTGCGATTTTCATTGTTCATCATCTTGTTTGCTTTAATTCTAGCTTCTGTGATTCTTCCATCATCCAAACAAGGTATGAACACTTAAACCCCCTGAATCCCTCATCTCGATTCTCTTTATTGCTTGTTTTCTCTTTGATTTTGATTGCATGTGCCCCTTGTGGGTTTACTCTTGAGTAATTGCTTTCATATCATTCTCCTGTTTATACCATTGTGAATTTGCCTCACCTCACCTCTGTTTCACTATTAGAACTTGTTTCATGTGCTTGAAACATTGAATTTAAGTTTGGTATTGGTTAAGATGCTTAAGGTCTAACAATAATTGCTTATTGTTCCATTAACTTGTTGTTCTTGGTTCAATTTGATTATTAAGCATCCTTTCCAGCTCTTAATATTCGGATTAGGTTCGGTTATACTCTGTTTTCGCTTAGCTCGATCGAGTTTGTCACTCGAGTTTTTTGACTCGATCGAGCTGAGTGTCGAGTTGACCAAACTGATCATTGCAACTCTAATTCTTTGTAATCTTTGATGCATTTCAGGTACTTTAGTGAAGAAACAGTGTAACAGAGATGACAAACAGTGAGGGAAGTCGCGCTTCACAGAGGAGAACGGTTGAGGGTGAATCAAGCAATGCAAGGGAGAGAAGGCTTAAAATGCAAGCCGATTTGGCGGCAATGACTCAAAGGATGGAAGAGTCTGATGCAGAGGAGTATGTATACTCTGAGGAAGAGTCTGAGATCGAGAGATTGAGGGAGGAAAGGAGGACCAAGAAGAGGAATGACCCCAATAGTAGTGAGAGTGAGCAAGGGGAGTTTGAGATTGGAGTGAACCTTGTTCAAGAGGAGGGTAATGGCTCTCCAAGTGAAGAAGGAAGTGATGAGTCTGAGAGTGAAGAGGAAGGAGAAGAGGTGAATCAGTTGGTTGATGAGAGTGAGCAAGAGAGTAACCAAGGTGAACCTATGGAGGAGGTTGAGCCACAAGAGGAGGAAGAAGAACTCCCTATGTACCAAGAGCACTACAATGCTCTCTTCTCCATGGACTTTGTGGAGACCAAGTACCCACATGTTGACACAATGAAGGCCCTTGAAATCTTTGAAGATGTGGAGCTAGTTCTCAAGAACATGCACTTGGGAAGGTTTTTCTCTCATCACATGGAATCCTACAAAGAGCTCACTTGCGAGTTCTTGGCTTCAATGAGGTACCACATGTACGATGAGGAGGATAGAGCTGATTTGGACCAAGGATTGGGATGGATCACGTTCTTGGCTAAGGGAGAGAAGAGAATGGTGACTTTTAGGCAGTTGGAGATCTTATTTTGGTTCAACTATGGAGAAGGTATTGAGTGGACCATTAACGAGGGGGAACTCAAGTTTCTTGACATGGGAATCAAGCCCATCCTCTCACGCACAAGCGATGGCAAGAGGATCAGGGGAGATAGATCCAACACAGGAAACTTGATGCCTTTCCTTGATCATCTCCTCACATACAAGACCACAGCCTACAACACTCGATATCAACAAGGGAGACGCCTAAGTGTTGGAGGGCTCATCACTCATATCTTGTGTACTGCTGGAGTGAACCCAACTGATAAGAGAGCCACTGAACCAGGTTGGATGGACATCAAGTTTTGCAAGACCAACCTCCTCATTGAGCACAAGGAGTTGGGTGGAAGGTTCCAATTCAAGTTCACACATCCATTGGCTTGCCCTTCCAAGCTTCTCCTGCCCAACCCTGAGCTTACCACAGTAGTCAGAGGTGAATACATTGACTTCAGACCCCCTGTGTACACATTGGTTGGGCAAGAGAACGTTTTGCGAGAAGAGGAGCCTGAACTCGATCGAGCTGAGGGTCGAGCTGAGTCTCAAGCTGAGGATCGAGTCCAGGAGAGTGCGGATTTGGGTGAGCATGAGTGCTATTATTTTGAGAAATATGAGGCTCCAAGGATGAACCCCTCTGTTGTAGCTGCCCACAAGAGGATTGGACTTCTCCAAAAGTTCAACAAATGGCAAGGGAAGGCCATTGAAAAGATGCAAAAGTCCATGGACAAGATGGTGAGCAAGATCAAAAATTTGGAGAAGAAGGTTTCTGGTTCTTCAAGCAAGAAGAAGAAGGCACTGATGATAGGATTTTACGTGGTGTGATATGATATGAATGAAGGGTGATAAGATATGAGGTGGAATGCAAACAGGGGTGAATAAAGATGAAATGGTGCAATCACAATCAATCAATTCCTCTTAACCATCATAGTCATGTAGTACAAGAGGTTATCAATCCAAAATGGGAAACTTGTCACTCTTTGAGAATATGAAACAACAGAAAGTCAAGCAAGCAGTAATAGATTTGAAGTAACACTAACAACCTAAATAAAATGAAAAGCAATGCAATAAAAGTAAACAAAGCAGTGAAGTAGCAGCTCGACCAAGAGCTCGAGTCGAGTCAGAACAAAGTACCAGCTCGATCGAGTTTAGGGACGAGTTGAGACAAACAAAGCTAAAGGTGACGACTTTAACAAGATAAAGAGAGAATTAGGGTTCAAGACAGGGTTTTGCAATCAAAGGAATCTACACTTAATCAATCTAGCTCTTAAAACTCCTTGTATCAAGGCTTCTCTTGATATTGGGCTTCTCAATGCCTAGCCAACCCTTTCCCAAGGTGAAGGCTATCAACCAAGGAATGATCTCAGAAACAGGGGGTTAGCCAGTGAGAATCAAACCTTGGAGGCTATAGGATCATTGCCCAAACTAATCCATCCAACCCCTTAGACCTCTATTGTCTAGAGCAAGAGATATTGGAGCTCTTAGTGGATCTTTTCCAGCGAATGCCATCACTTTCGTGTGGGGAGTCGCCTAAGGACTTACAAGCCAGGGGTAGTGGTCATGTAGCCTTAAGATCTATCCAAAAGAGAGAGAATCTAGATTAAGACCATAAGCTAGAAGGATTAAGCATATGAAACCTCTAATCTATCCCATCTCAAACCCCAATGGGTAACTACTCACTACACATGAATGTAAACACAAGCAAATGCAATAAAAGAGACATCATAAGAAAGAGGAGATGAAATTAAACAACTTTTATTGAAATAAGCAAGTGCAAATACAAAGAGATTATCCAGGATCTAAGATTCAAGAAGCAAGAGCTTCAAGCTACAGAGCTTCAAGAAGCTCTTGCTTCTTGAATCCTAGATCCTGGATAATCTCTTTTGTATTTGCACTTGCTTATTTCAATAAAAGTTGTTTATCTTTATCTCCTCTTTCATTTGATGTTTACTTCAATGCATTTCGTTGTTTATTTCATCATGTGTAGTGAGTAGTTACCCATTAGGGTTTGAGATGGGATAGATTAGGGGTTTCATATGCTTAATCCTTCTTGCTTATGGTCTTAATCTAGATTCTCTCTCTTTTGGATAGATCTTAAGGCTACATGACCACTACCCCTGGCTTGTATGTCATTAGGCGATTCTCCACATGGAAGTGATGGAAATCGCTGGAAAATATCCACTAAGGCTCCAATAACTCTTGCTCTCGAAATGGATTTCAAGGGGTTGGATGGATTAGTTTGGGCAATGATCCTATGGCCTCCAAGGTCTGATTCTCACTGGCTAACCCCCTGTTTCTGAGATCATTCCTTGGTTGATAGCCTCCACCTTGGGAAAGGGTTGGCTAGGCATTGAGAAGCCCAATATCAAGAGAAGCCTTGATACAAGGAGTTTTAAGAGCAGGATCGATTAAGTGTAGCTTCCCCTAGTTGCAAAACCCTGTCTTGAACCCTAATTCTCGTATTAGCTTGTTAAAGTCGCTGCCTTTATTGCTTTTTCCCTCAACTTGACCCTAAACTCGATCGAGCTCGGTACTCTGTTCCACTCGACTCGAGTCCTTGGTCGAGCTGTTGCTTTACTGCTTTTCTTTCTTTTACTGCATTGCATTTCATTTTGTTAGGTTGTTAGTGTTACCCTATAACTATTATGCTTGCTTGACTTCCTTGTCTTTTCATAATCTCATAGAGTAACATCTTCTCCCATTTTGGATTGATACCCTTTATGCTATAACAACTATCATGGTTAAAGGGAATTGTTGACTGTGTTTGTGTTTGCATCTTACCACCTCATTATTTACCACTGTTGCATTCCACCACATCTCATTTCATATCATTTCACAACCACACACAAATCCAATCATCAGACGGTAATGAAGTAGGACAGCTTCTTTGGCGAGATGAATGGTATGGTCTTGTAAAAGACTGTCTTGTCAACATTGGCTAAGGAGATTCACCTGTTTGGAAGGTCCATGACAGCTCCAGCAGTGGCCAAGAAAGGTCGGCCTAGTATCCAGGGCGTATCACATCCTCCTTTGATGTTCATGACATGAAAATCCACCGGGATCTTGGTATCTCCAATCTCTAGAAGAACATCAACTACAACTCCTCTTGGCTTGGTTATGGTGTGATTAGCAAGTCCAATACTAATCTGAGCAGGTTGTAAGCGTGTGATGCCAAGGAGTTTGGCAGTTTAGGTTGGCATGAGGTTGGTTAGGGGTGTTCAATTTGGTAAAACCGAACCGACCCGAACCGAACTGAACCAAAATAAGTCATATGGTTTGGATTTGGATACACTGTATAAACCGTATGGATGCAATTTTATATAAACCGTGGATATTGATATGGTTTGGATATTAACCGACCGAACCGCAAAAACCGCAAAAAACCGAATAACTTTATATATATTAAATTACTCATATAATAATATAAGTTTAGAGTAATAAATCATTAATTAACAAAAATTTAACAATTAAAAAACACTAAATAAAAAACCTAGATAAAGCGATCTTCCTCTTCTCATACAACAATATTATTATAGCAATTGTCTTCTTCTTCGTTAATCTTTTCTCTTACCCTAGACGTGAACTAAAGGTATTGTATGCCTTAAACAAGTTTTCTCCGTTTGTTCTACTTCTTTGTTTCATAAGTTAACTGATTTTCTTTTAATACTTATTCACTTGTAGATGAGCAAAAGGAATAAGACATGAGTTTGCATTTTTTATTTGAATTTGATCATTTTGATTATGAGAAAAATCGAAAACCCTAATTAATAAAATAATCATAAAACAAAAAATACAAATTAACCGAAAACCGAGATTATTCGACCCGAAAATATCCAAACCGCAAAAACCGAATCCAAACCGAAGTAAGTATGGATCTACTATGGTAGCTATTTTTTATTAACCGAAAAACCAAATACCGAAAAAACTGAACCGAAACCGAACCGATTCGGATATTTGGTTTCGGTTCAGTTTTTTCGGTATTTGGTTTTTCGGTTAATAAAAAATAGCTACCATAGTAGATCCATACTTACTTCGGTTTGGTTCGGTTTGGATTCGGTTTTTGCGGTTTGGATATTTTCGGGTCGAATAATCTCGGTTTTCGGTTAATTTGTATTTTTTGTTTTATGATTATTTTATTAATTAGGGTTTTCGATTTTTCTCATAATCAAAATGATCAAATTCAAATAAAAAATGCAAACTCATGTCTTATTCCGTTTGCTCATCTACAAGTGAATAAGTATTAAAAGAAAATCAGTTAACTTATGAAACAAAGAAGTAGAACAAAAGGAGAAAACTTGTTTAAGGCATACAATACCTTTAGTTCACGTCTAGGGTAAGAGAAAAGATTAACGAAGAAGAAGACAATTGCTATAATAATATTGTTGTATGAGAAGAGGAAGATCGCTTTATCTAGGTTATTTATTTAGTGTTTTTTTATTGTTAAATTTTAGTTAATTAATGATTTATTACTTTAAACTTATATTATTATATGAGTAATTTAATATATATAAAGTTATTCGGTTTTTTGCGGTTTTTGCGGTTCGGTCGGTTAATATCCAAACCATATCAATTCCACGGTTTATATAAAATTGCATCCATACGGTTTATACAGTGTATCCAAATCCAAACCATATGACTTATTTCGGTTCGGTTCGGTTCGGGTCGGTTCGGTTTTACCAAATTGAACACCCCTATCTTGTGGTGTCTCTCTGCAGTTGTGGAAGAAGGTGGTGAATGGGTAGTGGCGCCAAGCTTGTTGGAATGACATGCTGGCTGGAAGAGTTTGGACAAACTGATTGAACTCAGCAAGCTTCTCTCTTGATATGGAATTGACATACCATTCGGCTTGTGGTGTGGATGGTGGAGATGATGGTTGATTGACTGCATGAGGGGCCATGGGAAATCGAGCCTTCTGAAAAAGTTTATGTACTTCTTCCTTGGTTTCACCAGTTGTGAAAAAGAACTCCACTAAATCATGCTTGTTCCAAGCTTCTTCAAAAGTGACATAGAAAGGTAGTGATTTCACCTTAGCATTGAACTCTTTAAACTTCATGGGGCTTATCTTGTTGGGATCAATGGGATCATAATGCCAAGTATCCTCTTCTTCAGTAGGTGATGGTGGTCTTTGTATCACTTCCAATCTTGGAAGCTCAGAAGCTTGACTTCGTGGTGGTGGTGAGAAACGAGGATCAACAGGGCTAGGTGTATCCTTGCTCTGTTTTGGAGAAGCATTGATGTCGATGCCTTGTTATGCAACTCTTGATATTTGGCAGAAACATCAAGTCTAACAAGGTTTAGAGATCGATCATGGTCTTCTATAAGCTTCTTTATGTCTTCATCAAGCTTGATCACTTGCTTGAATAGGACTTCAGACTTATTTCCAAGACTCTCATGGATGAAATCGATTCTCCTCTCCATCTTCTTTGTACTCTCATCTTGATCCTTCAAATATTTTTGAAGCATCACTTCAATCTTGGTTGGGCGCACGGCTTGAGAACTCTCCTCAGCAAAAAGAGGTGTATGATTTATGTCTGGTGATGATGGATGGTGTCGTGAATAGCTGGGGCGGGGTGGTGGAACATAGATCGGAGCTTTTGCAAATCTGTAAAGGAAAGCTTCCTTGTACCTGTGCCAAGTCTTGAAGGTGTGTTGGGCATCGAAGTTCACCCATTCTTTGGCTCGTCCAACTAGTGATAGTTGGAACAATTGTATCTTCTTGGGGTTATCTCCAAGACCATAGTAGTTGCAAAGCTGCTCAAAGTGGTATAGATGCTTCTTTGCACACTCTGAAGTAGAATCATGGAAAGGGTCTCTCTCCACATGCTTGATTAGTTCTTCATTCATGATCTCAGGATGGGGTTGTATGCCTCCCCATTCTTCTTCATCACGCTCCACTTCTAGGTGATAAGAGTAGTGGTTGTACTTCGATTTGAAAGGTGGTAGCCTCACAAATCTCTTCAAAAATGCTTCTCTAAAATCGATCCATGACTCGATTGAAGAAAGCGGTTCATGCTGCGCCCAATCTAGAGCTGGTCCAGCTAAAGACATGCTGAATAGCATCATCTTCTTCTCAAAGTCAAAAACTCCATAAGAATCACAGATTCTCAAAGTGATCTATATGCTCCAGGCATACTCCGAAAATAGATCATGGAATTGATCTCTCTTCACGAACTCGATCAGTTCAGGGTCAATCTCCTCTTCTGGTGTGGCTAGAAGGTGTTCTTCTCTGTAAGATGCGGCTTGGCTAGACGTCTCCAGGTCGGCTGCTTCAAGGTAGGGAAGAAGTTCTTCTTGGACTTCAAGGGAGATAGTCTTGGAGGACTATCCCAAGAAGGTGGTGGTGCTTGAGGGCTTGACATCTCTTGTTCGTCCAAGAGGTCTCTTTGAGGTGGTATGTGGCGAAGTGGGATCGCCTTTATAGGGTCAAGGACTTGTGAATCCTTTTCCATATCTAACTAGGAAAACCTGAAAAGCTCAAAAACAAAAAGGAAAAACGAAATCAAAAGAAAAAGGAAAAATAACAAAACTAAAAAGGAAATAGAGAAACCCTAGACTAGCTCTCTTGCAAGAGCTTGTAGGTGCGAATTGGTCCCCGGCAACGGCGCCAAAAACTTGATCGCGGGATCAGGTCTTCCCTTTCCTATCCCTGATTCTGCAAGTGCACAGGTCAGAAGTAGTAAACGGGTATCGAACACGAGGACCAGATTGCACACTACAAACTATGATTGAGATCGAGCTAGGGCAAAAGTATAGTTGGTTGAGTGCAGTGAAAGTAAAGGCATGCAAGTAATTAAAGTAAAGAATTGAAATCAATAGGAGAGAGGGCTAAGCAATAGGATAGTCTTAAGATAAGCAATTCATGAAGCAAGAAATCAATCAATTAGGGTTATTGCAATTAGGTGCCATATCTAGAACTTGAAACACTATGGTATGATCTTTCCACTGTCGAGGCTCCGACCCCTTTGTTAATCTCCCTAGTCGCTAAACTTTTGGTATGTCCCTAGGTGATTAAATCAAGCATTAGTTCGATTAAGTTCAATTGTTCACAACCTACAAGTAAATCAACTTTCGCAGTCTAAAAGAGGTTGCCCACCAAATACTAGTTCAGGCGAATGATACAGCACTTTCGAGGCTCAAATCAACCTAGATCATATGCTAATTGGCCAGATTAACAACAAGCATTAAGTATAAGCAAAGATGAAGATTATAAGTAAAACCCTAATTGTGATCGATCATCAAGCATACATGAATGCTATCCTTTGACTTCCTATCACTTAACAAGTAAACTACTCAGACATAGAGAAGGAAACGAATTCATATTCATAAGAACAGAGATTCGAATCCTCTCTAGAAAGAGAACAAGCAAGAACAAAGTAAAAGCAAGCAAAACTTTATTAAAGATGTAAAGTAAATTGTGGTCTCTCTCCTTCTTGAGTTACAAGGCTAAAAAGAAGTATTTATAATGCTAAGTATAGAAAAGCGGCTAGACCTAATCTAGCTAAGTCGGCGCCGGCTTGGGCTTGAAACGTGTGAATTGGGCTTCAAAAACGGCTTCGGGTCGACCGGACGTTCGGACGGTCGGTTCGGCCGGTCGTCGGGTCGTGGTCGGCTACGGCAGGTCGGAACGATCGTGGCCGAGTTTTCGTGTTCGGCCGGGGTCGGACGGATGAAAGGTTTTGGCCGATGAATCTTGGCCGGCGCGGGGTGAGCTTCCTGGTCGGACGGTACGTCGGCCGCGGTACGTGAGTTGTGCGCGCGGCCGCGAGGCGTTGCCTTCCTCGCGCGGTACGGTCGCGCGCAGCTTGGCGTGTGAAAGTGTTTGGCCGACCGCGGGACATGCTTCCCGGGTCGGTACTGGGATCGGCCGTGGACTTTGGCGGGACGCGGATGATATGCGTGGCCGACGCGGATGTCGTTCCTCGGTCGGCCGGTGCGCTTCGGACGCGATTCTCGATAAGGCCGTCTGGACCAGTCTTCACTATTTTGATCATAACTCCTTTTCTACTCATCCAAATGATGCCAATCCAATTGCGTTGGAGTTAACTCACTCAGAGCACGCAGGGAACTGGTCTTGATGAAATCCATTGAGTAGATCTTTTTTAGCTCCTCCAAAGTTGATGCAGTGACATTGACTGGTTTGAAGTCCAAATCCTCTGTTTTGCTCCATAATGCACCTTTTGACCTAAAATGACTCTTTGCAGTATAAATCCATAAAAACTACCTTTTAAGACAAGAATCCACTAGAAAACCATTAGAAAACCATAGTAAAATAGCATAAAAAGCATGTAAAATAGAGGTATATCAGCCTTCACCAGGACCGACCCGCACGACCACACCGTTGGACCCAGGAAGCATTGCCCCACGGTCGACCAAGATTTACTACATGTCCCATGCAGCAGACCGAGCGCAGCAATCGATCCGGGAAGCAATGGACCGCACTCGACCCGTTCCTCAACATGCGATCAAAGCATCCGGCCGAACGCACCGGTCAACCAGGAAGGCAAAGGACTACGATCGACCCAGGTCATCACGTCACGACCAAGACCATCACATAATGGCCGACCCCGACGGCCGACCACATCCCTTACACGGTCGACCCGAGCTCCGCGAACAAGAAGCCCACTTATGCAGTTTGACTATTCTTGGCCCGTCTTACCTCAACCGACTTGTGGAAGACCTAGGGCACTATAAATACTCCTTTTTAGCCTCTTTAGAAGGGATAGCCGCATTAGTTTTAGAGTTTTCTTACATTGATTTCGTTTTAGAGCTTCATGGGAGAAGATCTCACCTTTGTAACACAATAGAGGAGATTTCTAAACCCTTTTACTTTCTATCAAGTTTTATTATGAATTCTTCTTCATCTCTTTGCTTGATATCTGTTACTATGTTTGAGTAATCTCCTGTTGGGTTTAAGAGTTTTCAAGGGTTTTCATGGATTGATTGTTAGGTTGCTAGATTAGGGTTTTATCATTAAAGTTCTTCATCTAAGTTTGTGTTTATTGCTTGTAGCTTGATTGACCGTCTAAGCTACTGTTCTTAAGTAGATTTACTTTCTGACCGTTTGTTAAATCTCTTGAATCAACTTAGATGAGCAGGCATAGTAACCTACGGAAGTAGAATTGCAAGGCTTTGTGAACTAGACCTACGGAAGTAGAGCTATCGAATTTGACTGTTCTTACATGTTTAATCTCTTGATTACCTGCGGAAGTTGTGTGATTTAGGTTGTTAGACATAGTAATTGGCACTGCGGGAGTAGGTCAATTATACTTATTGATTGAGTTCTAGAACAAAACTATTACTTTTCCTATCTATTTGCTTGATCCAATCTATGAAACCTTGCGAATTCTATGATGCCCAATGCTTTCTCTATTGCTTTCACCTTATTTACTTTACTTTGCTTTGAATCCGTGACAACAACAAACCTTCATACTTGAGTCCTAGCTTGATTTGAATCTCATAAACTCATAGTGTAACTTATCTGGTCCTTGTGTTCGATAACCCATACTACCAACGATCCGTGCACTTGCGGTATCTAGTAATAGGATTGGGTAAAACTTAATCCACATCAATTTTTTGGCGCCGTTGCCGGGGACCAATACAGTTGCCTTTGAGTTTCGGATTAGAATCTAGTCTAGGATAGCTTTAATTTTCGTTTTTATTTTTGTTTCTTGGTTTTTCTTGGTTTTTGTTTTTATTATTTTGTTACTTTTCTCTATCTCTTTGTGTTTCAGGTTAGCTTGAGGAAGAGATAGGACCTCTTGAAGAAGATATCACAATGGATCCTCAAAACCGCACCATTGGAGAGTTTGACTCACTAGACATCTTTTTCACAAAACGCCAACCTATATGCCCTTACCACCTACTGGAGAGTTCAAGATAAGCTCTAAACTCATTGCTTTGGTGGAGCAGCATCAGTTTCGTGGCCTAGAGAGAGAAGCCCATTGATCATATTGAGAAGTTTGAAGAAATCTGCGCTACAAGGAGATGTAGTGGAGTTTCTGAGGATTACTTGAAGTGTACTTTATTCTCTTTCTCTTTGGTTGAGAAGGCATACAAATGGATGAGGGCTCTTCCAGCAGGATCAATCACTACTTGGGATGAATACAAGAGAGCTTTCTTGAAGAATTTCTACCCAAAAGAGAGATTAAAATGGATGAGAAGAAGAATCTCAGAATTTCGACATGAGGCACATGAATCATTCTTTGAGGCTGTTTCACGGTTCAAGGAGTACAAGAGAGAGTGCCTCACCATGGTTTTACAGAGATTGCTTTGCTAAACTTCTTCTATCAAGGAGTTGATGAGAAATTCAAGATGGCACTCAACATCGCAAGTCAAGGGGACTTCATGACTAATACAGTTGCTCAAGCCAACATCTCATTGATAACTTGGCTGCAAGCAACAAATATTCTTGCTTGATATGAGAAAAACGTGGAGCATCAAGCCAAGTTCAGACTTTTCAGAAATCCTTGAGCTGAAATCAATGGTTGCTCAATTTCTCAAGAACCAGCAAAGGGATGCATACCAATGTGAAAATGGGAGCTTCTCATGGTAAGGATAAAGAGGAGTGTAATGGTGATAACACTCACAAGCAGCAAGGAGAAGTCAACTACATTGATGCTAGAGAGGAAAGAATCGAAGCTATGATGCAACAGCTAATGGAAAATCAACAACATATGATGGAAAGACAAGAGCAAAACGCCCAAGAGATTGAAAACCTTGAGTTCAAAATGGCGAACGACTATGGTCATCTCAACAGAAAAGATGATGAGATATTTGCAAAGCTCTTTGATCTAACCAATCATGTGAAGATGCTTGAGGTGCAAGTTGCTCAAACAGCAGAAGGTATGAAGAGGCAAGAGGGTTTTCTTCCAAGTAAGACTGAGTTAAATCCAAGAGTTTGCAAAGTTATCACAACTCAGAACAAGGACGTGGTCTCACCAGCCCCTAGAGATCATTCAACCCTCAAAAACCCATTGGAATGGCCTGAAGATGATGAGCCAATCTACAAGGGACCTCATCAAAGAAAGCTGCATAAGATGGAAGATCCAGGGCAATTTGTTTTCCCATGCACAATCAATGGTATGGATTTTATTGATTCCCTCTGCGATACAGGAGCTAATGTGAATGTTATGTCTAAGGTTATAGCAGATGAGCTTGGAATAGTTGACATTAAAGACTCTCAAACATCACTGAAGTTTGGAAATGCCTCTACTATTACCCCATATGGCTTTGCTCAAGATATATTGGTTCAAGTGGGAGGTTGTCTTGTTCCTACAGATTTACATATTTTTTGACGGAATGGTTTTAGACCATGTTCCGGTGAGTTTTCCGGCGAAGACGTTCGTCGGAATATCCGGATGTTGGGCACGATGAAATCGTCGCCATGAACACTATGAAATAGTATATTCATATGTCAAAATCAGAGTTGTTTTGAATGAGAAATGAAGTTTATAAATGGGTATTTATAAAAGCTTATAAAGTTTTATATATTTGCTAAGTGTAAAAATTAGCAACTAACCCATATTAAATTATGGATTTGAAGTTGGGTTTATAATGGTTTATTGGGCATCAAGTCCATTAGAATATTATTGTGATCCAAATTAGAGTTGATCTTTTTGTGTTAAGATTTAATCTCACACAAGAAAAGAAATCCATGTAATTAAATATTATTGCTTTGAAAAATTGGTCAAAGCAAATGCTATAATAACGTGGTCAAGTCGTGT
>CACVBM020001401.1:0-51366 GCA_902728155.2 Microthlaspi erraticum | reverse complement strand
AGAGATGAAGAAAACATGATTGCAATAAAACTTAGAGTAGGAAATCGAAATACAAGGCGGCTCTCTTTTCACAAGAGGCTAAAAATCCATATATATAGTGCTAGGTCTTTCTAGAGGCGGCTAGGGTTAAGCCGGGCTTGAAAACATAAGTTTGGGCTTCAAAAAGGGCTTCGGGTCGACCGCGGCGTTGGGACGGTCGTGCGGGACGATCGGCCGGACAATCGGGTTGTGGCCGAGTCGGAACGGTCGGGGCCGGATGATTCACGGTCGGTCGGCTTGGTCGAGCGGATTGAGATTTGGCCGATGAAATTCTCGGCCGGACGTGGGCGTTCTTCCCCGGTCGGACGGATGCATCGGCCGTGGTACGCGGAGAGTTGCGCGGCCGCGAGGCGTTTCCCGGCTCGCGCGCTTTGGTCGTGCGCGGCGTGGCGTGGCGTTTGCTTGGCCGACCGCGGGCTTGAGTTTCCCGGGTCGTGATGCGTGATCGGCCGAGTGGTTTTGGACTTTGGCCGAGACTTCAGTCGGACGGATACGGTTTGGCCGAGCGGAACATTCGTTCCTCGGCCAGCCGGACTGCGCGGTTGGGCGCTGATTCTCGATAGAGCCGTCTGGAGCAGTTCACTCTTTTGGCTATAACTCCTTTTCTACTCATCCAAATTAGGCCGTTCCAGTTGCGTTGGAAAGTTAACTCAATCAGAGCACGCAGGGAACTGGTCTTGATGAAATCCATTGAGTAGATCTTTTTCTGGGCCCTCTTAAAGTTGGTGCTTGTGCATGGAGCTGCTTGAAGTGCAAATCCTATGGTTTTGCTCCAAAATGCATCATTTCACCTGTTTAGACTCTAGACACTATAAACACAGTAAAACTACCTTTTTAGATAGAAAACCTGCCAAAAACCATTAGAAAACAATGCTAAAACAGTATAAAAAGTGGGTAAATTAGAGGTATATCAACTCCCCCAGACTTAGATCTTTGCTTGTCCTCAAGCAAAAAGAATCTAAATCCGTGAAAGAGGTTTGAAAACGTGGAACTCCCTTGCTCTTTTGAATATCCTGTGAAAGGTTCCTTTCCTGTATTCCACTATGAACATAGACAACATAAGGTTAGCTTCACATACACCCTGCAAGTTTAGCGAACAATACCAACCCAACTAGTCTCATCCAGCAATCCAAACTCTCTATTGCTAACCTCTTGCATAAATTTAAAGCGTGAATTCTTTATCAAGGGGACATCGATCAATTGAACTTGTTCTTACCCACTTGATCCTCTCCAAGATTGCCTCTTTAAGTGCAATGAGTTCTTTTCCTCTCTCTTTCTCACATCAGAACTTTGAAAGGTCAATTTCTCCCTACTTTTCTAGGGTATCATTTTATTTTTTCTATTGACCCTTCTTTCAACCACAGGATAAGTCTTTAGCTTGTTCCTTGTTTGACTAAGGTATTCCATAAGACATGAAGGTACAGACATATGCATTCCTCATGCTTACTTGTTGTCCTTGTGCTCTTTGAGCTTTTTCTCATATACATTACTTACCATTTGGGATGGGAGAGAGAGGAGAACTCTTTAAAGATTAGACAAATCTTATTGAAAATCAAGCAAGGAACTGTCGACATGTATGCCAACCCCCTTGACAAGAGTAATTAAGATTGATTAAGTGTGAGGTTAACTCTAGATTGCTTGGTTACCTTAGAAATTTTGCTGAGCTAGCATGTCGATCCACTGTAAGAGCTTCTGTTAGGCTTGTGCCTTTAGCTGGTTTCTGCTCTAGGGTCATGGATTGTTAGCATAACACTCTCAATTCTCAAAGCAAGTTCATAACTTCCGGACTGGTTTTTGACTCAATAAAACTTTTTGAAAAACATGAAACAAAGTGAATAAAACATAAGAAAAGAAAGAAAAATGCATTAGTAACACAATAAAACTCCCCCCAGACTTAACTTGCACCGTCCCGGTGAAAGCAAATCACATTAAGGTGAGAGGTAATATTCAAAGTAAAAGAAAAATAAAGAAAAATTCATTAAAATAAGATAGGGATAGAAAATGGAGATTTGTAAGTGTCCATTGCACTAAGTACCACTTGAGATGACTATGTGTGGCAGTGAGAAGAACTCTCTTCCTCATCTATGGGGTCATCGCCTTCTGAACCAAGCTCTGAGTCTAGTGAGAACTCACCAAGGTCAGGCTCATATGGCTCTCTAGCGGTGGAAGAAGGGCGAAAGAGTCTCTCCGGTGCAATGTGGCGAACTACGCGGACTAGGCGTGAGATGAAGCGAGATTGGCATTCCACTATCTTCTCCAGCTTGTTAACACGGTCTAGAGCTGATGCGCAGCCATGCCAGTAGTGAGAACATGGCGTTCTTGGAGCGGCGTTGAGTCTTGACTGCATGCTGAAGTGTGCGATAGGTGAGCATGGGGAATGATGGTTTCTCACTTGATGGAACATAGAATCTTCCTCATTGGGCTGGAAAGTGACAACTCCTGAGCGTAGGCTTGGGATGTCTCATGTGGCAGCAAGACAAGGGAAGTGTTGGCTGGACCAATTGGAAACTCATAGCAAAACCGAGTTGGGTCTTTAGTCCAACGGTTTAGGAAGTGGATGTGCTGAAGAGCATGGAGATCCAAAGGGGTTGGCTTGGGTAGTGGCTCATAGTTGGGAATGTCAATCCCCACATGCAGTACTATGGCCGTGATAAGCCTCCCAAAACGAACACAAAGCTTCTTGTTGCCTTCCCAAAACGAACACAAAGCTTCTTGTTGCCTTCCAAGTCTTGAGCTAGCTTCCTCACATTGATGAATGTCTTGGCAAGTAAAAGTCCAAGGTTGGCCTTGTACTCATGCTTGATGAATGGTGTGGTGAGGATGTAGAACTCATCAGTTGTGACCTTGTTGGCTTCTTGTTTGCATTGGAAAGTGGTGGAGATGAGGCGGTGCACATAGCGAATGGCTGGATGAGTGATTCTAGACACCTTTGACCTTGAAGGCAAGAATGGTTCATTGGCAAAGTGTGTCCAATCAGCAAAGGCAGCTTGTTTCCTCTTTGAGTTCTCCTTGAAGTCATGTGCTGTCTCATTGGGAAGTCCAAAGAGTTGGCATAGAGCTGAGATGGAGATGCGCCCATTGGCATCGCCTATCTTGAAGAGTAGGAGTCCATCACCAGCTGGTTGGTCTCCATTGTGGTTGGGAAAGGCAAGAGCTACTGTGGAGAGGAACTCCTTGGTGAGTTGTGAGTACTCACTACATTCTAGCTTGAAGAGCTTGCTCAAGCCTAGCTTCCTTATGTACCATGTGACATCATCTCTTATCTTGAGAAGATCAAGGGTTTGGGTGTCCATCTTCACACATGGCTCGATGTTCACCTTCTCCATTGCCTTCTTACACTTTCTTGGGTCTTGATTTTGTTCTCCAACAAAGGTTACAAGTGCCCAATCATCTTCTCCTCTTCTTGGACTCTCCACATGTTCTTGATTGCATCAATGGAATGTGGTGAAGTTGGTATTGCTGCTCTTGCATTGGAGCTACTACTCCCTAGCTTGATTTGCTTCTTTGGTGGTTCCATGAATGGGTTCTTCTTCTTCTTCATACTCTCATTTCCTTTTGTCTTTGCCATTGGTGTACCTACAAGAGCAAATTCTTGGGAAGAAATATGAGTTTGTGATTAATGCAAAAGAAGAATAAGCTAATTGAGTTGCAATAATGATATGGAATAAAGGAACAACTCAAGGCTTAATCATGAATCAAAGAGACAAAATAGAAATTTCACTTTTTCAAAATTAATTTTCGGATTTTACTGTTCATCCCAAGATTATGGTGCTTAAAATCAAAATTTTCAGCAAATCAAGAGAAATTGAGTTTCTAATCCAAGTAATCACTAGATAAACTAATGAATTGAAGTATGCCAAGCAATTTCACCTTTGAATAAGGGGTTTGGAATGCCCAATAAGTTTTGTGAAAAACTATTCAATTGTGAAATTAAACTTCAAATTAACTCTAAACCACCTAGGTTCCACCTAGCAAAGTTCATTACAAGACTATAAGGATGCTAATTTCAAGTCTAGACAAGAGTTTAGACCAAACATGAAACTTATTGAGATTTTCGATCTTGCATAAACATAGGATTAGAGTTAGAAGACATACCTTGTGTGTTGAAAAGTGAATAAGGTTGCAAGAGCAAGTAAATTCCAATTTAGAGTTATGAACAGTAAAAGTTTTGAAATCAAAACTCTTAGAGTTCCTCTAATGGAGTTTAGGGTTTTGGAGAAGAAAGAGAGGTTCTTGTGGTTTTCAAGGGAAAGGTGAAGTAAATAAGATCTAAATCCTATCAATTTTCCTTTTCAAATTCGAATTTTGATTGAAAACCGGTTTAAGTTGGTTTAGATTGGTTAAAACCGGTTTGAATTAATGAAAAGGGGACTTACCTTGGCCTAGAAAAGTTTTGGGCCGATGGCCGATGGATTTTGTCGCGGTCGAGCGATTTGGTCGGCCAAATTCGTTTGGCGAGAGAATTTCGGCCGAGGCCGAGCGTGTTTCCCGGATCGACCGGCACGGTCGGTCCGTTCCGATACGATTTTCGCCGATCGCGTTCTTCGTGTCGGTTCGTGCGTCGCGCGAACGTTTCTGTCGCGCAATGAGAATCCGGCCGAGCACGGCTATTCCTTCCCGGCTCGACCGTAACGGTCGGCCAATGAGAATTGCTCGGCCAAAATTACTTTTGCGCGTCCGCGGCCAATGTTTTGGCGCGGATTGTGTTTTCACACCTTTTTCTCCTTCTATCCTATCTTAAAACAAAGAAAACACAAAAGCAAAACAAAAACTAAGAAAATTAAAGAAAGAAAAGTAAAAGTACCTCATGGGTTGCCTCCCATGCAGCGCTTGTTTTAAGTCTTTAGCTTGACTGTAAGGCTTGGCGCTCAGGAGAAGATAGAGACAAGAGGCATCTTGATCCTCCAAGTCTTTTCTCCTTGCAATGAGTATCTGGTGGGTGATTCACAGCTGGATAGACAATCTCTCCATGAATGTCCCTTGGCACTACTGCCTTAGGAAAAAGCTTTAGAGTTCTTGTCACTTTCTCCTTGAATCCTTCTAGATTCTCATCAATAAGCTCCTTGGGAATAGAAGCTTCATGTTGCGGCCAGACCTAGGTTTTCTAACCTTCCTTCTTGGCTTGGCCTCATCTTCAATCTTGGTTGATCCCTTGGGCGGTTTTGGTGTAGGGGCCTTAGTCTTACTCCTTGCTTGTTTGGCAAGCTGCTTGGGCTTAGGAATGGGATCTTCCTTGATTGTTTCTTCAGTTTCTCCTTCTTGGGGTGGCTTCAAAGTAGCTTTCTCCTCTTGGACCATGTCAACAAAAGAGTTCTTTGTTGAACACATAGGGAAGAACATACCCTTGTTCACCTTGTTGAAAGAGATTCTTTGATTGGGGAAATCAAATATGGCACCCACAGTAGACAGGAAAGGGGTTCCAAATATGAGAGGTCTATGGCTACTCTCTCTCATTTCCACAATCTGGAAATCAGTAGGGATAGAGCAATTTCCAATCTGCACCATCACATTAGGCACAAAGCCATAGGGGTTTGTGAGAATGAATCAGCATAGTTGATGGAGATGGATGATGGCTCTATCTTGGTGAGGCCTATCTTGTCAGCTATCCTCTTAGACATGATGTTCACATTGGCTCCTGTGTCACACAAAGATTGCTCAAGAATGTTACCTTTGATGATACAAGGCACACAAACTTTCCTGAGTTATCTGTCTTGGGGATAATCTTTGGGAAGAGTCTTCTCTTTCTAGCTCGATTGGACTCTCTCTCTGGGTAATTCTCTTCAGGCCAAATCATGCAATCAACAGTAGGTTTTGAAAGCATCCATTCTGGAACTTGGTCTTCAAATCTTTCTTCTATGGCGGCTGAGTTGCAAAAGGACTTCTTGGATTCAGCTTCCTGTCTCTTAACAGCTTCCATAGTTTGAGTGACTTGAGTCTCTAGTTTCTTCACATGAGTGGCAACAGCATCATACTTGGTGTTGAGATTGCTGAACAAAGTGTCCATCTTCTCATACATCTCTTTAGTGTTTCTCTTCTGGCCATCCATGATCTGTTGGAGGATTCCTTCAAATCTCCCACCTTGTTGGTTTGGAGGAGCTTGATTTGGTGAAGAAGCATATGGCTCCTTGGGCGGATATGATGATCTCTGCTCATATCCTTGCCTTGGCTGAAATTGACTTCCTTGAGATTGGTAAGGAGGTCTTTGTTGTTGTGGATACCTTGGAGGATACACTTGGTCTTGAGGATTCTCCACATTGGGGTTTCTATAAGACATGTTGGGGTTTGGGCGATAGCTTGGATTGTATCCCTTGTTCCCATAGTTTCCAATGTAGTTCACATCTTCTTCATTGGCTTCATTAGAGAAATCTCCCATGCATTCTCTTGATGAATCTTCATTAGCATCACTCATCCCTTCTATTGCATTGATATGCTTGAGCTGTCCCTTAAGAACTTGAGCCATCATGTTCTTGAGTTCAGTCATTTGAAAAGAATCAGGGGAGCTAGTAGTGGTGCGGCTTGAGCGGTCATAATCAGGACAGTTGTTACAATCACTAGCTGCAAGATTCTCAATAAGAACCTTAGCTTCATCAACAGTCTTGGTCATGAAGTTTCCATTGCTTGCTGTGTCCAATGAAAGCTTGTACTTGTGGTCAATGCCACGATAGAAGATGTTCCATAGGTTTCCCTCATTGAAACCATGATTAGGGCAGTCCCTAATGTACTCCTTGAATCGATCTAGCGCCTCATAGAAAGATTCATTGTTGCCTTGGCGAAAGTGGAGATCTTGTTTCTCACAGAAATTGATCTCTGTTTGGTGTAGAAGTGGTTGATGAATGCAGCCTTGTACTCATCCCAAGTGGTGATGGAGTGAGCTGGCAGAGACTTCAACCATCTTGAAGCTTTGTCGCCAAGAGAGAATGAAAAGAGCTTGCACTTAAGGTAGTCAGCAGAGACTCCATTGGATCTTGTAGTGCTGCAAATTTCTTCAAAGTTTTCTATGTGATCAAGAGGGTGCTCAGCTGGAAGTCCATTGAATTGGTTCTGTCTAACCAATGCAATGATCTGAGGCTTGATCTCATAGTCATTCCTTGCAGGAAGTGGTGGATGGATAGGGTTTCTATCCATGAAGAAAGCATCGGCAGAGTCATAGTCTCCGATTGTAGGTGCTCCAGCTTGGGGTTGTGCGTTCACATCTCCAGCAGGGTTAGGAGGAGGAGGAGGTGGATCTCTTCCTTCTTCTTGAGCGCGCGCCACTTCAGCGGCGTGAGCGCGAGCTGCTTCGTCGGCCATCTCTTGGGCTTTTGCTTCCTAAGTTGCTTCTCAAGCTTGTCTATCTCTGGATGTTCAACTAGGTTGTCCTTGTTGGACCTCCTAGTCATGCACCTGAAAAGAGTCTTGGAAACAAGTTAAATCAAAAGGGAAAAACAAAAACAAAAGTAAAAATCAAAGAAAAGGAAATCAAAAACTAAAAATTCAAAAGCAAAAGAAAAGCAAAACAGGAAAAGGTTCTAGACTAGATCCTAGTCGAGTTCCAAAGGTACTGCTGCAGTCCCCGGCAACGGCGCCAAAAACTTGATGCGGAGTCAGGTTTTACCAAACTCCTAGACCTCTGCAAGTGCACAGATCGCGGAAGTATGGGTATCGAACACAAGGACTGGCTATTGAGTACACTTTGTAACTATGGATTTTGGATCAAGCTAAAACAAAAGTATGATTGAGGTTGTAATGGTGAACCGAACTAGCAAGTATAACGAGGTTGTAAAGCAATAAAGGAAAAGCGCTAGGTCATAGGGGCTATCGCAGAGAAGCAAGCAATGATCAATGAAACAATGATAGATTAATTGATTAGGGATATTGGGATATTAAGAACCATCTAGAACACAGATCACGAATATAAAACCATTCCACTTTCGAGGCTCCGGCTCCTTTGCTAATCTACCTAGTCGCTAAACTTTTGGTATGTCCCTAGGTGATTAGATCAAGCATTAGAATGAATAGGTTCTGATACAGTTCACTAGATATAGATAGATCAACTTTCGCAGTCTAAGAAACCTAGCTTGTCAAAGAATATGTCCGGCGAATGATACAGCACTGTCGAGGCTCAAATCAACCTAAGATCGGATTACTAGATGCGCGGTAAAGCAATCAGCATTAGTTAAGTGCACAAGACGAGACAAAGACTCTAATATAATCCCTAGCTAATCATTGAAATCAAAGATCATGCAAGCAACTCATTGAATAGTAACCCTAGCAACCTAACTAGTGGATTACTCAGACATGATCAAAGCAAACACACATAGAGATGAAGAAAACATGATTGCAATAAAACTTAGAGTAGGAAATCGAAATACAGGGCGGCTCTCTTTTCACAAGAGGCTAAAAATCCATATATATAGTGCTAGGTCTTTCTAGAGGCGGCTTAGGGTTAAGCCGGGCTTGAAAACATAAGTTTGGGCTTCAAAAAGGGCTTCGGGTCGACCGCGGCGTTGGGACGGTCGTGCGGGACGATCGGCCGGACAATCGGGTTGTGGCCGAGTCGGAACGGTCGGGGCCGGATGGATTCACGGTCGGCCGGCGTGGTCGAGCGGATGAGATTTGGCCGATTCTCGGCCGGACGTGGGACGTTCTTCCCGGCTCGGACGGATGCATCGGCCGTGGTACGCGAACGGTTGCGCGGCCGCGAGGCTTGTTTCCCGGCTCGCGCGCTTTGGTCGTGCGCGGCGTGGCGTGCGTTGCTTGGCCGACCGCGGGACTTGTTTCCCGGGTCGTGATGCGTGATCGGCCGGTGGTTTGGACTTTGGCCGAGACTTCAGTCGGACGGACGTTTGGCCGAGCGCGGAACATTCGTTCCTCGGCCAGCCGGACTGCGCGGTTGGGCGCTGATTCTCGATAGAGCCGTCTGGACAGTCTTCACTCTTTTGGTTATAACTCCTTTTCTACTCATCCAAATAGGCCATTCCAGTTGCGTTGGAAAGTTAACTCAATCAGAGCACGCAGGGAACTGGTCTTGATGAAATCCATTGAGTAGATCTTTTTCTGGGCCCTCTTAAAGTTGGTGCTTGTGCATGGAGCGGCTTGAAGTGCAAATCCTATGGTTTTGCTCCAAAATGCATCATTTCACCTGTTTAGACTCTAGACACTATAAACACAGTAAAACTACCTTTTTAGATAGAAAACCTGCCAAAAACCATTAGAAAACAATGCTAAAACAGTATAAAAAGTGGGTAAATTAGAGGTATATCAGTCAACAATTCCCTTTAACCATGATAGTTGTATAGTACAAAGGGTTATCAATCCAAAATGGGAAACTTGTCACTCTATGAGAATATGAAACAACCAGGAAGTCAAGCAAGCAGTATAGATTTGAAGTAACACTAACAACCTAAAAATGAAATGAAATGCAAAATAAAGCAGTAAGCAACAGCTCGACCAAGGACTCGAGTCGAGTGGAACAGAGTACCAGCTCGATCGAGTTTAGGGTCGAGTTGAGAAAAAGCTAAAGGTGACGACTTTAACAAGCTAAGAGAGAATTAGGGTTCAAGACAGGGTTTTGCAATAGGAATCTACACTTAATCAATCTGCTCTTAAAACTCCTTGTATCAAGGCTTCTCTTGATATTGGGCTTCTCAATGCCTAGCCAACCCTTTCCCAAGGTGGAGGCTATCAACCAAGGAATGATCTCAGAAACAGGGGGTTAGCCAGTGAGAATCAAACCTTGGAGGCCATAGGATCATTGCCCAAACTAATCCATCCAACCCCTTAGACCTCTATTTCTAGAGCAAGAGATATTGGAGCTCTTAGTGGATCTTTTCCAGCGAATGCCATCACTTCCGTGTGGAGAATCGCCTAAGGACTTACAAGCCAGGGGTAGTGGTCATGTAGCCTTAAGATCTATCCAAAAGAGAGAGAATCTAGATTAAGACCATAAGCTAGAAGGATTAAGCATATGAAACCTCTAATCTATCCCATCTCAAACCCTAATGGGTAACTACTCACTACACATGAATGTAAACACAAGCAAATGCAATAAAAGAGACATCATAAGAAAGAGGAGATGAAATTAAACAACTTTTATTGAAATAAGCAAGTGCAAATACAAAGAGATTATCCAGGATCTAGGATTCAAGAAGCAAGAGCTTCAAGAACACAAAGATGGGATTAGAGCTCTAAAAAGTAAAAGACAATAAATTAAAAGAAACTAAAACAAAATAATCTAAAGCTTGGTGGTTTTTTCGTGGCTTAGAGCCTTTAAATACAAGAGGATTAGGTTTAGGGTCAAAGGAAAGTCAAGGGGGAAGCAACATTTTTCGGGTTTGACTTTGACTTCTCAGCTCGATCGAGTTGAAGCTTGGCCGGTCGAGTTGAGGAACTCGACCGGTTGGTCGAGTAGACGGTCGAGCTGGTCTTCAAGATGGCTTCTCCCTTCTTCCTTTGCGTATCCAGTTGAGCTGCGTCCATGTGCCAAGTCCCTCCATGCTCCTCATGTCCCATATGCTCCAGAATGCTCCAAAAGACCTATTTCAAAGGACCAAACATGCATATGTATGCAAATGCAACCTAAAACTAACATGAATGCATAAGAAGAGAAAAGGAACAAGATATGATGCAAATGGAGCTAAAACTATGCAAAAGATGCATAAAAGATGTGCTAAAACTATGTAAAATGCAAGTACATCAACACCCCCAAACTTGAACTTTGCTTGCCCTCAAGCAAACAAATAGAACAAGAAAGAGATGAGGTTTGAAAACAAGCTGATTCAACACTTAAAAACATGTCCTCAAAAGCGATTTGCTAAATGTCCAACTTAGAGATTCTAGAATGCAACAAGGTGAGAGATATTCATTAAGATTTAACCATGCTTATCAACATCAATCCCACTTCACAGTCACTCAAACAATGCATTCAAATCAGCAAATCCCTTTAACATTCATTAAGCAAAAACAGTGAACCAAAAACATGCAAGATCAATCAACTCATTTGGTTTCAAGGGTTTATGGGTTAAGAGACAAAGAGGGTCTCTTTTGTATGGTGGTTTAGTAACAGGGATCTCTCAAGAAAGTGGCTTTGCTTTGGCAGAAGGCTAAGTGTTAGAACCAAAGATGATGCAAGAACAGCAGCTCGAGCCGCCTAATCCTAACTCGATCGAGTTCAACACTTAGAGCTTTTTAGAACAAAATCCTAACTACCCTTTTTGGCATTTCGCCTTTGAAACTGAGGAGCTTTGCTCACTTTTCTTTTAAGAACTTCCTAGGGAGAGGCTTCTTGAGGTAACATCTAGCGGTTTGGGATTTTCTAAACACTTAGGGAACTTTTCTTTCTTTTTGACACTTGAGGCTTTGCCTTCTTTTCATTCTACTTAGAACCCTTTTTACTTTCCTTTTTTAACTTCCCAAACCTTTACTAGACCCTTTTTAACACTGCCAACTCCCTGGACTTAACTAAACTCTTTTTCCTTTGGATTTTCCCAACTTTTACCACTTTTCTGGTTTTTGACACCCAACTCGATCGAGCTCGAGTTGGCACCCCCAAACTTAGCCTGAAAACAATCCCAAGAGAACTAGACAACTAGAACTACTGCCCCTGCCGGTTTAAACACAACACCTTATGCTAAGCAAAGCCAAGAAAGGTTCTCACATTCGCACAAGAGATAATATGGGGTTTGAAATGAAAAGGCTTAGGTTTAAGGTGTGGTAACTGTCTCAAATCTGGAGATCAGCTATCTGGACAAGCAAGAGGGATATGAAAATGGTAAAGAATGTCCAGATATGTATGTGGTAGCCATGAGTTGAAATCAAATGCAAGCATTGGTAATTAAAGATCAAGTTATGGTTCAAATAGATAGGGAAATGCATCAAATCACAGCAATGGTTGAATGAGATGTGCATGCAGTGATATGATCAAGATAAACATGGTTCTTGTTGCTCAATCAATCTCACCCTAATGCACAAGAGAATCTAAAAACAGGGCACTCAAGAAATCACAAATCGCCCGTGGATTAGCGGGACGCGGACGATATGCGCGGCACGGTCGCGGTACGTTCGTTCCTTGATCGGCCGGCGTGCGCGGCTCAGGGCGCGAATGCTCGATAAGGCTGTCTGGACCAGTCTTCACTATTTTGATCATAACTTGAGTTCTACTCATCCAAATGATGCCAATCCAATTGCGTTGGAGAGTTAACTCACTCAGAGCACGCGGGGATCTGGTCTTGATGAAATCAATTGAGAAGATCTTTTTTAGCTCCTCCCAAAGTAGAAGCTGTGACAGTTGACTCGTTTAAAGTCCAAAGCCTCTGTTTTGCTCCATAATGCACCTTTTGACCTAAAATGACTCTTTGCAGTATAAATCCATAAAAATTACCTTTTAAGACAAGAATCCACTAGTTTGTTCAAAAAAAAAAAGGACAAGAATACACTAGAAAACCATTAGAAAACCATAGTAAAATAGCATAAAATGCATGTAAAATAGAGGTATATCAAATCCAATAAAAATACCTTTTTAGATAGAAAATCTGCTAAAAACCATTAGAAAACCATAATAAAATAGTATAAAAAGCATGTAAAATAGAGGTATATCACCTAGTTAACTCTTTCCCAAGGTAACGAAGGCAAGATCTCAGAAACATGAGGTTAGCCAGTGAGATCAAGCTTTGGAGGCCTTAGAATCTTTGTTCAAACTCACCCTTTCAACACCTATAAACCTCCTTTTGAGAGGCAAGCATGTTTAAAATCTCGTAGTGGATTTGTTCAAGCGATTTCCCATTCATTCCCATGAGGAAAATCGCCTAGACTCATACACACCATGGATAGTGGTTATGCAGCCTTAAGCATGGTCCAAAAGAGAGAGATTTGCAATTAAGAACATAAAGCAATAGAGATTAAGCATAAACAAAGATGATCCCTTTAAAGTGTTTGGCGGTTTAAGTACATGGATCTCTCAGGAAAGTGGATATGCTTTGGCAGAAGGCTAAGGGTTAGAACCAAGGATGATGCAAGAGCAGTAACTCGAGCTGCCTAATTCTGACTCGATCGAGTCTAACACAGAGCCCAGAAAATGAAGAACAACTCCTAATCTAACCTTTTGGCATTTCTCCTTTTGAAACAGAGGAGCTTTGCTCACTTTTCTTTCTCTTTTCTTTAAGAACAACACAGGGAGAGGCTTCTTTAGGTAACATCTAGCAGTTTGGGATTTCTAAACACTAAGGGAACTCTTTTATTTTTAAACACTTAGGCTTCGCCTCCTTTTCTTTTCTACTTAGAACCCTTTTTTCTTTCTTTTGACACTTCCCAAACCTTTACTAGACCCTTTGAAACACAGACCAACTCCCTGGACTTAACCAAAACTCTTTTCTTTTGTTTTCCCCAACTTTTACAACTTTTCTGGATTTTAAACATTGAACTCGCCCAAGTCTAAATGGACACCCCCAAACTTAACCTGAGGAGAACTAGACAACTAGAACTACTGCTCTTGCCGGTTTAAACACAACACCTTATACTAAGCATAGCCAAGAACAAGGCCTCACAATTCGCACAAGAGATAAAATGGGGGTTTGAATGAAAAAGGCTAAGGTTTAGGGTGTGGTAACTGTCTGAAAGATGGAGAGCAGCTATCTGGAATATCAAGAGGGATAAACAATGGGAAAAGAATGTCCAGATATGTATGTGGTATCAATGAGTTGATATCAAATGCAAGCAATGGTAATTAAAGATCAGGTTTAAGGTTCAAATTGATAGGGAAGTGCATCAAATCACAGCAATGATTGAATGAAATGTGCATGCAGTGATTAATCAAGTTAAACATGGTGCTTTCTTGTTCATTAAATCTCATCCTAATGCACTCAAGAATCTAGAATTGGGGCACTTAAATCGCAAATGAAAGCAAGCTCACAAGGTTAAGTCAACTCTGCACAATAAAACAAAGCTGAATGATGCAGTCCTAAAGCAGTTCTAACAAATATGAATGCAAAAAGATGAAATATTTTTGGATTTTTGAAAATGTATCAATTTTTAGGGGTTTTCTATGCAAATAAGATGATGCATGAAAAATTGAACTAAGAACAGAATAAACAAGGTTAGAACTTCTCTTGATTCCTCACCAAAAATTAAATCAGACAGTCCCTTGTGTGAAAGAAGTTCAAGGAAAGATTCAAGAGGGAAAAACCAAGAAAACCGCATGAAAATGATGTGGTATTTACAAGGGAAGAGTGTTTGATACCTTAGTGCTCCCCAAAGAACTGGGAAGCAAGGTCTTGGGTAAGAGAAGGCAGGCGACCATCAGGGGCACTCGAAGCAGCTTCATCCATGCAGCCTTCATCATCATCATTGAAGTAAGTGTGGCTCCCTTGCCCTTGGCTAAGTCTGGAGCGCTCAAACTGGCTGTAAGGGTTCGAGTGGCTGTGATAGAGGTCCTGGCAAGGCGCTTGCTCAACTTCATAGGCTGGATGCTCAAATGGTGGCTCCTCTGGGTCGACTCGATCCCTAGCTCGGTCGAGTTCAGGATGCTCTGCTTGGGCTCGATCGAGTCCATCGGTCAAGTCAGAACGTCTGGTTCTAGAACTTCTTATCCTCCTCTGTCTGCTGGCCTCTGCTTCTCTAGGCTCAAATGACGAGGCTCTGGGGGTTCCTGAGCCGGGAGTCTCCTTGGTTGGGTGAGAACAGAGCGGCTCCTAAGGAAGGGAGATGTAGGAGTTGCCTTGGACTTCTTGGATGAAGATCCCTTGACCTTCTTGGTGAGGACATCGACCCAACTAAGGTCATAAAGAACATACCGGTGGTCAAGGACTCTCCCATGACTCGTTCCAAGACCAGGAGACTTCGAGAAGGATTCAATGAAGCTGTTGAGACCCTCCTCAACACCATGTACCTTGGAGATTTGCTCAATACCCCGCCGCCTGACGAAAGCCGCTTGAGCAATGACGTTAACCCCTTGAGCAACACCATTGCCCCGAAACTAGCCTTAATGGAGGACTTTGCACGCATGAGCCTAGAGGAGGATCACCCTCATTTAAAGCATTGTAAGTCTATTTACTTGGCAGGTAATGGAGTTCAGAACAAGTCAGAGCTTGAGGACATGATCAAGACCCGCAATGTAGCCGACAAAGAGCTCAAGGAACGTGAAGACACTTTGGGAGCTACTGAAGAGGAGACACTTGAAGATCTTCACCAACTCAACTCTCAAGGCACTGAAGAGGAAGGCTTCACCATTGGACCAGCAAGGAACGGACCCGGACCAGACAAGCTCTACTCAACACCACCTCAGCTATACTCGTGCCAAAAGCAGGTATATTCAGTTTGTACAATTTGTGCAGGTAAGGGCGAGTATCCCTATGGTTATTAGGCTCAGAGACAACCCCAGTTCGAGCCCAGAAGAAGACACACAAGTTTGGTTTAGTTTGGTTTAGTTTGGTTTAGTTTAAGTGTTATTTCCTTTTCTTGTATTTTTATTTATTGCCTCTAAGGGGAACTCCCAAAGTATTTATAGTGCCCTAGGTGATATACCTCTATTTTACCTACTTTTTATGCTATTTTACTATGGTTTTCTAATGGTTTTCTAGTGGATTCTTGTGTTAAAAGGTAGTTTTTATGGATTTATAGTGCAAAGAGTCATTTTAGGTAAAAAGGTGCATTATGGAGCAAAACAGAGATTTGGACTCTAAACCAGTTCAATGCCCCTGCATCAACTTTGGATGGAGCTAGAAAAAGATCTACTCAATGGATTTCATCAAGACCAGTTCCCTGCGTGCTCTGATTGAGTTAACTTTCCAACGCAACTGGAACGGCCTCATTTGGATGAGTAGAAAAGGAGTTATAGCCAAAAGAGTGAAGACTGCTCCAGACGGCCATATCGAGAATCAGCGCCCAACCGCGCAGTCCGGCTGGCCGAGGAACATGTTCCGCGCTCGGCCAAATGTATCCGTCCGACTGAAGTCTCGGCCAAAGTCCAAACCGCTCGGCCGATCACGCATCACGACCCGGGAAACTAAGCCCGCGGTCGGCCAGCCACAACGCCACGCCACGCCGCGCACGACCAAGCCGCGCGAGCCGGGAAGTAACGCCTCGCGGCCGCGCAACTCGTCTCGCGTACCACGCACGAATGCTCCGTCCGACCCGGGGAAACTACGCCCGCGTCCGGCCGAGACCATCGGCCAAATCTCATCCGTCCGACCAGCCGGCCGACCGTGAAATCATCCGGGACCGTTCCGACTCGGCCCAAGACCCGACTGTCCGGCCGATCGTCCCGACCGACCGTCCGAACGCCGCGGTCGACCCGAAGCCGTTTTTGAAGCCCAATCCGCACAATTCAAGCCCAAAGCCGGCGCCGACCTAGCTAGATTAGGTTTAGCCGCCTTTCATACTTAGAGCATTATAAATACTTCTTTTTAGCCTTGTAACTCAAGAAGGAGAGAGACCACAATCTATTTTACATCTTAATAAAGTTTTGCTTGCTTTTACTTTGTTCTTGCTTGTTACTCTTTCTAGAGAGGATTCGAATCTCTGTTCTTATGAATATGAATTCGTGTTCCTTCTCTATGTCTGAGTAGTTTACTTGTTAAGTGATAGGAAGTCAAAGGATAGCATTCATGTATGCTTGATGATTGATCACAATTAGGGTTTTACTTATAATCTCCATCTTTGCTTATACTTAATGCTTGTTGTTAATCTGGCCAATTAGCATATGCCTTTAGGTTGATTTGAGCCTCGACAGTGCTGTATCATTCGCCTGAACTAGTATTTGGTGGGCAATCTCTTTTAGACTGCGACAGTTGATCTACTTGTAGGTTGTGAACAATTGATCTTGATCGAACTAATGCTTGATTTAATCACCTAGGGACATACCAAAAGTTTAGCGACTAGGTAGATTAACAAAGGGGTCGGAGCCTCGACAGTGGAATGATCATACCATAGTGTTTCAAGTTCTAGATTAGCACCTAAGTGCGGTAACCCTAATTGATTGATTTCATGCTTCTTGAATTGCTTATCTCAAGACTATCCTATTGCTTAGCCTTTCTCTCCTATTGAATTCTCACTTTTTATTACTTGCATGCTTTACTTTCTCTGCACTCAACCAACTTATACTTTTGCCCTAGCTTGATCTCAAACTCATAACTTGTAGTGTGCAATCTGGTCCTTGTGTTCGATACCCGTTTACTACTTCTGACCTGTGCACTTGCAGAATCAGGGATAGGAAAGGGGAAGACCTGATCCCGCGATCAAGTTTTTGGCGCCGTTGCCGGGGACCAATTCGCACCTACAAGTTCTTGCAAGAGAGCTAGTCTAGGGTTTCTACTTTTCCTTTTTGTTTTTGTTATTTTTCCTTTTTTCTTTGATTTCGTTTTTCCTTTTTGTTTTTAGCTTTTCAGGTTTTCCTAGTTAGATATGGAGAAGGAGCCACAAGCCTCTTCCCCTATAAAGGCGATCCACTTCGCCACATACCACCTCAAAGCACCTCTTGAGCGAACAAGAGATGTCAAGCCCTCAAGCACCACCACCTTCATGGGATAGTCCTCCAAACTATCCTCTTTGAAGACCAAGAAGAAACTTCTTCCTTACCTTGAAGCAGCCGACCTGGAGACGTCTAGCCAAGCCGCATCATACCAAGAAGAGCACCTTCTAGCCACACCAGAAGAGGAGATTGACCCTGAGCTGATCGAGTTCGTGAAGAGAGATCAATTCCATGATCTGTTTTCAGAGTATGCGCTGGAGCACATAGATCACTTTGACAATCTTTGTGATTCCTATGGAGTTTTTGACTTTGAGAAGAAGATGATGCTATTCAGCACATCACTAGCTGGAGCACTAGATTTGCAAAGATGCCACCTTTCAAATCCAATACCATCATACTCTCATCAGCTGGAGAGAGAGCGTGACGAAGAAGAATAAGGCATACCACCCCATCCTGAAGATTTGAATGGCATCACCACCTACTGAAGAAGAAGATACTTGGCATATGATCCCATTGATCCCAACAAGATAAGCCCCATGAAGCTTAAAGAGTTCAATGCTAAGGTGAAATCACTTCCATTCTATGTCACTTTTGAAGAAGCTTGGGATAAACATGGTCTAGTGGAGTTCTTTTTCACAACTAGTGAAAACAAAGAAGAGATACACCAACTTTTCAGGAAGGCACGATTTCCCTTGCCCCTCATGCAGTCAATCAACCACCATCACCACCATCATCACCACCACCCAGTGGTATGTCAATTCCATATCAAGAGAGAAGCTTGCTGAGTTCAATCAGTTTGTCCAAACTCTTCCAGCCAGCATGTCTTTCAAACAAGCTTGGCGCCACTACCCATTCACCACCTTTCTTCCACAACTGCAAGAGAGACACCTGAGGACATAAAGAGCTTTTTGAGAAAGCTAAAGTTCAGCCAACCTTCAAGACCCTCTACAAGATTGAAGACCCAGGTCAATTCTCTATTCCCTGTCAAGTAAATGGTCATTACTTTGATAGAACACTATGCGATTCTGGCTCTTGCATAAACCTCATGCCAACCCAAACCGCCAAACTCCTTGGCATCACACGCTTGCAACCTGCTCAAATTAGTATTGGACTTGCTAACCATACTATAGCCAAGCCAAGAGGAGTTGTTATTGATGTTCTTCTAGAGATTGGAGATATCAAGATCCCGGTGGACTTTCATGTCATGAACATTCAAGGAGGATGTGACACACCATTGATACTAGGCCGACCCTTTTTGGCCACTGCTGGAGCTGTCATGGACCTTCCAAACCGGCGAATGTCCTTAGCCAATGTTGACAAGACAGTCTTTTACAAGACCATACCATTCATCACCAAACAAGCTGTCTTACCTCATCACTGCCCAAGGCCGCCCAAGAGAAGCCACCAGACCACACTCAAGGTCACAATGAGACAAGAACTAAAAGACTATGTCTCAGGCCGTGCCCTTACCCCATCTCCAACTAAGAGATCCTATCAGTCAAGCTAATGACTCAAAAGAAGCGCTGCATGGGAGGCAACCCATGAAAGGTGTTTTTCTTTACTTTTCTTTTCAATTAGTTTTAGTTAATGTCTAGTTTTGTTTTGAGTTTTGGATACAGGAATCTAAGAACCACACAATGGTAAAGAAGATATACCACAAGAAGAATGTTCATAGTTGGCGCGACTTGATGGCCGAGCAGAACCTCTCCACGCTCGCCCATGTCCTCTCAAGCCGCCCAACACACCATCCCATCTCATTCCATCTGCATCTCACCCATCCCACCTCACCACACTTGCATTCCATCACTACCATCATTCCACTGCATTCACCATTCTTCAAGTAACACAAAATCAGGTTACATCTTTCTTTTTACATTCACAACCACTTTATTACCTCTTTCTTTAACTCCCTTAATTGGATTTTCTTTCACCGGGACGGTGCAAGTTAAGTCTGGGGGGATTGTCGGTACTAATGTGTTTGTTCATGGTTGTTTTGATCTTATAATTGGTTTTTCCTAACCCACTTTTTCAAAACTTCTGTTTTATTGAGTCAAAACCAGTCCGGAACAATGAACTTGCTTTGAGATTTGATAGTGTTATGCTAACAATCTATGACCCTAGAGCAAACATCAGCTGAAGGCACAAGCCTAACAGAAGCTCCTAGAGTGGATCGCATGCTAGCTCAGCGAAATTTCTAAGGTAACCAAGCAATCTAGAGTTAACCTCACCCTTAATCAATCTTAATAACTCTTGTCAAGGGGATTGGCATACATGTCGACAGTTCCTTGCTTGATTTTCAATGAGATTTGTCTAAAGAGTTCTCCTCTCTCTCCCATCCCAAATGGTAAGTAATGTTTATGAGAAAAGCTCAAAGAGCACAAGGAAAACAAGTAAGCATGAGGAATGCATATGTCTGTACCTTCATGTCTTATGGAATACCTTATCAAACAAGGAACAAGCTAAAGACTTATCCTGTGGTTGAAAGAAAGGTCAATAGAAAAAATAAAATGATACCCTAGAAAAGTAGGGAGAAATTGACCTTTCAAAGTTCTGATGTGAGAAAGAGAGAGGAAAAGAACTCATTGCACTTCAAAGACAATCTTGGAGAAGATCAAGTGGGTAAGAACAAGTTCAATTGATCGATGTTCCCTTGATAAAGAACTCACGCTTTAAATTTATGCAAGAGGTTAGCAATAGAGAGTTTGGATTGCTGGATGAGACTAGTTGGGTTGGTATTGTTCGCTAAACTTGCAGGGTGTATGTGAAGCTAACCTTATGTTGACTATGTTCTTAGTGGAATACAGGAAAGGAACCTTTCACAGGATTTTCAAAGAAGCAAGAGAGTTCCCACGTTTTTCAAAACCTCTTCACTAGTTTAGATTCTTTTTGCTTGGGGACAAGCAAAGATCTAAGTCTGGGGGAGTTGATATACCTCTATTTTACCACTTTTTATGCTATTTTACTATGGTTTTCTAATGGTTTTCTAGTGGATTCTTGTGTTAAAAGGTAGTTTTTATGGATTTATAGTGCAAAGAGTCATTTTAGGTAAAAAGGTGCATTATGGAGCAAAACAGAGATTTGGACTCTAAACCAGTTCAATGCCCCTGCATCAACTCCTGTTTTTTTTCATTTTAAGTTTGTCCAGTTTTTTCCAATTAATTACGGGAATGCCATTACTTTTTCGATTGGTAGACCGATATTTAGGTCTACCAGATCTGCTGAAAGACCAAACACCCCTCATCTTCTACCATAATTCATCAATGTTGACAACCACCATTTTTACCCAATTTGGAGCTGTTAATGCTCTGAAAACTCACTTTGGAGCTAGCATTTCTCCTTCTTTCATCTCACAAACTCTTATTTTTCATTTTCTCTCCATTTTCATCCCAAAAACTTAAAAGAAAACTCAAATCTTGGGTCTTGGCATTTCCAATTGTTTAGCTTACAGTGATGACCGGAACTCGTAATTGAAGGCCTAAATTGAAGTTATCAGCCCTCGAAGAGCCTTTCTCCGACGGCCAGGTAACTTTTCTTTCAAAATTCTAAGAATTTCAGTTTTGGTCTGCGAAGGTAGACTGAAGTGTAGGTCTACCATTACATAGTAGACCTCAGTTTAGGTCTACTGGTCAACGCAGAGTTGACTGTGCCATTTCCTTTGCAAACAAAAAAAATGAGTGGTAGACCTACACTTAGGTCTACTCCACGTGGAGGGTTAGTTTTGCAATTGATTGAGAAAAATTTTTTTTAGGTCTACCTTGTCGGTCTACTCCACGTGGAGGGTTAGTTTTGCAATTGATAGAAAAATGTTTTTCGGAGGTCTACCTCTTAGGTCTACCTAAAAAAAAAAGTTGGTTTTGCCGTTGACTCAAGTTTGACTTTCCTCAAAAAGGAGAGATTTTGCGTCATTGAGGTCTACCGTGTAGGTCTACCATCCGGTAGACCGCAAGTGAGGTCTACTGGTCAACGCAAAAAACTGAGGTCTACCACGGAAGTCTACCCGAGGAAAGTCAAACTTGAGTCAACAGCAAAACAAACTGTTTTCGGTAGGTAGACCTAAGGCGTAGACTAATTCAGAGGTCTACTTTTTTTGGTAGACCGATTGAGAGGTCTACGTTTTCTGGTAGACGTACACGGTAGACCTCGTGAAAAAGTCAACGTTTGGTCAATTGCAAAACTAACCCTCCACGTGTAGTAGACCGACAAGGTAGACCTCCAAAAAAACATTTTTCTCGATCAATTGCAAAACTAACCCTCCACGTGGAGTAGACCTAAGTGGAGGTCTACCGTGAACGTCTACTCCGAACGTCTACGTTTTAGGTCTATTATTATGTGTTTTTTAAATGTCGTTTTCCTTTCAATATATCAAATATTTTGAAATTTATCTCGAACAGTTAGTTGTTTTTATTTGTTTACTTGCTTCTGTGTGAGTTTGAAATGTTCTTTCGGCGTAATTAAGGCTATATTCGGTTTTCTTTTGAATTAGGTATCTAGCTTAATTTTTCTGGTAGACCAAATTGTGGGTCTACCTGTCGGTCTACGCCTTCTGTCTACTAATCCATTTTGTGGTCTGGTTTGTTTTTGTTGCAGGTAATGGTTTGTCTAGCTTCCGTTTATGGAAAATGGGTGGTGATGGAAGACAAGTCATGGCATTTTGAGATGGATAAAGGAAAAGGAGGGAAATGTTCTACTTACGGGATGGTTGTACACATGAGGAGCCTCTTAGAATGGTACAAGCTGACTATATGTTGGATATGGAACCAGACTGGTGGAATTATCTTATCCATTATTAGATGTGATGCTCCATCAAATACCCTCAGACTTTCCTCATATGTACATCACCAACAGGCATGTTCATAGCTTGATAGAGTTTATAGTTGTTCGAAGTGCAGCAACCGGACATGCCCGCCTTCATTGCGTAAGCTAATGACAACTCACATAGTGTTCATGGTTTCTGTTTTTTTATTACATGAGTTTTAAAAATTGGATTTTGAACTGATGTAGATGAACAACGCAGAGATAGACTGAAAATAAGGTCTACTTTGGCTTGAAGATAAAGTCTACTTCGCAGAAGTAGACTGATAAAGAGATCTATGAATGTGATCTACTTCAGTTATCTACTTTGAGCTATTTTCAAGTTTTTAATGTAAAATTCAAGTCGGATTTGCAAGTTTGATTTGATATGATGAGAAATGCAAATGCCAAAGAAGACCAAGCATGAAGATACTAATGAAAATCTAAGAGGCAACAAGGTCTTACAATCAAAACTGACACAAAAATAAATAAATAAACTCAAATCCGAAAGCTTTATAGACTTAAAAAAACTCAAATCCGAAAGCTATTGTTCTTCATCTTTGCTCGGTGTAGACTCATCAACCATATCCGACAACTACTGATTCGGCAACTGCATATTCACTGATCGGTGTAACACCACCTGTATCAATAATGTATGGTTTAGCTTTAACTGTTCCAATTCCTGCAACAAATTTGAGAAAAAGCAGACAAAATCTGTAAACAACCAAAGGCAAACAACACCAAACCAATTTTTTAATAACGGACAATGAAAATGTCATTACCAGAGAGCGCAGCAGAGTTACAGTATACATGCATATGTATTAAAAACAGAGCTTTGTAAAAAACAAGAGTAATAAACTATGCGGGAAAATAAATATACTATGAGTGTTATGATGAAAAGCATTAATCAGTTTTGGTTTCACAATCAAGTTCAACATAGAAAACATAATCTTATATGTGTCTCATTACCATCTGCTAATTCTAAAACCCATAGTGCGGTTTAGGGATCCGGCTGTCAAGTTATGAGCAGAAGATAAAAAAATGTATGCATGGTACAGAAGGTAAAAGGAGGAGGAGTGTACCATTGAGATGATCACTGCATCAGCTTCCCGCCGTTGGAAACTGTCAATGGTAGCGACTTCAACTCCATCAGCAACTGGAAAATCATCAAGCCTGTCTCTGAGAAGCTGCACCTGAGCAACATATGGTGATTGAACAGCAATAGCCATTGGACTCACACCTACAATCATGTGAGTTGGTTATATAGGTATCAAGGTTAAACAGAGGAAAGCAATTAATATGTATATTCTTCAAACTCTGGCTCGTTTCTAAGTTGCAACAGATTGAAAGTATATCACTAACCTGCATAAATCAAAGAAATGACGTGATTAGCCACGATATCAGCTTCTCCTTCGTTGTATAATCAGTTCCTGGACCTGCACATGAAAGGGAAAAAACACAATCAGTTTAGTACTCAAATCGAAGATAATGATACAGCTTAAATCTCTTAACTATCAAACTGGAATCTAAAATCTCACCGCAATATCAGCCTCAGCAATGTCTTTGACGCGAATTGTTTCTTGCTCAAGCTCAGCTCTCTCTTTCTCAGTCTGGCACTGCTGTGTTTGATTCTGTTCTTCCGTGGCGATTCTTGCTTTCTCTTTCCGGATAGAAGACTCCTATTGCATCCTTACCAATTTCCTCTGTCTTTTTCCTGCAATTCATAGAATTAGAGATTGTAACTTGCAAAAATACCCAAGAGCAGCAGAGAGAATGGACATAAATGCAATTTAAAATCAGAGAAGCATCATCAAGGATTCATCACCTGTTTGGAATGAGGAAAGTTGTTGATTTCTTGAAGAGCTTTATCTGGTAGGTTATGTTGCTGCTTAAATAAAGTTCGGATCTGTTCCGGGAGTAGAACGATGGCTCTGCTCATCAAAATCAAACCAAAACAAATCATTGCATTAATAAAACATGTCTCTGTAAGACTAGATCCTAAACACACACGAAATCTAACCATTCTGCAACATAGAAGCCAAACAAATAATTAAAAAACCAACGATGATCAAAGAGAGACCAGAATATTGTATTATAAGTTGGATTTTTTTAATTTAATGTGTTGATAGCTTTCTTCTCATAAATTGCAGGACATAAAGGAAAACCATATGAGCAAAAGATGGAGAAATTTTGGTTCAGGAATTCTATCGAACAGGTTTTGAGCAGTTTTATCAACTCAAAAATCGACCTCTCTATTGCCATCCAATATTTCCCTTGACAGCTAAACCAAATCCCTAACACAAACCTCTAATAATCGGAAAGAAGAAGCATTTCAAATCAAATTCAGAGCGATACAGATACACTTGCACCAGTTATCAGATTCTGTGTACCTGTGTATAAAAGTGAAGCCGGAACAGTGTTAAAAAGTGACGCCGGAACCACCTCGCGGCCACAGCTGGCGCCGTCAGAGGAAAAGGAGCTAGACCTGCATCACTGGTGATGAGGACTCATTGGATTAAAACACGAGCTATCCTTCGGCGGAGAGAAAGAAGAAGAAGAACGAGGGTTTACCACTACGAAATTCAGAGAAGGCGGAGAGAACACGTTCCATTAGCTTCTGAGCCGAAGGTCTTCGCTCAGGCAAGAGAAAACGGCGGTGATCCATCGAAAATTTTGCTGCGGCTCCGATCTAGATTTGTGGAGCGCGGTGTTTTAGAGAGAGAGAGGGAGCGCCGCCGTGTTTTAGAGAGATAGAAGAGCTGAAAAATTATGGAACAAAAGGGAAAAAAATATATTTATATGGAGTCAAAAATTTGGTTAGGTTAATATTTCGGTTAATATTTTGATCTAGGTAATTTCCGGTTCCCTTCTCTGGTTAAATTTTTTTGGATTTCCCAAGGTTAAAACCGTTGGTAGAACTATATTGTGGTCTACTGGTTCATTCTACTGTTTAGGTCTACTTTACCCTAAACCCTAAAATGAATAGTTTAAATACAATTTTGCAATGATTTGTTTGCCATATTGTCAATTTACAGTATATATCACAAATAAATAAACATTGAATCGTAAAACCAATCAAAAACAATTTTTCATCTAAATTTTTTTCAAAACCCTACAACTTACCCCATTAAACCCTAAAACAATCTACTCAAACTCTGACCCTATGAACTATTTACATATGATATTTTATAGATTCATGATTTTTTCTGAAATTTTATTTTTAATATATGTTAAATGTCTATTATTTCGTTATTTGTGAAACAATTATTTCAAAATATTTTTAAAAAAATTCTTAATCTAAATTTAATATTTGATTAGTTAGTAGACCTACTTGATAGACCCTCCCATAGTTTATAGACTGTTAACCTAATTTGTTTTTTTCATAGTTCAATTGATTCAAATCTATGAAATTATATTTTATATAGATGAAGTTGTTTGTATTGCATTTATGTATAAAAAAATTTCATCAAAATATTTTTTTCGAATTTTATAATTAAAATTAAAATTTAATGAGATAGTAGACTGACTCGGTAGACCTCGATTTTAACCTACATGTCTTTGCTTATCTATAAATGATTAATTTGTATGCATTCATATTTTTGGTAGTTGATAATGTATATATTATAATTATTCATACATGTTTGTGTATATAAATATTTTTTATTGAATTGTTAATTAAAATTTAAGATGTTATTACCAGATAGACCTCCAATATTGTCTACCAGGTAGACCTTTGCGATAGATCTACCTAGTCCGGAGGTTAAAATCGTAATCGAGACATGCATTTTTTTATTTGGTCATGAGGGAGTGTGGGGTAATTTTACTACCCATGGAAGTTAGTTTTGCAATTGATTCAATTTGTGGTCTAGTTGACTAAAAATATTAAATTGTGATCTAGAATTGGTAATTTCCCCTAAAATAGATGTATATAAATTTGACGCGGAATGGCATATAGTATCCTTTTCCAAGAGACTCTTGAACTCTCACTTTGCGTGGGCTCTACCATATTTTTCTAGGCCCAATCCGATAATATTTAGTGTGCTTGTAGAAGAAAGAATCCCTAATATACTAAAGCACAAGTCAGTCAATCAATTAAGAATTGACATGTGTCAAGTTTTTTAAAATACAACAAAAATTTACTACTTTTAATCAGAAAAATTAATGAAAATATCAAAATAAAGAAACGTAATTCTGAAAAAAATAAATAAATCCACAATTCCATTAATTCTAAAAATTCCTAACTTTTCTCACCCACAATCACCATGATCACATTTCTAAAACTGTTTTACTCACCTCCTTTATAACTCCCAATCAACTCATAATCTTCTCTATTTGTTGTCTATCGTCTTCTCCAGATTCATTTTCTGTTTACATATTCATCAATCTAATATATTATTTGCGAAGTGAAAATTTCGTTTTCAGCCACCACGTTAACTCTCAGCTGGTTGATTACCCACATACCCTTAATGAAAATCTCATGAATATCTTTATTTTTTAATTTTTTTTTATAAAAAGTAAACATTACTATTATCCTTTTATACAATGGCATATATTATTTAGGATAATCACCACTATTTAAAAAAAGTTAAACCTCTACAAATCTATATATACACTATATATATTTAACCCTAAATCTCTCTCCATGACATGAACATAGTTTTCTTCCGCCGATGATAGCCATACCGTAGTGCATAAGTCAATTTTTTGCTAGACGTAAAGTGGCTTAAGTAAACCCTACCTTTTATCTAGGCAGAAAAAGCTTACTGCACAAGTGAAAAAAGAAGAAGAACAAAGGGCTCTACAGCTCCTGATTTCAAGGAATTCGAGTTAGTACAATGGATTAGATGTTAGGCTGCTTTGGGATTTGACTATGGAGTAATCTTCCTTTGCTGAAACAGATCCATGAATTAGTTGTTATCAGTTAGTCTTACGAATAGTGGTCTGGTAAAATTTCTTACTCAAGTTATTAAGTTACGTAGAGAAGAGCCCACCACTACAAACTCTCATTGCCGTAACAGAAAATCTAAACCTCCAAAAAGAAAGTAGATATTAGAGGTAGAAAAACAAAGTTTTTGTCGGCATGCTTTTTAAGGGTTGATCTCATGTTTTAATAAAAAGATTACAAACTGTGTATATGTGACACATCAGGTAACAACCAATTTTGATTAATATGTGCCGATTTTCTATGACTTCTTCTTTTACAAAATATATTTGATTGATTGTTTCATAAATTCTTTGACTTAATTTTGAAATACTATTATCTCCACTAGAGTTTGATGATGGTTATGTTATTTTCGAATATCTTGCAGCAAATAGCAGTTTAGAACCCTCAGTTTTGTCCTAAATATTTGATCGGAGATGGGCAGATGGCAAAGATCGGCACTGTTTCTAATCCGCGTTAAAGGCTCAAGTGGTACATATTTCTCAGTTTCCAAAGAAACACGTGCCATAATTTTACACGATAATCAGGAAAAGGTCCAGCTATGGGACAGTGCTGTGGAAAGCGTCGGTCTACGTCTCATGAAGGACTCGGGTGCTTCTGTTGTAACGAGTGTATAACAATGATCACATGTTTTTTTTTTTGGTTGAGAGAAGAACACAAAATTCTCTAATTTTTTTTACCAAAAAAGAAGAGAAATATACCTGAGGAAGCCGAGAAAGTGCAATCACCAAAGCCACCGTCTTCCGTCGCCCATCTACTCCTAGACACCACCGTCTTTCGTGAAGTCGTCGAGTGGAAGCTGACCTCTTTTTCGCTCATCGTCGCCATGTCTCCGCTTATTTTTCATGAGAGAGTGAATGGTGGAAAATTTCATCCAAGTTATTATTAGGAGAATCGTGATCCAAGTTACCTCCCTCCACCTTTTAGCTGTTGTTGCGTTGAGTAGAACATGTCGTTGTCACTGGTAAGCGAGACTGGTTTACGAATGCCGTTTACGTAATTGATTTGTGAGCTTGTGGACATTGTTTCTTAAGGCCTAAGATTTTGTGGGTAATTGTTGATTCATAATATATGTGATTTTGCCTCCAAAATATGTTCTTGCTTTTAATATCCATCGTGTTGTCCTTCTTGGGTTCGGATGTGAGCTTGTGGTTCTCTCATAGTGCTCAGTTTGTTGACTGATTAAGAAAGACATATCATTTAGATGTGCATTGTCGGTGTCGCAAGACTGAATTCGTTCAATGCTCGATGAGATAGGAAGTTTTAAAGCAGTTGGACGCAAAGAGAAGACAAGGGATCGTGTAGCTTCTCCGCTGATCAGATAGAGTAATAACTATATGAGCCTACTTTTAGTTTGATGATAGAGTGCTATAATTTTCTGGAGCTGGATATGGTTAAGGTAGAAAATGTGAAGGCATACAATATCCGGATTAAAGATGGATAGAGGCCTCAGACTGAGCACATGTGTTAACGGTTCTGAAAATTATTAGACAATTGAAAATGATCCAAGTATTGGTTATGGTGTAGTGTTGATGGAGAGGGAAGGGGAGGGTTATTGTAGGGTTAGGGTTTAAAATATAGAGTTTATATTGGTGGGTGTAGGGTTTAGTTTTGTGTGCATTAAAAAAAAAATAGTTCATGAGTACATTTACGAAAAAAAGACATAGAAAAATAACTAAATTATTTAATATTTTATTTGAATCTGATAAATAAATGTAATATGAAAAGTAATGAAAAAACATCAGATATTGAATTTGAAAGGTAATGAATAACAAATTCAGAGAGGAATATTTTCGTCTTTGATCTAACACATATGGAATATTTTAATGAGATAAATCATTATTTGTTAAATTATTTTCTTTTTTTTAAATGATAAAAAAGTGAAAGGTAAAGAAGATGACAAATAAAATCAGAAGGAAAGAACAATGACGAAGAAGATGAAATCTTTGGAGTTTAAATTGTTCTTTCAAGAAATTTATTTTGAAATAACTTAAATGGCTTTGTCCATCAGTGAGAATAAAGATCATGAAAAAAATTGGGAATAATAAAAATATATATGAAAATAATCCTTGAAAGTCTATATGTTTTTTTTAAAACTTAAGAGATCTTTTCACTTATCGAATCTTGAAAATCTATATGTAGATTGTTGGATGGTTGTCAAAAAATTCTGTTTTTTTATTTTATATTTGTAAATGAGAAACGATTCTTGACAAGATTAGATAGTTATTAATGTCGGAGAAAAAAATATAAATAAAGAAATAGAATATAAATAAAAAGCCATACAAAGAAGAAATATGAATAACATTTAGAGTAGGCGGAGTAGAAGAAGAATAAAGTTTGGAAGATGAAGATGACAAAAAGAAAAAGGTGAAGACGGAAATGATAGAACACAAAACCAGAAAAAAAAAATTGAAGAATATGTGAACAAAGAATAAGTTGACGAAATCAAAAGATAAAAATTGGAATAAGATGATGCCACAGAAGATGAAGATGATAAAGATAGAGAGATTGGGGGAATAAGATGATGCCACAGAAGATAATAAAGATAGAGAGATGCGGGGAATCAAGAAGAAAAAAACCGGAAAATAAATATAAAGAAAATTAGAAATAAAAAGAAAAATAGTGAATTAAAGGATGTAAAGAAACAAGAAAAGACTGAAGAATAAAAATTGAAAGAAGAAGAAGAATAAGAAATAAAAAAAGATGATGACAAGGAATAAAAAAATTGAAGAAAAAGAAGAAGATGTGATCACTAGAGAAGAATAAGAGGGAGACGAAAACATATTACAAAATGAAAAACTTTTTCAAAAAAAGAAAAAGAAAATAAAAGTAAATCCAAAACCAGTTTGTAATGTGGGATTCATGTGTGTGGTTAAGAGGGGGTATAATGTAGGTGTTAGTTTAGGGTGTAAAGTTGTTTAGGGGGAGGGGGTGATTTGTTATAATGTGGGTGTGGGTTTAGGGTTGTTTAGGGGGGCGGGTGATATAATGTGGGGTTTGGGTTTAGGGTATAGAGTTGTTTATAGGGAAAGTTATAATGTTGGGTTTGGGTTTAGGGTTTATATTGATAGGTGTAGGGTTTAGTTTTTTGTGCATTTTTAAAATTTTGAATTATTATGAAAGTATATCAAAATTAAAAATCATTGATTATAAATTTATATCTATCATTCTAAAATACATTCACAAATAGAAAAAAAATAAAACAATTGAAATCCAAAAACAAAAGATAACAACATAAATAGATTTTTAAAAGATTTAGACTATATAAAGATAAAAATAAGTGAAATATAAGACGTAAACAAGAAGGAACAAAAATACGCGTAAAAGAAAAGAAGATGGGAAATTTCGAGAAGAAGAAAACTCGAACATGAAGAAAAAGAAAACAATGAAGAAGAAATGGAATGTGATGAGAAAAAGACAAAGAAAAGATAAATAAAAACTAAAATAAAATGATGTGAGAGAAGACGAAGATGATAAAGATAAAGAGAGAGGAAGAATGAGGAAGAAGAAAACTGGAAAAGAAATGTAAGAAAATTAGAAAGAAAAAAAGAAGAATAATGAGTTGGAGAATATAAAGAAACAGAAAAAATTTGAAGAACAAAAACTTGAAGAAGAAGAAAAAAAATGATGACAACTAATAAAAAGATGGAAGAAAAAGAAGAAAAAAAGATCAATAGAGGAAAATAAGATGGAGAAGAAAACAATTATTACATAATTTAATGATATTCATCTGTTTTCACAATTTATAAGTTCATATCAAATTAACAAAATGTTAAGCTATTGTTTTTTGGAAAATAAGTACTCCTCTGTCCCATATTATAAGCTGTTTTGGCATAATGTATCTGGATGTACATTACACAAATATGAAAAGTAATTAAAAAAATGTGTTACTCTAATATTAATACTCCCTTTATCCCAGTTTATAAACAGTTTTGGATATAAAACATAAATACGGAAAATTACTTAAAAAATAAAATATCGTTTAAAATAGAAATAAAATATAATTTGACTAATCATAACAAAAAAACAACATAATATAATTGGTCACACAATATTTGATAAAGTAAAAGTTGCATTGAAATGTGTTAACTGTTTCTATTTTCAAACAAATTATTTTCTAAACTGCTTATATATTGAGATAGAGGGAGTAGAAAAGATTGAAGTTTTAAAACATCTCCTGCCCGCAAAAATAAAAATAAAAGCAAATTTAAAACCAATTTGTAAAATGTGGGTTTGGGTGTGCGATTTGGGGTGGGGGGGGGGGGGAGGAGGGGGAGGGGTGTTACACTGGGGGGTTCAGATTTTGGGTGTAGGGTTGTTTAAGGGGGTGGTGTTATGATGTGGGGCTTGGGTTTAGGATGTAGGGTTTATATTGATGAATTAGGGTTTAGGGTTTAGAGGGGGGAGAGGGGTGTTACACTGTGGGGTTTAGATTTTGGGTGCAGGGTTGTTTAAGGGGATGGTGTTACGCTGTGGGGCTTGGGTTTAGGATGTAGGGTTTATATTGATGGATGTAGGGTTTAGTTTTTGGTGCACTTTAAACATTTGAATGGAAGAATATCATAATGAAAAATCAATGATTATAAATTTATATCCACCTTTCTAAATTACATTCACAAATAGAAAAATTAACAATTAAAGCAAATCCAGAATGGAAAGATAACAAAACCAATATATTTTTAAAAGATCTCGACTAGAGAAAGATAAAAACTATTTCACAAATCTTTGAAAATATAAACTATCGAATGAATTGATAGGTGATATACAAGACGTATACAAAAACGAATAAAATAACAAGTAAAAGAAAAGAAGACAATAAAAAAGAAGATGGGGAATTTGGAAAAGAAAAAAAAACTCAAATATGAGGAAAAAGAAATCAAAGAAGAAAAAATGAAATGTGAAGAAAAAAAAGACAAACAAGACATAAATAAAAACAAGAATAATATGATGTTAGAGAAGACGAAGATGATAAAGATACAGAGAGGGGGAATGAGGAAGAAGAAAAACCGGAAAAAAAGAATGTAAAGAAAATTATAAAGAAAAAGAAGAATAGTGAGCTGGAAGATATAAGAAAAGATTGAAGATAAAAATTGGAAGAAGAAAAAGAAAAACATGATGAGAATGAATATAAAATTGAAAGAAAAAGAAGAGAGTGAGATCATTAGAGAAGAATAAAAGAGAACACATAAGAAGTGAAAAATCTTTTGTATCTCGTTAAACGAATGGAGAAGAAGAAGAAAACTCGAATATGAAGAAAAAGAAATCGAAGAATAAAAAATAATATGTGAAGAAAAAAAGGAAAAAAAAAACGGATAACTAAAAACTAGAATAATATGAGGAAGAAGAAACACCGAAAAAAGAATATAAATAAAATTAGAAAGAAAAAGAAGAAAAGTGAGTTGGAAGATATAAGAAAAGAATTAAGAACAAAAACTGGAAGAAGAAAAATAAAAAGGTGGTGAGAATGAATATAAAATTGAAAGAAATATAAGAATGTGAGATAATTAGAGAAGAATAAAAGAGAACAGAATAAGAAGTAATAAATCTTTTGTATCTTTCTAAAATAAAGAAGAAAATTATATAGAAGAACGAGAAAGAGAAAACAAAAATAAGGCATATCAAAATTACAGAAATAAGAAATTGGCAAAAACAAAAATTGTTTATAATCAAAAATTCTACTATTTATATTATTAATTTCTTTAATTAATTTTTATTTAAAAAGTATTGTACCCGCACAGGGTGGGGGACAACCACCTAGTCATCAGTATTTTCTGATTTCTGTGTTTCCTATTCCTCTGCGTCTTTTTTTTTATGATTTTTTTTGTCTTCTTCCCAATTTAATTGTAACAGTCCGGCTCGCCTGTCAATTTAATTGCAGGTCAATTGGTGGTAGCTTCCTGTAGGGAAGGCTACTTAAAGGGTGAGGTCTCAGGTTCGAGTCTCACCAACAACCTAGGTTGATATAGTGGTTGTGGCCTTATACACCGGAGGGGTTGGGATGTATTGGGCTGCAGCCCTAACAGCACCGGGCCTGGCGGTGGGCCGGTGAGCCGGGCTGTTACATTAATACTCCATGATTCACGTTGAACACACTACGGAGGACATAAAGGCTTATAACTCAATTTTCACATTTATTTATGTAGGTGAAGATATTGGCTCATCGGTCAACAACGGTTGTGTACGCTTGGTCTTTCGATCATAGTCAAAAGTTTCATCAATTTAGAAGCTTGCTACCTTCCGAAGGACGAGGTCTTAGATTTGCATAACTGTATATATGTGATAGTGAAATCGAAGTAACAAACAAAGCAGCAACACTCAGATAACTCTTGAATCTATTAATTAATTACTCTTACGTCCTCTATGAATCATTGTTGGCTTAGTTTCATTACATATCCTAATGTTTTAGAAAGCAATACTAATTTACGTCGTTTTCATATTTTTAGTTCGAAACTACAATTTGACAAGCGTCTCCAACCTGTTCGATGAAAAACAGTAGCAATCGATCATGTATTTCAGTATTTGATTTGGTTAATTTCAGTTTTCTTGACTTATATTAGTTTTATGGTTTTAGTTCCTTCTGTTAGAAGTTTTTTTATTTATATACCTTGGAAAAAATGTGAGTGTAATGAGTATAGTGTAAACGTTAATCAAGCTGATTGGTTTTTCTAGGTTCACTTTATAAGTGACCTTCTATATTGCTTTTTTTTTACTGCATCTTAAATTTCAGTTTTCTTTTGCACTACTTCAGGAACTGATGTTTGTTTTTATGATTTTTAATAAATACAAAACAGGTTATAAACTACATAGTGGTCTACATTCACACATCTCTTACCTCTCATCTGTAAGCTACTTATTCCCTACTTCTCTTCACACATATTATACATCTCACCTAAACATAAGCTACTCGTTACTTTTCCAACTTTGTGAACTTCTTAAATATGAGATAATTATTCACATATTTTGCAGATCACTTAATCATACCAAATTCTCTAAACTCATCATAGAGATGAATATTTTTTACGTTTTCATTGTTATTCTCATCTCTGTTTTTGCCACACCAGAATTACACAAATCCACTCACCGATATGTCTTGAGTGTTGTTCGGCAAGACGCCTTACTTGCCGAAAAGGATCCAAAACCAAGCATCATGAGTGAGACAGAGTCAGCAGCAATCTCCCACATTTATCCTCACCAAAATCCACCTATTTTCCTAACGCAGATATCAATCGGCGAACCGGCGGTTCCACTATTACTTATTGTAGACACGGGAAGTAGTTTCACATGGATCAAATGTGGAGCATGCAACACATGTCATTCTCAACTTCCGGGATATGATCCAATGGTTTCATTAACGTACAAGAGCGTGAGCTGTGATAATTCTTCTTATAGCTCCTCTCCTGCGTTGTTCCCCGTTAAGAAAACCGGAGAATGTCATTATCGTCAGGTGTACTTCCACGGCTCAGAAAGCAGAGGTACCTTAGCCAAGGAAACGATACAGTTTGAGACTGATGACGACGGGTTTGTTTCAATTCAAAATGTAGATTTTGGATGTGCGCAAGACATCATCAATGGATCCGACGTCGGAAGTGGTGTACTTGGGTTAGCATACGAAAATTTATCAATTCTTAAACATTTTGAAAACAAATTTTCTTTATGTTTTGAGACATTAAGCAATGATCCGAATTCCGGTCATAGCTTTCTAGCACTAGGAGATGGAGCAAGGACGACAGGACAATCCACAGTTTTATTTATGAAGTATGGTCATTACCATGTTGACCTCGAGACAATCAGTGTCAATGGAAGAGATATTCCAAATTATTTGACACACATCAAAGGAAATACAATCATCGACACGGGGACTACTCTACTCAATCTGGCTGGAAAATCGTACAATGAGCTCAAGAGTCATATAGACAGCTTTCTTGACGGGCACCTAAACAGCTTCATTGATGGTAATTTAGTATGTTACAATGGGACAATTCAACGTCAGCTTCAACGATTGCCTAGAATTACATTGACCTTCTACAAGGGGGCTTCTTTAGAGTTAGACCCGACCAGCCTTTTTCACCAGTTTAGTGATAAATACTTCTGTTTAGCTGTGATGATGACCCCAGAAGAAATTGATCTAAACATCATCGGGATAACGGCGCTTCAAAATTATAATGTCGGTTTCGATCTGGAAGACGAAACTATATTTTTTGACAAAATCTCATGCGACTATCTGAATTAAAAGTTTTAGTTGTAAGTTGTAATCGTATTTTAATTAAGTTTGTAGTGAGAACTGAGTTTTCTCAAATCACGACAATTTAAACTTGATGACATAACATATGTTTTTTTCACTTCACGTACAACGTTGCCCGGTTCAATAAAAAAACCATAAAAGTTGCATTTCTTAATATTGAGATCATACCGAAATTATTTCAATCAAATATTAAGATAAATTAAGTTGGGAAATTTGGCAAAAAGGGATAAATAAAACTCCCCTCTTATAATACTACATTTACCAAATTTAGCCTTCAAAATAGAGATTAATATATGTTTAACATACAGATTAACAATATACATAAATAGTATTAATATTTAGGGTTCTTGCACTTCTAACCCACAATTTGAAGTCAATGGCAAAAGTAACCTGCTGTTTTTTTCATTTAGCTTTACCCAGTTTTTCCAGATAATAACGAAAATGCCATTACTTTTATCTCTTGTGGTCTACGAATGAGGTCTACGTTGTCGACCAGAAGACCAACAGAACCTCATCCTCTACACTTATTCACGAAACTGCCACTCTCATCAATGAACCCAACCACCATTTTCAACTAACTTCAAGCTTTTAATGCTTGATACTAGTAATTGTGATACTCCAAACATAATTGCACATCCCATACATCTAACACTATCATTTTCTCCACATTTTCATCCCAAAAACTCTCTAATTCTACTTTTCCATATTTCAAGTTCTTGATTTTCTCAAAATCGGGTTTGTGGCTTTCCTCACCACCGCCGAACGGTTGTGAAGGCTTAAAGACAAAGTTTCATCCCTCGGCGGCCCTAAAGACGACGGCCAGGTTGTGGTTTACTCCATTTTCGTTTTTTCAGATCTGAGTCGATATCGTAGATCTCAGGGTTAGGTCTATAGGTCAACGCAGAGGTTAGTTTTGCAATTGACTAAGACAAATCTGTGGAGTTAGACCGCGTAGAGAGTTCTACATAATCCCTTTGAAAACAAAAAAAATATCGTAAACCTCAAGCAGAGGTCTATTTTGAAAACAGGTTAGTTTTGCAATTGACCAAGGGAGGGCTTTTTTTTTGAGGTCTACAGATGAGGTCTATTGGTCAAAGAGGTTAGTTTTGCAATTGACTGAAGTTCTGGTTTTTACCTTAGACCTCTTAATGTGGTCTATAACAACAAATTTTTAAGCTGACGTCTACGTCAGAGGTCTACATAGGTTTTAGATCTCAGTCTTAGGTCTACCTTAAAAAGTTGGTCAACGCAAAATAATAGGAGGTCTACGATAGTGGTCTACAGGTGGAAAAAAATTTCAAACAATTGCAAAAGTAACCTGTCTGAGGTCTACAGATTTCGTAGACCTCCCCGTAGACCGTATAATTTTTCTAGACTACAGGTTGAGGTCTATTTTGTTCGTGAGGTCTACCCAAATTTTTTGGATGAATTGCAAAACTAACCTCTTTTTTTGTAGACCGCATTTGTAGATCTCAAAAAAGTCTTCCCTTGGTCAATTGCAAAACTAACCTTTTTTAGACCTCTTTGCTAGGTTTACGCCTACGATCTAGTTTGGAGGTCTACGATTTTTCCGTTTTTTAAAATCGATTTTCTGCGAAAACTAAAATTGTTTTTGTTAATATTTTTTCATAAATACTTCTATTAGCCTAATAACTTGTCCCTATGAGAGTTTTGCATGCTAATGTTATGTAATGAAGGTTGTATTAGATTTTTGGTTAAATTTGGTAACTTGGTTAAACTCTGTAGACCGCAGCCGTGTGTGGAGGTCTAAGTTTCCGTCTACAGGGCATCCATCAATATATATTAATGTGTTTTCCCTTTGGTTTTCATGCAGATCATGGTTTGTTTGGCATCCGTGTATGGAGCGTGGACTATCAGAGACAGAAAATGGTATTTTGAGGTTGATAAAACGAGAGGAGGTAGAATGTTCTACCTGCAGGATGATTGTAAACATGAAGAGCTGGTTGAAATGGTTGTGAACGACTACATGTTGCAAGTTAATGGCGAGCTGCTGGAGTTGTCATATCCATTACCAGCTGCTATGATGGAGAAATTGCCAACGGATTCACCTCCTATGTATGTGACGAACGACAGACAAGTTGGGAGCTTGGTGGAGTTATGTAAGGAGCATGTGGTCCGTCTTTGCGTCTCGACCCGCGTTGGTATGGGAAGGAACTACGACGAACCATAGTTAGTGCATGTTTCTTGGTTTTTTTACTAAGTACATAATCATAGCTAGTGCATGTTTCTTGTTTTTTGCACTCATGGTTTGTGTATTGTTAGCTTGCAATAGAAGACAAGTTCAAAATTATGATTCTTATAGATTAATAGAATTAAGACAGAAGTTACAGGCATCTATAAAGATTCCGGTAATGTTACATAAATCATTCTGTTAAAACGCATTTTGTTTCCTTTATGACAATGTTTTTACATAACTAACTTAGAAGCATTTTGACATTAAGAAATCATTAGAAAACTATGGCTATGAATGCTTCTTCATCAGTCTCCGAGGTATTGACTCTAATCGTTGCACCAGTTTCTTGCATGATCTGGTTAATGAAATCTTGACAGATTAGCATGAAGCAACTTGGTAAAGAGCCTTTCTCACAACCAAAGGCTCTCCAATTATACTTCTCGAAATCAACTTGGTAAAGATACCTGAAAAACAACAAACCCAAAACACATGTGAAACTAAGCAAAGTATGAAAAAAGGTTTTCGGAGATGAAATCAATTGAAGAAAAAAGAGTGAGAAACTGCTTCACATCTAAGTTATGAGTAATTGCTTATTGCTTAAGAAACAGTTTCGCATCTTTGTCATCCATAAACGATCAACACAAGAACAAAGTAAGAAAAAAGAAACCTAGGTTAACATAAATCACACAAATCCAACACTATAATTTCACACAAATCCATCACTATAATCAAATAGGTAAAAGACATATACCTAACATAGTTGTAACTAACACATCGACCTAACATACCTAACATAGTTGTAACTAACACATCGACCTAACTAACACAAGGAATATATCTCTAAGAAAGAGCATATAATTAACTTTTCTCTAAGAGTATCAAACTGCTTTTCATATATTTCCAATCAACGCATGAGGTTTCAGACCCTCTTCATATAATTAACCAGATCCATTCACATTTAGTTTACATGATACTGCATTTGTTTCTTTATGTGAATAGCTAATCCAAGCAAACTTTAAACTCAAGGAAGTCTTCAAATCAACAGGACGCAACAAGAAAAAAGAACAAGGACTTGTTTCTACATCTTGAAACCATTTAAAGTAACAAACTTTATCGCTTACAAGAGCCATGACTTGAGCCACGTCTTATCTCTTCCAGCACTCCTCTGTACTACCTACATATACACGCAAAGCAAATGATTATATCATATTAGACTCTACAACTCTAAACACACCCACAAAGTAAGCATTTAGATACAAGAAATGACTACATTTCAAGAAAGCAGAGAGCTTTTCAATTCAGATATATGAAAAAGTTCGGATTATACTTCAGAATAACCTGTAACAGAAAACCCAGATAGAAAGTTCGGATTTTTTTTGCATACCAATCGGGTGAACAGTTAAAGCAGGATGATTCGAGACGGCAGTGTGACGGCTGAGGAAGATGACTTTGTAAACAGCTTCACCGGTTGCTTCCTCACACCGTAAATCGAGATAGATCTACTCTCCAACCCTCCCAAAGCGGCGGAATCGATCCTGCTTGAATCTGACAGAAAGAGAAGATATATTCAGAAATATTATGTTATGTTCCGGCTCAAATCTGATCTAATATGGGGAGAAGGAGGAGGGCTTACCAGTGACGATGGCGATGGGGAGAACGCGACGACGACCGCAACGGCGAGAACTCGACGACGGCAGCAATGGCGAGAAGGCGACGGCGGCGGTAACGGCGAGAAGGCGACGGCGGCGGTAACGGCGAGAACGCGACGGCGGCGGTAACGGCGAGAACGCGACGATGGCGGCAGCGGCGAGAACGAGACGGCGGCAACGGCGGAGACATAACTAGACGGCACATGGCGTTAGGTTGCCGCATCTGAGAGAGAGAGGTTGAGGTTGAGAGGGACGCGAGAAGAGAGGAGAGCGCCGTTTGAAGAGAGAGGCTTTTTTCTTTTTTTATCAGAAATTAGGGTTTCTTTTTCTTTTATAGAAGGAGATAAATTTTCCGGTTCAATTATAAAATTCCTGTTAACCAAATTTTGTTTTTGGTTTAGTTAAAAAAATTAGGTTAAACCAGAATTAATTAGGTCTACGAACGTGGTCTATAAATGCGGTCTACCTTATTTAGAAATTTTGGTTCCCGCTCATTTGGTTTTCAAATTTTGAAATTCCCGCAAATTTAATTCGTGCGCGGTCTACAGATGAGGTCTACAAAACCCTAAACCACAAATTTTGTAAAAAAACATGAACCAAAAATCAATTTTGTTTGCCATTTACAATATTTACGGTTTGATAAACAAAACAATTCAATAGAGACAAAAAAACGAACCAAAAATAATCATTTATAACGAAACTATCTAAACCCTAAGAATTAGACAACTAAACCCTAAACTATTTACCCAAACTCTTATCAATTTGAAACATATACTCATGACATTTATAGATTTATTCGTTTTTCTTGTAATTTATTTTTAATAGATGTCAAATGTATAACAATTAATTATGCATATAAGTTTTTAATCAAATTATTTTTTATCAAATTTATAATTTATTTTTAAGATTTCATTTTCCTGTAGACCTCGTTGGTAGACCTCTCACGGTTTTACAAGTTTCTAACCTAATTTGTTTTTGTCAACCTAAATTCACTTATTAACATGCATGTTTATTTTATATGGACTTCAATTGTCTTTGTCTTGTTTATGAATACAAAATTTTCATCTAAATATTTTCTACTTATTTTATAAATTAAATTTTTCATTTAATTAATACTTAGACCTCCTCCGTAGACCTCGCAGGTTTTTACAGCTTTCCAACCTAATTTGCCTATGTTAGTTTAAATTGACTCATTTGTATGCAATTATAATTTTCTAAGATACAAATGACTATTTCTGATTTATGTATGCAGATGGTTTCATCAAATAATTTTTTAATTTTTGTTCAATTAAAATATAAAACTTAAATACAACGTAGACCTACTATCAAGGTCTAGATGTAGACATCAAACGTAGATCAACGCTCCGGGTTAATTTGGTAATCGCGGCAAATTTTTTTTGTTTGTTCATGAGGGTGACCTTTGTAATTTCGCTACCCAAACAGGTTAGTTTTGCAATACATTCAAATTTCGGGTTATGGTTATAGAAGAAAACAAATTTCGGGTCATATGTGGAAATTCTCCCTTAATATTTTCAAAATAAAATAACAAAGAAAAAAATGTCGCTTTTGTTTTCTCACTCTTTTCTTTTCACGCTACTGCATTATCTCATTTCTCTTCATCAGCAATGAAATCTGTTTTTCTTCTGTATTTTTTTTTTCCGTTTCGATTTTGCATTATGTTTGCTCTTCAAAATTCTCGATATATTTTCAGTTTTTTTTTTTTTTCAGATTCACCACGCCATTTAATTATTCTCGGGTGTCTCAGCTCAATTCTTCGAAACAACCCAACAAAAATGGAAAATCTGAAATTTGATGTCTCGAATTTGGGATTTGTTGGATATTTAAGTGAATAACGTGTTACAACATGGACCAACACTACAAGAAATAAGGTAGATAGCATCACTTATTTAGTGTCAAAAATTGAAGTGATTCTAATTAGCATCATTTATTAAAGATTGAAATTAAATTTATGATTTTGCATCACTTAAAATAATTGATATCAATATTAACTTAATTAACATCAATTAAATTAAAAATGATACAAGTGAATATTGATTTACATCATTTTTAGAAAACTGTTACATCATTTACATACTGAATCATTTTCTCAGTATTACTAGCATTAATAATAAATGATGTTAATATTTACTTCAGTTATAAAAAGTGATGCAAACAAAATTTTGAGTAAACAACTATTTGTCCCACATCGCTAAACAAAGATGAAGGATAGTAGTTTGCTCATCTATATAATAACTTCACCCATATAATTTTTATTTTTATATAAGTTAAATCATAAATATATATTTACATATATTATTTATAATAATAATTACAAAAATATTAATAATGACGAATTTAGTATTTTATTGAAAATAATACGAAATTACATAATTTTTAGTGTTTCTTATTTTTAATTGATATAGTAATATTATCAACTAAAATATATGATATAACTAAATATATTACCATCATTTATAATTATTATTAAATGTATATGAGTATCAACTAATATTATCAATTGTTATAACCAACATATATTACCATCATTTATATTAAATGATTCAATTGTTTATTTCATTTATATTAAGTGATACAAATGTTTACCTCATTTACTATAAATGATACTATACATTAACATCATTTGCAAAAATGATGAAACTAGTTGCATCATTTGTTTTTAGCATCACAAAGTATTGGAGACACCACTTTCAGAATCATTTATATAAATGATACAAATTCATTTATATCAATCAATAAATGATATAAACACTTATCACAGAGAACACAAATTACAGAGAGGAAGGTTTTGATCCCTTGTCTATCAAAAGGGATCACAAGGAGAAAAGATCAAAGGGAGGAGAAGATCAATTGAAGTATTGATCTCATATCAAGTCAGAAGAAAGCATGGATCAAGGTTAGTGTTTCTTTCTTCTTCTCTAAGAAACTGTTTAGGGTTGGATTATAATCAAATCTAGATTATCTTGGGATAGATTTCATATGTGATAGAAATCATTCAAGTAGTTTATAATTGGTATCAGAGCCTATTAAATGTGTAAATTGTATTTCTCATTTATTGGAATCAAGTGTACAATGTTACTTATATACAACAAGATTTAACTAAGATTAGTAGCTAAAGGAAACTAACTAATCCAATAAACAAGTAACCGGATATAACCGGACTATACATCCAATATACCCCCCTCAAGCCGATGTCTCAGAACCACGTTGAGATGAGAATAGGCTTGACATAGACATACAATTAAGGAGGGAAAAGAATGGACCAGGCTGAAGTGGCTTCGTAAGTATATCAGCGTGTTGGTTCTCACTCGCGACAGACATCAATTTCAAGAAGCCATTCTTCACTTGATCACGCACAGTGTGACAGTCAATCTCCACATGCTTCGTCCGTTCATGGAACACGGGATTCGTGGCAATGTATATGGCAGATTTATTGTCACAGAAAAGCTTGGCAGAAAAGCAAACCTCAATCTTCAAGAAAGTGAGCAGCTGTTGTAGCCAAAGAAGCTCACATGTAGTCTGAGCCATACTCCGATACTCCGACTCTGTGCTACTATGTGTGATACCCCGTATCAAGACCTAAAACATCCCAAAGGCCGGGATGGGAAGATCAACACTCTGGGATTGGAAGACAAAGACGTGGGATCTAAACCAGAGATCACAACGAAGACTTGGATCAAGACAGGATCAAGAACGATCGAGCAGAACTGAAGATACAACAAGATTGTCCAGGTGGGACGATCATTGTACGAACATGGGAAGAGCCGACCGGACGGCTAAATATCAAAGTTCTCCAAATCAAGAAGAGAAGAGTCTGGAAGACATAAGAGACCATTCTAAGAAGTTTGGTCGAAGCAGAATGCAAATCGGACGAGCAGATTGAGAGATGGGATGGACGCCCAAGATCTATCGCGCAACGACTGCAAGAAACGAAAATGTTGAGGATGGAGGTATTCCGCACATTTCCAAGCAACTATGTGGAAGCTCAGAAACATGGAAATGAGAGAAGGATTAAAATAGGAGATTTTAATTCTCAAGCACGACGGGGACGAAACCCTCCAGACAGGGAAACGTACGAAACCCTCTGGACGAGGAAACGTACATTTGGAGCAATCTTGTTCTAAGCCAACCAAGTGGTGACACCAGCTACTTGGAGAAGATAAGGATGATCATAACCAATATGGAGAAGACATGCAGCTACTCAGATGGAGCCAAAACCATTCAGCCAATCATGTAGCAACATCCAGCTACCGAATGAAGACGAAGCAAGCCTAAGCCAATTGGGCAACGACACCAGCTGCTAAAGAGGAGAGAGGGCGTGGATAAGCTCCAAGAAGATCTAATGCTATCAGGGAGAGACACCCAGCTGCTCATGAGAGACAAGAATCGTCCAAACCAATCAGACGAGACATTGAGGTGATAAATGGAGACGAAATGACTTGGACGAATCAGGATGCAACACCAACTACTGAGAGAGAGTATAAGCTTCAGGAGTGGATGAGAAGCAAGTGGAGAGATGCAGAAACGGATTGGATCAAGAGCTGACCAATCAGACAGAAGCACCCAGCATCTTAATGGATAAGATGGGTTATATCCAATGGCACGACTACACCACATGCTTAGGGGAAGTCGGCCTATTGGATGAGCATTGAGAGGGGATAGGAATGACGTGTGTCATGTCCTGAGACGCCCTAGAGGCCACCAATCAAAGCTACCTAGCCTAGACCGCCTGGATGTCGCGTTCTGAGGCAGTGTAGGTCGCCACCAAGCAAAGCTATGCTAGACCTAGGTCTCCATGTGTCTGCGCATGACTGGAGACGTCCCAAGAAGCCAGGCAGCCTCCTGAACTCCTATAAATACGCTCCTCCAGCCCCAAGTCCAAACCATTCCATTCCCAAAGCTAGAGAGCACCTGAAAAGTGATTAGAGAGTAATTAAGAAAGTTTTCTTAATTAAGTGAGGTTAGTGGAAGATTAGAGTAGGTCAAGATCAAAGCTTAAGGAAAGCTAGGAGGATCTTGAAGTCTTCTTAAAGTGGTGAGTCTTGGTGTTATAGTTTTGTTGTTTTGGATCTATTGTGTATGCAGGTTGTATGAACACCAAAGCATAGGAGATGCTTTCTGTTCATATTGGTTATTGGTTCTGTAGTATAACTCTCTAAACAATAAGGTTTAGTAAAATTGTGGAGAGTTATGCTGCAGAAATTTATATAATGTGTTATGAGGTTGTGATGGGTAATCTTCTAGGAGAGAAGTTATGCCGTCAAATCTCTTGTGTGTTTATATGCAGGTTTGCATTGTTGTGAGGTTGTGATGGGTAATCTTCTAGGGAGAGAAGTTATGCCATCAGATCTCTTGTGTTGTGAGGTTGTGTCGGGTAACCTTCGGGGAAGGTTAGGCCGCCAGATCTCTTTTGTGTGTGAGGTTGTGTTGGGTAACCTTCGGGGAAGGATATGCCAACAGATCTCTTTTCTGTGTAAGATTGTGATGGGTAACCTTCGGGGAAGGTTATGCCATCAGATCTTGTTAGTGTAGATGCATATCTATACATTAGGTGATGTGAGATTGTGGATGGCTATGCCGCCAAATCTCATAGATGCATCGGTTGTGGGGTTATAGCATGGCTATGCCGCTAAACCTCGAGTGCATGCTAACATGGTGGTGCGTAAGGCCCATATGTTGAGTATGACTCCGATGTGGAAAGATCACGGACGGCTGAGCCGCCAGATCTTTCGAGGTTCGTGTGGGTACTCTTCCGAGGCAAGGGAAGCTCTGCCGCAGAACCGGTGGTATGAGGCATAGTGGTGCGTAAAGGCCCATATGCTAAGTACTGAGAACATGTGGCGTGTCTAACCACATGTTGTCTAGGAAGGTGTAGTCAAGCGCATTCTCGCACGTCAGAGCCCAACCGGATTGGCAGCGTGGAGGCTGTGCATGAAGGGAGGAAGACTCGGAGGATAACCTGGTCAGCTGCCTTGGCCGAGTATGGTACCATATGACGATATGGGATCCAACCAGACATTGGCATGGTGCGCCAGTAAGGCCAATAGATGGAAGGATGAACCGGGTACCGCGATGGACTGTAGTGCCCGGGTGAAGGCGTTCATCTAGTTTCTGTGTGATTCCGGATGAGCGTGAACCTTCACAGGCGTGGGCAGAGAATGTGGCTAATGCACCTAGGCGCCTTATTGCATATAGAAAACAAGTATTAGATACTTGTCTAGGTTTGCATGGGCATTGCATATAGATTGTTTGATTGTTGTTATAGTCTTGGGTTGATCGTACCTGTTCTTGTTTGATTGGGGTACGGTTAGTCTTAAGACTATGGCATCAATAATGCATGTGATTGCATATGTTGTGTTGTGCTAACCTCAATGCAGGTGGAGGCGGGATTACAAGCCCGCGGCGTTTGTGTTTGGAGTTTAGGGAATCCCCCTTGTATAGAGGTCCTAGACTCACTGAGTAATATTAGATTACTCATTCCTTTTGTTTAATGTTTTCAGGTGACCGTAGAGGTGTGAAGTAGAGCGGACCGCTGCAGGCAGTAGGCGCCAGAATAGTTTTGTGGTATGTTTTTGTAAAATTATGGTTTGTTGTTTGGTTTGGAACTAAGGATCGATCCGCATGTTTTTAAGTCGGATTTTGTAAGCACTCTGATATTTTAATAAAGGAAAGTTTTATGTAAAGACCTTATGTTCCAATGATATTAGCTTGGTCCGGGCTAACACAACTCCTGACCGAAGTACGGGTTGGCAAGCCTTAGGCTTTGGTCAAGAGGGTCGAGTTCGCGGGACGGGCTGACCTGGGCTCTGATTTGTTCTTAGTCTGGGATGGCCTATTCGGCGAACATCGACATTTTGTGGCGCTTCTCGGAACGTCTGTGCCTAGGACGGTTCGGGGGTGTTACACTACGGCTCACGACATCTTGCTTCTTAGATTTCCATGTAATCAACGACTTGCCAAGATAGACACAATATCCGGTGATTGACCGGCGAGATTCTGTGTCAGTGCCCCAGTCAGCATCAGAGAAGGCGTTGAGGCAGATCGTAGAAGAAGCTGAGTAGAATAAACCCTGACCCGGATTGTTCTTGAGATAGCGCAAGATCTTGTGTGAAGCTTCGAGGTGTACATCCGTAGGACAGTGCATGAAATTGACTCAAGCAGTGCACAGCAAAAGTAATATCAGGCCGTGTGATAGTCAGATAGAGAAGACGACCAACAAGCGTCCGATAAGGAGTCGGATCCAGGAGAGCAGTGCCCGATGCCTTAGTCAACTTGACAGTGGGATCCATCGGAACAGAGCTCGGTTTGCAGCCCAACAAACCAGCATCAGATAGCAAATTCAACGTATACTTCCTCTGACAAACAGAGATCCCAAGCGAAGAACGGGCAATCTCAAGTCCAAGAAAGAAACGGAGCTCACCGAGATCCTTGATCTTGAACTCCGAGCTCAAAGAAGCCTTAAGACACATAACCTCCGCATCACAGTTGCTTGCAATCATGATATCGTCGACGTAAACCAAGACGGCAGTGAACTTGTCACCAGCCTGCTTAGCGAACAAAGTATTGTCAGACGCAGATTGGACAAAGCCAGATCGGAGAAGCACATCAGAGAGACATGATGGCGGGTTTAGATTGCCTCAAATTTTCACAATTTATAAACCCAACTAATGAGCTGCAAGTGCACAGCCGTGTTGTAGTCGGGGTCGAACACGAGGAGGAAGTGTTCTCACTTAACACCTTGTGAGATTGGTTGTAGCTAGCTCGCAATATGAGATGGTTTTGGACCTAAGAATGAGAAAACAAAACAAAAGAGATGTGAGTGAGGTTGTAAACAATTTAAAACAAGAGTTAGGCAAAGGACAATCATATGGAGCAATGATGAAAAGATAGTTGCATGGGATGTGTGTAGAGCCGTCTTGAACATGAATCACTAGTGTATGGTCTTTCCACTGTCGTGGCTCCAACCACTATGTTTAAAACAACCTAATATACTCAGCTTTCGTTGGCTATTAGAATTGCAAACATGCATTAAAGGTTCAAGATTCAATTGTTCACAATAAACCATAACTCAGCTTTCGTTGGCTATGATCTATTGCTCACCAAATACTAGTTTTGAGATCTAGATTCAGCACTGTCGTGGTTCTATTTCTCTAAGATCAGATTACTAGATGTACGGTAGAGTAATCATGCATTAAGCTCAAGTAAAGGTGAAGATCCATAAGATAAATCCCAATAAGTTGCAACACAATCAAATCATCACGGCCACCATAGATCTCCTCGGCCTAACTAAGAGATCTACTCGGCCATGATGCAAACAAGCAAGCAAAGCATGATTGTAAACATTATGCAAGTATTAAAAGAGATAAAGGGATGAAGAAAGCTTCTCTATTGATGAACAAAGTCGGATTCTCCCTTGAAAACTCTTAAAATCAAGTTTATAGAAATGGAAACAATGAAAAAGAAAGAACAAGAGTTGAGCGGCGCCTCCTTCTTCTTGGACGATCTCCTAGGGCTTCTCTCTCTGACTCTCTTCTCACACGTACACTCTTTGATAATTTTCGGACTCGACTCTCTTCTTCAGCGGCTAAAAACATGTATATATGGGCGAAGTCGCGTAGGGTTTTCTTCATGCCGGAAAAGGAAAGTTTCCCGCGAGCAAAGCCTTCTTCTCCACGTCGTGTATGGGCCGACATTGTACCAAGGAAAGCTCCAAACATTAGCCAGGCCTCTTCTCTATTCGATCAAGGCCTTTGGCGCTGCTGCTCGGGCCATTAGACACTCCAAATCCTCCATGGGCTTCGTTTCTCGCTTACCGGACATGTCTCGGTAGAAAATAAGTCTAGGCCTCATAGTTGATCCAAATGGCTTCATTCCACTTCGACGTGATGCATGACTCAAGTATCTATCTTTCCATATCAAGATCGTAACTTTTGGACGTCGGGAACTCCTCCGCGCGCGGCCAAACTTCCGAAGCTTCGTTCTGCGCGCAAGCGAGAACTAACACTTGGAGATAAAATGATCTTCTTGACTTGGAAACTTGCATGGATCTTGGATTTAGGGCTCTTTTACTCCTTTTTGCATCCTTTTTGATTATTTCACCTACAAAGACTTCAAATCCCACAAATACAAGAAAACTACCTCTAAAGGCAAAGAATCTTGCAAAAACCGTTTGAAAACATAAGTAATTATATAGTAAAATCATGTAAAATATGGTGATATCAACTCCCCCAGACTTAGCCTTTTGCTTGTCCCCAAGCAAACTAAGCAGGAAAAGAGGTTTGAAAACGTGAGAACTCTCAAATCTTTTGGAAATCCAAATTGACTTATGCTTTAGTAATCCACATGAAACAACATTGGCAAATTTTGAATTAAGAACAAAGTACATACCATGAGTTTTGCGATTGTCCCAAAGCAGCTCCACCTCTCCTTAGACAATCCAATTCGCCACCCTTGACTCCTTTCATTTCTAAAGGTGTGGTCTCAACTAGGGAATATCGATCACCGGCTTTTAGACTCTTTCTCATCCCCTTGTTTGGCACTTGCACTACAAGAATTATGGGCAGTAATAGCACATTATTATAGCTCATTTTTAGTAAATGCTATTATAGATAGTTTGATAATTTTGGGCTGTATATGATAGCATTTTAAAAATGCTAAACATGAAAATAAGTAACGGGGAAGCTAAATTTAACTTTGCTCTTCTAAAATCACAAAAAACCCGCCACACTTAACCAAAAAAAATCAATTTCGTCCCAAGGGTTATTAAAACTACAAAATATTTCTTTTTGTTTTGTCTTATTTCAGAACGAATAATAAAAAATAAAAAAATAGTCTCTTCAAACTTTTCTTCGACCTTTCTTTCTCTCTGGCTCGATTCCTCCTTTCCCCTCTAACTGTACAAATCCCTAAACCCTAGATCTATATCTCCGACGAGATTCCGGCTGAGTTACAGTTTTTAGTCAACCTCGTTGTTCTTAGTCTCTCATCTAACCGTCTCTCCGGACAAATCTAACCACATCTCGCTCTCTGCGTTATCAAACTCCACGGCAATCAACTTTCCGGCCAATTCCTGCTACAACTCGGGCTTCTCGTGAGATTAACGGCGTTTTATGTCTCAAACCAGAAATTATCCTGTCAGATTCCGGCGAATCTGACGACTTGAAACAGAAATTTCGTTGAAGTCGGTCTGTCTGGCTTCTTCTCTTATTCAAGGTCAGTATTGCTTTCATTTTGTGGTTTATTTGTTGTTTTTCGAATTTTTAGGGTTAGGATTCTGATTTGATAGATTTTGGATTTAAGACAAGGTTGGGATCTATAGTTGAAAAGAAATTGAGATCGTATTTCGATCTGTTACGGAGGCTTCTCTCTTCCGCCGTATCGGGCTTAGTTATTCTTGAAACCTCTCGACATTGGCTTTGAATATAGAAAAAGTAATGTGATGCAAGCTGAAATGTTTGTGCAGCGAGAAGGATATAGATGAAACTGCTTCAGTCACATACTGTATATTAAAATGTTTCGGAAGGAGTTCTTGCTAAATCAAAAGACTTGATGGTGGCTTTGGAGCAGATAATCTTACGAAAATATGCTTGGAGGTTTGTTATAGCTTTGTTTTCGTTTTTTATCTGCATCAAATTTGTTTCACTTTTTAGATTTTTGTTTGACTTCTAAACTCTTGTCTTATATGTTGATGTTGATTATGGATAAAGGTGAGCTTCAAGTCCCACCAGCGAAAGCTTGTTGCTGATTGTTTCTTTCGGTGATACTTGAATCTCTGAGGAAGCTAAAGTTGATGTCTTTGAATGTGGATATTCTCAAGGTTGGTTTTGTGATGGATAGTTGTTGATCCTAAGGTTTTGAGATTGTTCTCGCAGAGTACTGAAATCGGAAAGGCTGTGAATGGCATGAGGAATATGGCATTAGGTTGGTATATGGGTTAATTGCAGAGTCTTTGGCTCTAATATCAGTGGGTCAACACCACAAAGGAACTCACTGGTAATTGCTCTCTCTCTCTCCGATTCTTATGGGATTAGATCAATAGTCTTTGGTTCTTTGATGCAAGTGAGTTAAGACTGTTCTCTCTTATTTCTTTGATATTTTAACCGTGTTTTAGCTATATATGTTTGGTTGATTAAGATTCCCTGGTGTTGTTTGTTTCAGATCCTCGTAACACAAGCTGAGAACACGAAAGAAGACCACAAAATATCGCCAAGAGCTACAAGAGGTCTCGAGTATCTTCACAAAGCTGCTGCTCCAAGAAAGCCTTGGAAGAAAAAACGATGAAAGGAAGAAAGTCTTGCTTGCCTAAGATGTTAGTATAAGTCTTGGATGTTTTGTAACATTTGTTTTGATATGATGCAAGACATGTTTTGGGTGATTAATGAAATTAATTTCTCAACCAAATTTCAAATATAATTTTTTGTATGAATCTAATTGATTATATGCAACAATTACGGTTCAAAAGTGCTTTAAGTTATAGCTTAAATAAAGAGTTATAAAACACTAGATCATAGCCTGAACAATGTGCTACAATACACTTGATCATAGCATTTTATCAACGCTATGATAAAAAAACATATAATAGCATAATGTTAAAGTGCTATCGTATGAGGTCAACCTATTATAGCTCCGGCAATCATAGCACTTATAAAAACGCTATCAAACACATATGATAGCGTTTATTATGAGCTAAGAATGTTGCTTTTTCTTGTAGTGTTGTCTTTTTACTCCATGTTTCTCCTCTCTCTCTTCTCACTTCTTTGAGTTGATCCATCCCTTTTTTAGGGTAGCGAAGTATTTTTTTATTCAACTCCTTCTCTTTATTATAGAGGTTTTGCTTGGATCTTCCACAGACGCGAGTATTGATGGTGTTTGCCACCGAATCCCCGGTTGCTTGGATTCATAGGCCTTCCATAGACGCGAGTATTGATGGTGTTTGCCACCGAATCCCCGGTTACTTGGACCTTACGCTTTTTCTTTTAATTTGAAGGGGAGAGAGAGGGAAGCACGAACTCACTAAGACTTTTTCATTTGATGGAGAGGATGAGGAATCAA
>CACVBM020001400.1:0-51483 GCA_902728155.2 Microthlaspi erraticum | reverse complement strand
CAATTCTTGAACAAACAAAATGAATAATAAAATAACTTCTCAACTATATTCCAAGCCTATATACACAAACACAAACTCTATGGATCCAAAAAGCTGTGAACACTTGTGTCTCTTACTCTGTGTTCTCATGTGATTTGAAAGTCTCAGCTTTTTTGTCTATGAGGAAGAAGCGCTACTACTGCTTTCTCCGACCTCATTTTTACAGAGAGGGCAAGTCGCATTGATTTTCAGCCATTTGTCTACACAGTTTACATGAAACACATGTAAGCATGGCAGCTCTCTAACTTCTTCGTCGTCTCCATATTTGGCCAAGCAGATGCAACAGCTCTGCAAAACCAATAACATCCGACAAATGCACACAATTCAGAGGATAGGCCAAATAGACACACACACACACACAACTGAAACAACCTTTACTAATTCAAATGACTGAGTAACATTTCTACTTACGGCATCTTCGCCTGATATAAGACGTTTCTTCTCTGTTCCCAACAGAAGAAATCCACCTTCATCTTCCTCTGAAAATTCCAAATCGTTTCTACTTTTGGATTTGAATTTGTAGACAGGCAGAGCGTTGATGGCCTCCGGAGTGGCTCCTCTAGTTTGTGAGAAATTCTCCCGAAACCCGAGAACAGAGATTAAGCAAGGCAAACAGCAACAGATGGTTGCGCATAGTATGAATGGCATTGCGTATCCAATGCAGCTGAAGGTAAGGAACGCTATACATAACCTGCAAAGTCCCAACCAACCAAACAAACAAAACATGATGAGTGTTAAAGAGTTTCAGTTTCTCCATAAGAGTGGATGAAAGTGGAGGTCACGCACCTGTACAGTTTAGGAGAATCAGAAGGAGATGAGTGACCTCCAAATATCCAGACATTCCCCACAACAAACCACACAGCAAAGAAACAATCAATCGCCATCTTGAAGTGGTCCACCATCCCACTGAGCCTGCAAAGTCATAACCAAACTATCAATTTCACTATCTTACCTAACCAAACCAAGTTAACTTGTATCCATTACCTTGTTCTTAAGCTATCCCCAACTTGATTGGTTCTAGGTGCTGCTCTCAGGTCGGTGCCATTTTCTTCGTCTGGCGCTTGAACCACTGAGACGGCTGTGTAAGGTGTGGATTCTGAAGGGTTATTATTATTGGACTGAGAAGAGCTGCCACGTTCTTGCACCGAACTTTGGTTGTAAGTGCGAAAACGCCAGTAGAGAATAGGGAGAGTGGCTATACAGCCAGAGGTGTATCCAACAACCCAAGTAAACAGTGGCGCTTCTGGATGTTCATCTTTAGCCAGAACCATGACTACTATGGCTGCCACAATCTGAGCCACAGTGACAACTAACTCAACTGAAATCCAAAGTCCAGAATTCAATGGACTCCTTCTAGTACTAGCACTACTACGGCGACCATTCCCTGTAGAATTTGCTCTTTGCTGAGGAGTTGAAGGAGATGGATGCGTAATGTTGCCGTTTGATGTTATTCTCTCTTCGCCTTGATGTGAGTTAACCTCAGGAGTCAGCTCATCGATAGAAGATCTTGATGAAGACGAGTCATCGTCATTGCTTGTTGTGATGTCAACGATGTGTTGAGGATTATTGTGAGATTCTTGCTCCATTAACAAAGGGTCTTGATCAGTTTGGCTTATAGTTCGTCCAATGGAAGAAACGTCCATCTAATATCCAAGTAGAAAATCTGAAAAGCACAGATCAGCAACTAGACCTTCCCAGTTCTCAGCATCCGTCTAATCATTTGGGTATATCAAAGCTAGAAACACTTGAGCTCAATCTCTCCAAGAACAAATGTTAAACATACACCTGTTAAAGCACAATGAGGAAAGCAATTAGCTTTATAATGAAAAATTCAGAAGGGAGATGGGATTAGAGACTAGAAAGCTCAGATCAAAATCCACAGTCAGGAGTAGGAAACATCGAATTGCCCAACTTTCTGAGAGAAAACAAAAAAAATCCCAGTTCAAGTAAGACCCAACATTCAATTTTGACTCTTTCAAATCCATCAAACTCTATCTTGATGAAAAACCCCCAAAAACGAAGACTCAAACAAATTCAATCGAGAGAAACAGAAGATAAGAGGTCTCCAAACACAAATTCGGGATTCCCCAAATGAATTGCGACACAGGATCCAAGGAAACCAAATATACGAACAAGAGTAGATGCAATGGTGAAGCCTTTATTTACCAGAAATGAAAAATCTTGGCAGAGTCGAATCCAGAAAAGCTGCGAGTAAGCTGTTGTTATCTTACTTGAACTGTTCCTCTTTTTCATTTCTTGAGAAAGACAAAAAAGAGAATCCGCTGATTTTTTCAGCTTTTGCAGTAATTCGGGAAAGAGAGTGATGATTAGTTTTTACACTTTTACTTAAACTCACTAGGAAGATTTTGTTATCAGCCGTTGGATCTTAAGGGTTCTGTCTGATCGGACGGTCATGTCTAACTCCTTGTCTGTGGCTCTTGGAAATTTGGAAGGTGCGTTGTAGAGTTAATATCAGAGGTATAGCCAAAAATTAAATGCTCCCAGAACCAAAATATTGTTTAGTTTGGGCTTAATGGGCTAAAAACATATTTTTTTGTCCACATGGGTTTTAACTAGTCTCGTAATTCTAGTTGTTAAATAGTTAGTAGAAAATTTTCAAATTGATCGAAATCATTTAACGCTCAATTACATCTAAAATGTTATAGGAGCTGGAGTTATTAAGGAAGTTTACGATAACAACTAGTCCGTAAACGATGACCACGAGTTATTTATGTTTTGAATAATGACAAAACTAAAAAGTCACTGTTAAAACAAAAACAAAATAATGATGAAATTACAGAGATCTTGTCATTGTAGACTGTTTACATTCCATGCGCGTTATAACGACTGAAAACAACAACTTTAAAAGAATGGCTGGCCGGAGTTAGCGGTCACGGATTCGCAATCGAAACCGGTAAGTTCGTCACGTGTCTACTCAGTAGGGCTACTGTTTCTATTTGGATGTCTTAATAACGCCTAATTGGTCTAACTCTGAGATTAATGACACGAATCGTTTATGTTTCCCAGTAAAGAAACAGAATCACGTGACTTATGCGCGGCCCTACTGCACTGAATACTGAATACTGTTTACTATGTCGAAACGTTTTTGTTTCCTTTCTTATGATTCGTGTTTTTGGGTTAATAACTGTTTTAGAAAGGTGAACTAGTTAAAGTCAATTATCAAATGTTTGTTTTCTAATCATTAGCCATAGTTTAACTCGATATTAAATGGCAGTTAACGACTTTGGTCACATCCATTATACAATGTTATTTTGGATTTTTTCTTGTTTTTGATGTATTTCAGCATCAGTATGATTTATTTTATAAAAGATCTCTCTCGGAAAATAATTCAAAGAAGTAAAGTGACAAGAAAGTGATAGACAAAAGGAACACTATTGAAGATCTCTCTCGGAGGATATATGGAACTAAAATTGACAACCACAAACTAATTAAGATCTTGTTTTATATATATAGATTCTTTTTGTTTCCGTAGTTATATTTTTCAACATTCATAAGCCATCGATCTTTCGTAACTAAAAGCAAATACAAAAGTTCGCTAAAGGGTAACGTTTTTCTTACAATAGGAATATTTTCAACTTTAGTATTGTTTTCATCATTTTCTCTGTCTTAGTCGAAACCCATGACCATGAGGTGGAGTTGAGCCTTCGAACAAAATGAGCTATGCACCAGATCAGACTAATAATATTGCTGTCTAGTATCGGAAACTAATGACACTAGTCTAGATTCTAAATCCCCTTAAATATTTGGTTAGAAAACGGTAGATGGAGCCATGCAGGAGCAGGACCCACGCCACAGGAAGCACAAGGTAATTAATCACACCATTGAACTATTCGCTTGCTTTCGTGGAGATATCAAAACCACCAGTTACAGGACATGTGGTCATTATAGGTACCGTTCACTAGGCTTCTAGCGTAGGAATATCCGTATAAATACAAAGTTGGAAACCCTCACATGCACACTCAAGCCAAAAGTTAGTGCCATTTTGCCTATCATCACTTTCCGCACTTTTATTGTAAACTTATAACTTATATACATACACATTAATTAAGATACTGAGAGATAATGTCACCGGAGGAATACGTTAGGGAATCCGGCGATCTTGGAGGAACTGAGCTGACCCTAGCTTTGCCCGGGACTCCCACAAAGGCATCGGACGGTCAACAAAAGTCCGGCAACAAACGTGGATTCATCGAGACCGTTGATTTGAAACTCGGGGAAGGACACGTGAACAATTACATCTCATGCAACACTTAGTACGGCATATTCAATTTTCATTGTTACAAACACTTCTATGATATATGCATGTGTTTCACTGATCACATATACACATGCGTTTTTGTTCTGGTTTTTAATTAGTGGCGGATTGGTGGGATGGCCGCCGGTGAAGACAGCGAGGAGGAAATACGTGAAAGTGGCGGTTGATGGTGCGGCTTATCTCAGAAAAGTCGATCTTGGGATGTACGATTGCTACGGACAACTTTTCACGGCTCTAGAAAACATGTTTCAGGGGGTAATAACAATATGTAAGTGATACAGAATAAAAAATGTCATTTGTATGTTTTAGATGGACTGTTTAGTGTATGTACTATAGGAAGTTTTAGCCTATTCTGATACATTTACTTGGCGTGCGTAGGTAAGGTGACGACGGAGGTGGAGAGGAGCGGCGAGTTTTATGCAACTTACGAGGATAAGGATGGTGACTGGATGTTAGTCGGAGATGTGCCGTGGCTGTGAGTTGTATAGATATAACTAAATTAATAATTCGTACTCTTCCCGCGCGCTATTGATAAAACTCAAAAACAACAAAAAAAGAAGTTGTTATTTGTTTATGAGAGTGACTGATTTGACTTGGGGTTGATGAATTTATGCAGGATGTTTGTGGAATCGTGCAAACGTATGCGGTTGATGAAAATCGCGGATGCTATTGGATTAGGTGCATGCATAATATAGATACTTTCTTCACGTGTAAAAGACTCTTTATATAGTTTTTGGTGGCTTGATGCTCAAAGTGAAGTGTCTACTTTGAAGAGCGTAAACGCATCGGATCTTCTCAAGTCTATAACATTATGGTCACAAATGCATATACATTGTCTGGGTCTACATAATGTATATTTCCTGACATTTTGAATAGCAATATGCTAAATGCCTAAATATATCAAACCTTTTTTGGCCGTCGATTTTGTATGTAGTTTATACTACTGTTTTTTAACGACAAGAAATAAATAGCTTTTAAAGTTTATACAACTGTTGAATTCTAGTGCCGACAAGAACACCAGAACATGATGACATGGACAAGACGGACACGACTTTCCTGCTTCACTAAATCTCACACAAAATACAACCACAAAAATTTAACAGAGAAAATATATTTCAAGAAAAAATATTAACATGTCAAAGATAAAAGGAATAAGAATGTGTGATGTAGTGTTACTCTTGTTTTTACATACAAAAGATAAAATACATTCATTAGTTTGCGAGTATGGGGTTCCTTTCTTCATCGATATCTATGGCAAGAACACGGTCTGGGTCCGAGCCACTCGGTCCTTCCGAGTAAAGGGTTGGTAGATAAGCCTTATACGCAGGCAAATACCGCGACACAAAGTCATTCACCTAAACACACATATTCCAAAACATTCAAAACAAGATTCATCGTCCCTTTCTATAGTAACCACAAGACTAGTAGTAAGTACTAACTCTAATACATTTACTTAAAAACGGTATCAGTACCTCATCATCGGACATCCCAGCTTTGCCAGCCTGCCTCATGGCGATTTCCGCCTGTCCAAAACGAAAAATAAAAGACTCGTGTTTGTATAGAAACACAGAGAAAATCGTTGGTTTGTTGAAATAGATAGATATACAAACCTGAAGACGCCACCGGTACACATAACTTGGGTCCTTGATTTTGATGACAACCCAAGCATTGATGTACTTGTCCCATGCCTCGTAATACGCTTCAAGGTTCTTATTCACTATCTCCAGCTGCAGCAAAAGGAACAGAGTTTTTCATGTTTATCGGTTGTTTTACTAATTTACTACTTAATGGCTTAAAGGGAGTTTGAAATAACCTGCGGATCCACAGCTTTAACAGCTTCAGCTGGAAGAGGTTTAAAACCAAGCATCCATCCTTCAAAGAGAATCACCTGAAGAAATCATCCAAACATATTTACTAGTGTCTTTGTTTCATCTTAACTTTGAACGAAACAGTTAAAAGATAAGAAATACCTTTAGAGGTCCTTCAACTTCAGGCCATGTCGTTGCATCGGCTCTGTCACCTCTCCCGCTATAGGCAGACTGCAGTCAAATATGAATATTACAATCAAGCTGTGAAACAAAGTAATAAGGCAGAGAAGGTAACGCCAAGCTGTAACTTACCTTATTGTACCGGGGAACTTTCATCTTCATCCCTGTCAATGACCAATAAAACTCACAAGGTCAATAAGAAAATAAACAGCCAAGGATAAAACTTTGGTGATGAAACTAACCGTCCTTGCTTAGCTTAGTCAGGGCTTCAAGTGTTTCGACAGAGAATGGAAGATCATGGCTTCCTGCATTCCCACGCAACTGAAAACAACAATGACGATATTTTCAAAACTGACAAAAAGAAGAAAAGGTTGAGACTTTGAACATGAGTGTTACCTCTAGAAGTGCATTTCCTGGATTCGCTTCTCTCAATTTAGCCTGACCAACAAAAAAAGCAATAAACAATGGAGAAGAGAACGTCCAGACAAGAGAGGCTACAAGTAAAATCTTACCTGTCCTTCCGCAGTCAAGTAAAAATCGTCTATGGATACTGTCGCCGACTTCCTGAGACATTGCTTTGTTAGTATAAAGAATCATTAAGACTCACTCACGTGAAGTAAATTGCAGTAGAGCAATGTACCTTTTTGTAGTTCTGAAAAGATATTCAAGTGCAAACACAAGTGTAGTCTTGCCACATCCCTGAGGCGCGCTAAATCCAATCTGCAGTTTCCAAACACATGAATTCAGATCTCTTGATCCACACATCATCTCCATCATTAATTTGAGATTATTATCAAAATTCTGAGATCACCACTAATGGAGGTACTTCATCTCCATCTTTAAACTTGGAATTATGAAGAGCAATCTGATCTTCACACCAAACAAAGACAGGTATATAGTAATGGTATAGCCTAGCTTTCTGAGGAATTGTGAGCTTAAGCTCGTTAAGCTGAAACAGTCTGCAGAGTTGTGAGCCATAGAGTAACCACTTGTCAATGGACTCTCCAACTCTTTCAGGAGTGATGCCAATCTTCTCTACGAGTGGACCCGAGCAAATGAATTCGAAAAGGTCCGACACTGAAGACACATCCACCGATTTTGTTGGTAACGCATAGCATTTCTTTGACGTCATATTACTTGTAGCTGAATCATGAGCCACTGAATTGTCCTGAATCCACGAGCATCCACACCCTATTCACATAGTTCACATTCATTCAATAACAAACTCATCATCGTTTCCACAACAATCTTAAAAACCTCAAGTTGCAGACTTTCTATTTGAAACAATCCAACCCTTAACAAAAGTTTAGCAATTTTCAATGATCTGATGCTAAATTTTGCTTGTAACCAAACAATTCATAAAATTTCATTAAAATAAGAGCAAAGGTGAAAATTTGGGAATAAAAAGGAAAACTTGATGAGAAGGGTGTGATTACCAGAGAAAGAGAAATGGGAATGGATCGGAGAAAGCTTGGAGGACTTGGAGGAGGAGGAAGAATCGGTGAGGACATGGTCGTTAAATTTGGAGGAAAGAATGCGTCTTTTGAAATTAAAAGGATTGGAAATGGGATTAGAGTGACACGGAAAGGGATAATCTTTGAGATAAAAGCTATTATTGTAATGCTGAAGAGTCGCTTGCCATGGCGATATCAAACTTGAAGTTGCCACCGCCATTCTTTTTTTTTTTTGCTCTCTCTCTCTAATCTGAAAGCAGAGTCAGCAGCAATGTAGGAGAAAGCAATTTGATGATATTTTATCATTTTCTTAAAAATAAATAAAAAAGGGACAATCTTGCCACATAATATGTGAGTCATATTCATCCGTAGGATAATGTGTAATTAATGCATTTGTCCCTCCTGTCAAACACTGTTTATTTTTTATTTTATGTGTTCTTATCTTCGTTAATCAGTCCTCTAATGGAAGATTAGAACAAATCAGCTTTGGAAAGTCTACACTAAACCGGAATAATCCGGTTTTATTTGATGTTCAAATCAGATGTCATGATTGCTTGGTCCATGTTTCAATTGTTTTTGAACCCCTAACTTTCCCTCCATTCCTCTATCCATCTAATTATAACCATAAAAATAAACCAAACACAACTTTCATGCAATATATAGTGTCCAATTTGCTCCTTTTGTAACAATGTGATCTGTGTAGGATTATATAGCTGTGCTTGTGTTTGTGTATGTATGATCCAATGTACATCAGACACACTCATTCAGACAATTGGATGGAAGTGAACTGAAAGGCAAATAACGGTGCAGTTATAAAATAAATAGAAATATCAAGGGTCTTTGTGTAAATTTAGGGAAATGAACACAAGTCTTCGGGTTGATCAAAAAGCATGTAGAAGAGGAACCGAATCACTCGAAGAAAAAAGGAAGAAGAAGGAATCAAAAGGTTTCGCGAAAGTTTTGTACTTTTGCCTTTTGGGATTTGATATCAGAATCCGCTTTTACGCTGCTTGATTTTTCGTTTGGGCAAGTCTGGAAAAAAAAAAGAAGAAGCGAAAACAGCTAAATTGGATCGAGATTCGAGAGTAGAAGAAGAAAGGCGTTACTCTTTTTTGAATTATAATAAGGTTAATTTGATACCTTTTTTGTTTTGTTTTGGATTGGATTGGAGTAAACAAAGAAGAAACTATATTTATATATTATCTATTCGGCCTGCAAAAGAGCACACATGAAAGTAAAATCAAGGGGGTTGGTGAAGAAGACGACGAAGTAAAGGCGTGACAAACGCTCACACCTCTTTAAGGTTTCCGTCAACGACTCCGCGGTTTCTAATTGCATTAGGTGGATCAGAGTTTTCTCTCAACTTTTTTTACATATATATTTATTAGTATCAAACGATTCTGGACCATCATTGCAAAATCTCTGAAAACTGTCTCCCTTGTTGATCAGGTGTGTGGATCGAAATGGGTTCGTTTGAGAAGCTTTCGAGGAGAGCCTTGGGCACTGATACGCCTGTTATGACTGAGGTCAACCTCGTACTCCTCCATTCCTCGAATTGATTTGATTTTCTTCATGTGCTGTTGTGACGAAAATTGTTGATTTGCGTGCAGATTCGGAAACTAATGGCTGAATTGACGAACCCCATGTCTCTCGCTCAGGTTTGCCTTCTAGAAATGTGTGTTTGGTTTGATAATTCTATTTGGGTCTGCGTGTTTTCCTCACTAAACAAAAACAAAAAAAATAAGACTTTGGATTTCGTGAGTGTTGGATCTAATTCTAATTCAACTTGATTTGCATGGGAGGATGTACATTTGTTTAATCTGAAGATTTGCTTCATCCAAACACAGACATAATCAAAATGCTTCATGTTCATGTGATTGCAGGGAGTGGTGCATTGGCAGCCTCCTCAAAATGCCTTGGAAAAGGTCAAGGAGCTTGTTTGGGATCCCACCATTAGTTCTTATGGACCTGATGAAGGCATTCCAGAGTTAAGACAGGCTCTTCTGAAAAAGGTAACCTTTCTTGAATCCAATCAAGTCAATCTCTTTGCTGCTTAAGCTGATACACTGTGTTTGTTCTGAAGCTGCGGGAAGAAAACAAGCTTACCAAATCGGCAGTGATGGTTACTGCAGGTGCCAATCAGGTAAAAAACCGGTCTTTGTTTACTCATTTCGTTGCAAAGCTCTTTCTTTTTGTTTCCTTGTAGACTTACTATACACTGTTTTTGTATAAAATGCAGGCGTTTGTGAATCTTGTTCTTACGCTATGCGATGCGGGTGACTCGGTTGTCATGTTTGAGCCTTACTACTTCAACGCCTACATGGCCTTTCAGATGACAGGAGTCACCAACATACTTGTTGGTCCTGGCCATCCAGAGACTCTCTATCCCGACGCAGGTACCTCTTGTACTAGATTTGCATCACTTGAACAGCTTTAAGTTGTGACTTGTGTGAGTGTCTTTTTTCTTTTTATCAGACTGGTTAGAGAGGACACTCTCTGAGACTAAACCGACCCCAAAAGTTGTGACTGTTGTGAATCCTGGTAACCCAAGTGGCACCTATGTCCCTGAACCGCTTCTTAAGAGGATCTCAGAGATATGCAGAGATGCTGGGTGTTGGCTTATTGTAGATAACACATACGAGTGAGTTTCTCTTTTGCTTATTACGTCCCATGATGCCCCAATGTTTTTGAATGTTGTATGAAAGGGGATTGAAAATGGCAGGTACTTCATGTATGACGGTTTAAAACATAGTTGCGTTGAGGGAGACCACATTGTTAACGTCTTTTCCTTCTCTAAAACCTATGGCATGATGGGTTGGAGGCTTGGATATGTGAGTGTTTGCTTGCTTTATCCAGTTCTATTCCAAGCTGTTGGTTTTTGGATCATCCTATATCTTATGAAACGTTTGGTTGGTGGAGCCTGTAGATAGCTTACTCAGAGAGATTAGAAGGGTTTGCAAGCGAGCTTGTGAAGATTCAAGACAACATCCCAATCTGTGCCTCCATAATCTCTCAGCGCCTGGCTATATACGCACTAGAGGAAGGTGCTGGGTGGGTGACGGAACGTGTAAAGGGTCTGGTGAAGAACAGGGAGATTGTTAGAGAAGCGCTTGAGCCGCTCGGGAAGGAGAACGTTAAGGGAGGAGAAGGAGCGATTTACATGTGGGTAAAGCTGCCGGATGAATTCAGAGATGAGTTCAAGGTGGTGCGATGGCTGGCTCACCGCCATGGTGTGGTGGTGATCCCGGGGAGGGCAAGTGGTAGTCCAGGGCACCTCCGGATTTCGTTTGGAGGGTTGCAGGAGGATGAAATGAGAGCCGCCGCGGAGAGGCTGAGGAAAGGATTGGAGGAGCTCCTTCACAGTGGAATGGTGGAGTGACATTGCTGTCAAAAGATTGTTACTTTTTGCGTTTTTACTGCAAGTTATAGTTTCTTAAAGAAATTACTATAACAATGGATTGTTGTTTATTCAATAGTTGGGAAATTGATGTTGTATCAGATCCCCTTTGGTGTATATACATTATACACTCTTTTACTTATTCAAATGATTTTCACATCAATAAACGCAACACTACCCTTTTGATTTGTATCATACGTTTTAAAAGCAAACTAGAGTTTGACCCGCGCCCAGCACGGGGAGATGGTTTCTGAATTTGTATTTTTTAATTAAAAATGTATATTTAACTATTTCAAAATTTTATGTGACAGATTTTTTTACCTTGTTAAGGTTTTTATCTTCGTTTATAATGTGGAAATTAAACATTTTAAAAATTAAAACAAATTAAAACATTGATCATAGACATAGATTAAATATGCTAGACTATAGATTAAATATGCTAGACTTCAGCAAAATACATAAAACTCAAATGAGTATATTTTATAAGATAAGAAGATAAGAAGTTTTAGGTGTTTACACGGATTAGAACTAACTTTTTTTATTTCTTTTAAAACTAAAACATGTTTTATTATAATTCCAAAACAATCCAACCAATAAAAGATCAATCTTGCAAAATCCAAATTGTCAAAATAACAAAAGTATAAGTAATTTTGTACTGAAAAATTGAAACAAATGGAGCAATATTCAAATTTTTGATCAAAATTAAATACATTTATAAAAAATATTATTTTATTTGATTTCATTATACAGTTTAACTAAAAAATCATATAAAATATTTTAAAAAATTACATTTAGATACCTACTCTCCTACTTACATGGTTGCATATCATCTATTTTTTATAATATATTTTTACACCTACACACAACAACATATTGGGAATTTTAATAGTTTTAGTGATTATTTTGTTTTTAAAAATTCAAATCATAGCATATATAGAAAAAGTTTTAGATTTTATTTATTAGATTTTTTGTATTGTGTCAATTTTTTATTTTATAAAATAAAGTTAAACAAAGATGAAAGGAGATATAGAATGATTTAAAAAAAATATAATGATAGCATTAAATTGAATCTCATATTTTCCTTATTTACTAATTTTCGTAATTGCCAATTAAGGAAAGAGAATGATGATTCTTTTATTAATAATTTCATATATGATTAATCTAACTATACATATTTGATTCTCTAACCAAAAATATGAATGACAATGTTTGTAATTAGTCTAGTAAACTAATCCTTATTTTATAAATAACATGAGAAGCTCCTAATGATGACACATCAGCATGGCATTCTTGTTAATAACACATCAACTAAAGGTTATTTTTAAAGTGTTTTCTCTTTTAATATATTAGGGATTTCAGATTATAGCTTTTCTTTAGAATTCAAAAGAAAATCCGAGTTTGAACTTTGAGATGAGAACTTTGTATAGTCGTTAGAACATACGCATTAGAGAGCTGGGAAATGAGCTCTATAATAATAATAAAAAACAGATTTCAGTAAAAGCAAAAAATAAAGAGAAAAAGAAAACAGATTTAACTAATCATGGAGTGACACATGTAGAGTTTTGTTGAGAGGCATTTCTTTAAACTCTACTAGGAGAGTCGGATCTGTTTTTCTTGAGTGATACATCATTTCCTTTTAATTATTTTCTTTATTTTTGAGAGCAGAACCTCTTATAGTCTCTTAAATGCGGATGCCCTTAGAACTCATTAGAAGAAGAAAAGGTAGACGTTAATGACAAATTTTTAGGAATCAAACCTTTAATTTGAACGAGGAGAATAAAGTAAAAAGTTAATTGATTTCTTCGCTTTACTTGGATTTAAAGTGGGCCGCATATGGGCCCGGATCTGAAATTTTGAATTGAACCCGACTAAAGCCTGGATCATAACTACTACCATTGACGTGGCTTCCATTTTCTCAACTTTGTCTTCCATCGTTCCAACTTCGCCGACGACGAGTCACATCTCGGAAATCTGAGAGAGAGAGAGAGAGAGAGAGTGTGTGTGAGAAAGAAGGCAAATTTGGGGACCCGAAGATCGAAGCTGCTGCTTCGGAACCCTTGATTTTGCACTGAAATAGGCTAATTTTGTAGTAAAGGAGGTGAGAGGAAGGAATGGTGGGTACTAGCAATTCGTTGGCGGGTCTACAAGATCACTTGAAATTAGCGAGAGAATACGCACTAGAAGGATCCTACGACACTTCTGTCATCTTCTTCGATGGTGCCATTGCTCAGATCAACAAGTAAGTAGCTCCTTTTCTCTTTACTCTTGAATCTAGTTTTTTTTTCTATCATTTCCTTTACAGTTTCGTCTGGCCCTAGCTACCTCGATTTTATTGCATTGTTGGATTAGCTCGCATCATTTCCCTAATGAATTAAGCTATAATTTTGCAATGTCTTTCGTTCTCTGTGGTTATATACCTAGAAACTCGACTAGTCAATGAAGCAGTTTATATCTTTATCGGTGATTCTGAAGTAAACCTTTTTTCAGGCATTTAAACACACTTGATGATCCTATGACGCGGACGAAATGGATGAACGTTAAAAAGGCCGTAATGGAAGAGACTGAAGTTGTGAAGCAATTAGATGCAGAGAGGAGAGCATTTAAAGAAGCTCCCACTGGTCGTCGTGCTGCTTCTCCGCCTATCAATACCAAATCATCTTTCGTTTTCCAGCCTTTGGATGAGTATCCAACATCATCCGGTGGTGGTGGTGGTCCGATGGATGATCCTGATGTGTGGAGGCCTCCTACTCGTGATGTTTCTAGTCGAAGACCCGCGAGGGCTGGTCAAAGTGGTATGAGAAAGTCACCTCAAGATGGGGCTTGGGCTCGTGGCCCAACAACACGGACGTCTCCAGCTACTCGAGGTGGAAGAGGTGGTGCTGCTGGTAAGTCTACTGCAGCTGCTCGCTCTACAACTGCCGGAAAGAAAGGAGCTTCCTCAAAATCTACCAAGGCAGATTCTACGGTAAGCTGCAAATAGTGAGGTTTACTTTCCATTTCATTTAGTCTGCTCGTTACAAAGCTCATGAATTTTGTTACTTTATGAATGTCTAATTTTGTTGCTTTATGAGTGCCTAATGCTGGTTTCCATATTTAGAGACTTTAGATTGCTTTTTTTGATTCGGTAGTTTCCACATACTACTGCTAACATTTGATAAAGCTTGTGGCAATCTTGTTGATAACAGAATGGCGATGGGGAAGATGGGAAGGTAAAAAGAGGATTGTATGAGGGACCTGATGAGGACCTGGCAGCTATGCTTGAAAGGGATGTGTTGGACTCAACTCCAGGTGTCCGTTGGGATGATGTTGCAGGTTTGGCCGAAGCCAAAAGGCTGCTTGAAGAGGCTGTTGTCCTTCCTTTATGGATGCCTGAATACTTTCAGGTACTTTGGTTTTTTGTTTCTTATGCTGTGAAATATGGATTTATATGTTACTATATTTAGACTCTGGAGCAACCATATAAGAAAGAGAATGAAAGTACCAATTTAGCTATTTTGTAATTTATAATATTTCTCTTCCGGTTACAGAGGATTCTTAGTTTGATTGGTTTTTGTTTCCCTCCCTTCAGGGTATTCGAAGGCCGTGGAAAGGAGTTCTCATGTTTGGTCCACCTGGGACAGGTAAAACTCTGTTGGCGAAAGCGGTTGCAACAGAGTGTGGTACCACTTTCTTCAACGTCTCTTCTGCTACATTAGCTTCAAAATGGCGAGGAGAGAGTGAGCGGATGGTCAGATGCCTGTTTGATCTGGCTAGGGCATATGCTCCGAGCACCATTTTCATTGACGAGATCGACTCTCTTTGCAATTCCCGGGGGTAATATTTGTTGACAAAACAGTGAGATTTCACATTTCAGTACGGAATTGGATTGAATGAACGTGTGAATTGTGTGATGCAGGGGTTCTGGAGAACATGAATCATCAAGAAGGGTGAAATCAGAACTTCTCGTTCAAGTAGATGGAGTGAGCAATACAGCGACAAATGAAGACGGTAGTCGCAAAATAGTAATGGTATTAGCAGCTACCAACTTCCCATGGGACATAGATGAAGCTCTCAGGTTTTCAAATTAATCTTCTTTTGTGCTAATGATGATTGTGTTGGTAGTTAAAGTTCTAAGCTATTGACTGCCATGATGATGGTGCAGGAGGAGGCTGGAAAAACGTATATATATCCCACTTCCGGATTTCGAGAGTCGAAAGGCTCTTATCAATATCAACCTGAGAACAGTCGAGGTTAGTTGTCTGATGAATTTATAATCGCAAATCTCTCTGGCTGTGGTGGTTTGATGCAACAATGTAAGCAATGAATGAATCGTTTTAGGTGGCGAGTGATGTGAACATAGAAGATGTGGCTCGGAGGACAGAAGGGTACAGTGGAGACGATCTGACGAACGTGTGCAGGGACGCGTCGATGAACGGGATGAGGCGTAAGATAGCGGGGAAAACGAGGGATGAGATAAAGAACATGTCAAAGGACGACATCTCAAACGATCCAGTGGCAATGTGTGATTTCGAAGAGGCCATTAAGAAAGTGCAACCGAGTGTGTCTTCCTCTGATATCGAGAAACACGAGAAATGGTTCAACGAGTTTGGATCCGCTTAAAACCAACCAACCAACCACTTTTCATTAGTACTCAAATTCAAAAGATCATTTGTGCTTTTTCTTTTCTTTTGTTTGTTTGTTTATATCATTATATTATTTGCCAATTTATCGTATTTAAGTTATGCTCCTAACGGACAAAAAGATTGTATGATATTGTTTTGTATTTTTCCATTTGTTTGGGTTTAGGCTTTTGATAGCAGTGGAGAGACAAGGATTGTTTTAACTTTGTATGATATTATTCATCTTATCGTTGACAAAAACATTCATCAATGTATATAATCATATAATATTATAGTATATGAGACATCCGTTGTTGCTGATGGAAACGTAAAGAGACAAGGCAGCACCGTTTATCATCTCAGACCAGTTTCGAGAGCTTTCCTGCATCTAGTCGTTTTTCATTTACGTGATTGCATACATCATCTGCAAACTTAATATAAATATATAATCTTGAACTATATGTTTTCGTAGAGCCGAAGAAGAACATCTCTGCCCAGTCACACTTTTACACTCCATCCTTTCATCGTTACTTGTTCTCTTGTTCTTTTCTAATCCTCCACTAGTTTTTGTATAAATTTCTATTATATTATACTTATATATCGAAATATCTCATTTCTGATAAATATAATCAAAGAAAGCTAGACAAGATTTTTATCAAAAATAAAAAGTCCATCCTGTTCATCACCATTATATCCTGCTTCGCTCTCCATCCTTCACATTTCTATTAATGAGGAAGCCGAATATTTGTCTAGCTAATTAGTTAACTTAACTAACATTGGGTTTGGCTCATTAATGCTGCGTGTTCAAAAGATTATGAATGGAAGAAGTCCGACATATATTTTCAATACAATTAGTGGTGCTTCAATTCGGAGATAATTGTTAATAACATAAACACCAAATGAGTCCACGGGATATGTAAGATGGGCGTTATGTCAACGTGTACCATTATTAGCCATATCAAAAACGCATTTCAACTCCTTACTGTGTTGTTATTATATATATGCTCGATATTGAATTGACCCAACAAAAAAGGCAAAAAGTTATACGATCTCGATTGTCAAAGTATCATATATGATGCGAATGTGACAATATGGAAATAGAAGTGGAAAGCATGATCATGTGAGGAACACGTGCAGATGAATTGCAATTTGCAAGTGATGATGTGCATGTCACCATGTGTTTATGTAATGGGCTGTTTTCAAAAGTAGTGCAAAAATTGAGGTCAAATGCAAAAGTAGTTCACTCTTTTTTTCTTCCTTGTTTATTCTCACCATATTTGTGATAATAACGAAATGATGAGCTTATTCAAATGGCTTTAGAGGATTATTCGGTTACTAAGATCGGAGCTAAGTATAACTCATGTTCTACGACTTTGTATCTCTAGCAAAGGGAAGGATGAAGACAACATAAATGGACATTTGATAAAGAATTGGATGAAGAGTTGAAGGAAGAATTGAATGAAGATTGGGCGCGGAGGATGTTTGGAAGTTCATGACATATGATCATGCATTACTTTTGTATTAGCCAAAATGTTAAGTGATAGATAACAACAAAAACTTTACAGGGTTAAAGTTATGCATAAGTCAAACTCATGAAAATCATAATAGTAGAGTGGTTTATATCTAACAAATTGTTTATAAATGTAATGGAACAAAAACTCTTTGGATAATATAATAAACTTGTACCAAAACTTGAAACAAGAAATAGTAACAAAAGGCATATATGATTACATCAAAAAATTGACATCGATTTCTGCTTACTAAACCAGCCAAAGAATCCACAAAGTCCAGCCTGAAGTCCATTCTCCTATATCAGCTCACTGTCTCAAGTGACCTCAGCAAAGCACACATCTCTTTGCTGCCTCTTCTACTAAGTTCCTCTTTCTCCTTCTTTTCGTCCAAGTTCTGAGAAAAAATCCCAATATCATGAGGCCAGAACAATGGAGGACAAACAATAAGACATGAAAAAATCTGATACAAGATGGAGAAACAAACCTTGATTCCAAGAGGATTAGTAACACCTCTCAAGAACTCGAGGTGTGCACCATCAAGCCGACTCACTTTCTTCTTCATCAAATCTTCAATTTCGCTGCTGCTTAGACTAACATTATAACATCAGATCATCATGCCATGAATGGGACACAATCTCTTCTTCACCGTTCCTCTCAACTCACTACTTCCCTCTCCATCTACTGGCACAAAACGAGCAATGTGGTGGCCATTCAACCTAAAGCACAACAGTTTAAAACTCAGTAAGAAACCTCTAACAATAAGAAAATTGAGATATATCAAAAACATGAATAGCTAAGACCACAAGAACAAATATTTTCCCCATCATCATCAACAAAAACACATAAGAAAAAATACATAAGAGAAGGATTTCGGAAATAAGTTCTTATGCAGGCTTTGACTAAGTTTTGTCGTAAAAACAAACGTTTACTATTTTCTTAAAACTGAAAAACATGCCGCATATATAAGATCACATACCCATAAACTAAATCCAATCTGCAAAGACACATTAAAAAAAACATGAACATGACCCAGTCTTCTTAAATTTTGAAGATATAAAAAAGGTTTCAGAAACCATGAACATGACGAGTCAATATAATTTTCCTATGAGCATCACAAACCTATGACTTGCTTATTTCTACTGAAACACAATATCAAAGACTGCAACAAAGAGAGTGAAAAATAAAGATCAGAAGCAGCTTAAAAAAGAGAGAAAAATGAAATGCTTAAGAACAGAAGACAAGAAGTAGCTAATTGACTGCAGAGAGGTCAAACAAAGAGAAAAACCAGAAACACAATATATATAAAATAACGAAAACAGCCAAAGCAGTCAAAAAACCCAAATGCAGATTCATCAGGATAAATCCTACTAAAAGAACACAGAACAATACCTTTGAGATTTAACATTCTCGTATCAGAATGAGATGCTACGCACTGCAGAGTCCAAATCCAAGTCAGAGAAGAGTATCACGAAATTGATGGATTCAGCAAATATATGAATAAGAAATCAAACTGAGCAGAATCATCTACCTGAAGAAGGGCGAGTGAGTTGCAACACAGTTCGACTGATCTGTTTCATGAAACCTCTCCCACAATTTCTCTTCTGCTTCAGTCTCTCTCTTTCTTTGGCGCTCAGATCTGCAAAAATAAGCCAATATGATAGGTTTCAGGTCAGTTTTGATTTAGATCTGTTGAGAAGAGAAGATAAATGGCTTACATGTGAAGACGACGCAGGATAGAGACTGGCCGGCAACGACGGCGAAGGATGGTGAAAGCCGGAGAATATCTCTTCGGCGTAGAGGTCCACCGACGGATAGAGAAATTTTTTGGGATGCTTGAGAAGGTGATTCATGGCAAGAGAGGAGGGAGAGGTTCACGGCGAGAGAGAGAGGAGCAAGAGGAAGAGGAAGAAAGAGGCGCCGTGTTTAAGAGAGAGAATAGTTTTCATTTTAACAAAATTAGGGTTTCCAAATTTATTATATATCAAGGTAAATTTTACGGTTTAATTATAAAAAAAATCCGGTTTAGAAGATTTCAAAATGAAATCTATCAATGAAGTATGTGAAAGAAGTCTAATGTCTGATTACAAATTCGTTTGTCTATATTTAAGTTCCCACTAGTTAGCCCAAAATATTTTGTTTCCCGCCCTAAAAATTTCGTTTCCCTCTCATTTTTTTCGTTTTTTTGAATAATAGACTTCAAAGTCTAACAATGAAGTCTACGATGAAGTCTGACTTACCCTAAACCCTAAATCGAATTTTTGAGATCAAAGCTATAGAAAACATCAATTATGTATACATAATCACAATTTACATTATAAACTATGAATTCATTAGCTTTAAATCGTTAAACAAAACAAACATTTTTTTATGTCAAAATTCTCTAAACCCTAACAATCATACTCATAAACCCTATACATTGTACCTCAAACACTAAGCTTGATGATTGGTTTACTCATGAAACTTATAAATTGATTAATTTCCATGAAAATTTATTTTACATAGATAGGATTTGTCTTCATTTAGATTATTTATAATTTTTGAAGCCTAAATATTTTTTATAGATTTTAAACTTTAAATTTAAGATTTTGTTATTTGGTAGACTTCTTCAGTAGACTTCTCACAATATTTTTTGGATTATACCATAATTTGTATTACCGGATTTAAATTGATCAATTTATATGCAAATTTATTTTTCATGGATAGTACTTGTCTTTGTAAAATTATGTGTAAATACCTTGATCAAAATATTTTTAATAGATTTAAACTTTAAATTTACGATTTTGCTATATATTAGACTTCTGGAGTAGACTTCACGCAGTTTATAGGTTACAAACATAATTTCTCTTACTTGAGTTAAATGGATTCATTTTTATGCAATTTTATTTTTCTTGGATGCCAAATGTTCTAATCTTATTTATGTATAATTTTTTTGATCAAAACAATTTCCTATAATTTTATAAATTAAATTTGAGTTGTGTTTAGGAATTAGACTTTATGATGAATAGACTTTAAACAGGGTAAAACAGACATTGTGGCTAGCGTTTTTTTCTTTGTTCATAAGGGCTTGGTTTGTAATTCTACATGCCCAAAGACTAGTTTTGCTCTAAATGCAATATAGGGTCTACTTTTGCATTTCAAATCAAATTGTGAACTTGGCAATTCTCCCTTATATAATTGTGTGTATTATCTACGTGTTTTCCATATATGTACAAGTATGTTTTGTGCTGAAAACATAACCAAAAGAGAAATTATCGTACAAGTGTACAACTTACGTAAGCATCAATAATCGTGCTTCGCTGCCAAAAACCGACAACTACTTGTAACTTATAAGGCTTTCTAGTTGCTCCTATAATAACTGCATCGTTTGAGACAAGCGCATAAATTACAAAACCGAAAGGGTTGTATTGTATTCCAAATGTACCTGACTGAAACTAGAACCTTGGATTATCCAATTTTTTCTTTTTTGCTATCACAACAAACCAAATTTGCTAAAACTTTTTAGTAATTTTCTACAAATTATTTTTAACCCTGTTATTTAGATAGCAAAAAGACTATTTAATCTTTGAATAAGAAATATGCTATGCAACTTTTATTAAAAAGGTGGTATACAGTATACTCTTTATGAAATGGTGTGAATATTATATTTGTGAATAATTAAGGAGCCACGAGAAACAAGATGGCAAAATCTCTCTTTCGAATTTTGTCGTTTTTCTTTTTAGTGAGAGCCAGGTGGGACGTGAAAAGAGAAAATTAAAATACAGATGTTAGTTCTGAAATTTTTAATTTTCTCGAAAGTATATATATATATATATAGCAACTTTTGATTTGTAGAGAATGGACCTGGATCGATGACGCATGCTTGATGTCAGACAATTCCTCTAAGTTTAATTTACAAAGCGACTAGATTGATGTAAATGTCCTTTAGTTGAGGCAGGAGAGACGAGTTTGTTGTTTAGTGTGTGAGAGAGAGAGAGAGAGAGAGGCCAATGGAACCCACATGACATGAATTAGTTAATGATCTCCGAAAGGCCATCTTGTGTCAAAGGGTTCATTTGGTGGACAAACTTTTCATCACTTTACGAATTAATTATTTTGATTGCATTGTCCGGAGAAAAGGAAAAGCAAAGAGCTGGTTTGATATTGAATCTTGAATTATTTTGAGTTGTGTGATAACGAACTGTGGCTATATCAAATAATATTATTAGGATTTAGCTTAAGCTAGTTAAGTTAAACACTTAGAGCTAACAGCTAAGAAACAGAAAATTAATCAAAACATAACAAAATAGTCAGTTAACGTTTTCTACAAAGACCCACACACACACACAAAATCGCAGAAAAATAGTTAAGAAAAGGGGGTTAAATGTGATCAAGTTAGAACCAATAAGAATAGACACTAAAAGGAGTATTTGTCTTTACATATCAAACACTCACTCACTCCACACACTTACTCAACGTACTTATCCTCAGTCTTTACTACTATAAATACCCTCCGACTCCGACTCCTCTTCTCCACCAAACATCATATCATTTACCAAAACGGAAAGAGAAAAAACAAAAAGAGGCTTTTTAAGAAAATATAAAAACCTTTTTTACCATGATGAATTCATCCACGTTAAGCGATGTCTTTAGATCGCATCCCATTCACATCCCATTCTCTAACTTGCCCGACTTCACATCCCTCCGCCACCTCCCAGACTCTTACACGTGGACCCCCAAAGACGACCTCCTCTTCTCCGCCTCTGACTCCGACGAATCCCCACCGCTCATCGACCTCACCGATCCCCACGTGGCAACTCGTCTGGGCCACGCTTGTACAACTTGGGGAGCGTTCCAGATCACCAACCACGGCGTTCCCTCACGACTTCTCGACGACATTGAGTTCCTCTCCCGAAGCCTCTTCCGCCTTCCCGTGCACCGGAAGCTCAAGGCGTCTCGGTCGGAGAATGGCATCTCCGGCTACGGCGTTGCTCGTATTGCTTCTTTCTTTAATAAGCAAATGTGGTCCGAAGGTTTCACTGTTGTTGGCTCTCCACTTGACGATTTCCGTAAACTCTGGCCAAGGCATCACCTCAAATACTGGTATACATTTCTTTCTCCTTGTTTCATTTTCTTTTACGTTTAGACCGTATCTGATAACATAATATTACATTTCGTCGTATTTGTGCATTTCTTTTGTTTCTGAAAAAAAGAACAAGTACTTAATTAACCAAAAAGAAGATCTGTGGACGTTAGTACATGATGACTATTCAATTATTTGTTGTTTTTGTCTTTTATGGATCCGGTAATAATCCTGAAAAGGGAAAAGTAGAAACCGATGGAGTGATGGACCCACCAAAATATTTGCTCTGTCTCAATTCTCAAATATCAGTAAATATTTTGTTATGGTCGGAGATTAATCTGGTCAACAACATGCATGTTATGTACTACTTACTATACTTATATCTAGATTCATACATACTAATTTGATCAACATGGATTCAACAGTGAAATTATTCAAGAGTATGAAGAACATATGCAAAAGTTGGCAGCGAAGCTCATGCGGTTGGCGTTAGGTTCACTGGGAATCGAAGAAAAAGACATTAAATGGGCCGGACCCGGTTCAGATTTTCAAGGTGCCCAAGCAGCTATCCAACTGAACCATTATCCAATATGCCCAGAACCAGACCGAGCCATGGGCCTTCCGGCACATACCGATTCAACCCTCATGACCATACTGTACCAGAACAACGCCGCCGGTCTCCAAGTTTTCCGGGAGGACGTAGGTTGGGTCACCGTGCCACCTGTCCCTGGTTCACTTGTGGTCAACGTCGGTGACTTACTCCACATTTTGACCAACGGAATATTCCCCAGCGTGCTTCACCGAGCTAGGGTTAACCACGTCCGGTCTCGCTTCTCCTTGGCTTACCTGTGGGGTCCACCTTCCGATCTGACGATCTCTCCGCTTCCCAAACTCGTCAATCCCCTGCAATCTCCTCTTTACCCATCTCTCACTTGGAAACAGTACCTTGCAACAAAAGCCACTCATTTCAATCAGTCTCTTTCCTTTATTAGAAACTGTCCGTCTTCAGACCAAATGTTCTGATTTCTATTCTCTACTTTTTGTACATTTTTATCAGAGTAATATGAGTAACCATTTAGACTAGTGGTTGGTTCCTCGTTTTGCACAACACGCGCGAGTCACTTTTATCTGCATATATAGTACCTTAAAAAAGAAATGAAAATTGTTAAATCTTTTTTATACAAAGTGTACACGCTCCAAAGGAATCAAATCTGAGGTTACTAACAAAAACAAATGGTAACTCATACCATGCATCATTCATGAACACACTTTTAGAACATTAGAGCAAAGGCATTGAACAGCCTGGGCACAGTTATTGAGGAAAAAAAGAAAAAGAAAAAAAAGAAAAAATGACATGGCAGAGCTTTTGTGCAGAATCTTCTGTTCCCAGAGAGACTTTGGAGACGGTTCTGAGGACGAGCTGGCCACGTGTCACCACGTAATTCGTCGTCATTTTTTTGTTTTTCTAAAAATCACAAAAAAATTTCGAAATTATTTTTCTTTTATTTTTAAAGAGACCCAAGTCAGGCTGTGCGATGTCTTTGCTCTTAGTATGTGAATCCAATAAATTTGCTAGATTTAATTAGAAACCGGCTTTTCACTAATTTTAGTCAATATAAGTAAGCAATTACATAATGAATTTATAGAAACCAATATTTGCTAATCAAACCACGCACTATTTGCTAATGTTGGAATACGTGGATCCAATCAAATTGCTCAGGATTAACTGGAAATTGGAATTCACAAAATATATCTGAACTTGATTAATGTTTACAAAAGCTAATAATGTACGTGGATATATTCTCAGTGTAGTCACTATATGCTGGTAAAATCCTTTCGGTTTATAGCTCAACAGAAAAGGAAAGAGTTGAAAAGGGATTGCATCTCCTCGTCATATATGCATGTCATAAACTTGCTGTGATCTACACATATTCATACCATATATGTGTGTATATATCCTAAGTATAAGTATATATGCCCCATGAGCATTCCAATCTCATATTCTCGTTTATATCATTAGCCATGCCTTCCTTAAAAGAAGACGTATCCATCGGAAACTTAGGCAGTCTCCAAACACTCCCTGACTCATTCACCTGGAAATTCACAGCTGCCGACTCCGCTCTCCCTCTCTCCTCCTCCGCAGTGGAAGAGTCCATTCCGGTCATCGACCTCTCCGATCCTGACGTCATCACTCTGATAGGAAATGCGTGTAAAACGTGGGGAGCGTTTCAGATATCCAACCACGGGATTCCTCAGAAGCTCCTCAACGATATCGAGTCTCTCTCGAAAACCCTTTTCGATATACCATCGGAGAAGAAGCTCGAGGCGACTTCCTCCGATAAAGGAGTTAGTGGCTATGGGGAACCTCGAATTGCTTCTTTCTTCGAGAGGAAAATGTGGTCCGAAGGGTTCACAATCGCTGATGGCTCTTATCGCGACCATTTCCTTACTCTTTGGCCCCATGATTACACCAAATACTGGTAACGTCCATTATACTCGCACATATATATCGCATAATTCACTAAACTTATATTATTGTTTATGCATGGAAGTTCCATATAGTACTTCTTTAATTCTACATACATATATACAGCTAAGTCTCTATGAAATGTTAGGATAATTTGTTTTCTAACGCTTCACTGTGTCTGTGATACTTGGGGTTTTAAAATAGATTACAAAAATGTAAGGCTTTTCTGTAATTAACGTTTTGTTTCTGGGTGCAGTGGAATAATCGAAGAATTCAAGGGCAAAATGGAAAACTTAGCGAGCAGGCTTCTGTCTTGGATATTGGGCTCGCTTGGTGTCACCGTTGACGACATTGAATGGGCTCAGAAGCTTGAGAACTCTGGGTCAAAAGTGGGCCGAGGCGCCATACGACTAAACCATTACCCGGTTTGTCCAGAGCCAGAACGTGCCATGGGTCTAGCGGCTCACACCGACTCCACTATCCTAACCATTCTGCACCAGAGCAACACGGGAGGGCTACAAGTGTTTAGAGAAGAGACCGGTTGGGTTACGGTAGAACCGGTTCCTGGTGCTCTCGTGGTCAACATCGGCGACCTCTTTCACATTTTGTCGAACGGTAAAATCATGAGTGTGGTTCACCGAGCTAGAGTTAACCAAATCCGGTCAAGAATTTCGATTGCGTACTTGTGGGGTGGTCCAGCTGGTGATGTGGAGATAAGACCAATACCCAAAATAGTTGGTCCGGCTGAATCGGCTCTATACCGGCCAATCACTTGGAATGAATATCTCCGCATAAAATATGAGGTTTTCGACAAGGCATTCGACGCAATTAGGGCCGTTAATCCCACCAATTGAATAAAATTATCGTTATTTATGCGAATTTCGTATTACACAGTGTTGTTGTTGTCTGTTTAAGTCATTAATCATTCATTTTCTCTTTGTTATACATTTTTTCTTTAATATAATAAAACACTTTATTACATTTGCAATTTGATTAAGAGTGTGTGTGTATACACATTGCGGCGGCGATGATGTCACCGTTCAGGGGTTGACACCGCAGTAGATCCGGAGAAGATCTTCGCTGGATTTCTTCATCGAATTGAGGTACGACTCGTAGAAGCGGAGGAGGCCGTCGTGCTCGAAAGGGTTGTAGCGGAGGGGATGTTGGTCATCGACGAGCTCCTCAGGCGTACGGATCGTCCCTTTGTGGAAGGAGAAAAACCCCAAAGAGTATCGAATCTCATCTGCGCTCATCACCACCCTGTGGTAACACGGCTTTATCCTATCGTTACTCCACGCCTTCAACCAACAAAGATCAACCGAGAATTGGATTAATTCGAATCGAATTGGGATCTGAATTGCTTTATTGAGTTTATAGAGAGAGAGGGAGAGAGAGACGTGAGGGGACTCACCGTGAGACCCATGCCGGAGAGAACGACGAATCTGGTTGGCGACGGTTTAAACCCGACCCATTGATCGGTCATGGTTTTCAGCTGGAGACCTGAGACGTGGTTCTGGTGGAGGATACTCATGAAGCTCTTATCAGTATGTGACACAAAACCGGTGTTTGCTTCACCGTCTCGCTGCCTCCGGTAGCTCAGCAACCTCAACAGGTATCGAGTAGACTCGGAATAACTCGCCGAGTGCTTCTTCTCGTCCATCCCGTAACCCTCGTACAGCATCGTCATCACCGTCTGGTCTAGCTCCGCTAGTGCCATTGCGTACATATGTGTGCTTTCACTGCAAAATCAAATAGGTGTTAACAAAGATACAAGTCCAAATGACTTGTCGTTTCTCTTATGAATATGGAAGTTATTTTACCTGAAGGGATCGTTTCCTTGTGGCCAGAGTAGGTTAGAGAAATCTTGGCAAGCTTGGAGCTCAGTGGCATAATCGATCCCCAAACTCTCGTGGATCTGGTAATCGTCGACGACCATGGACATGTAACCATGCGAGGCTTTGTGGTTCTCGTTCTTGATCTTCATGTGGTACGGCAGATCATACATGTCCTTCATGCCGGCGAGTAAATTGGAGCGGAGATCTGAGGAGACGCCGTTGAACTCTGCCACAAACCAACCCTGCTCTTCCATGGCTTTCCGGACGTTGTCTCTGGTCGCAATCCAGTGACTCGTGCCTCGCACCAGTTTATTGCGGGAGAAGTCGAGCACAGGTAAGCATTGCTCTTTATGCGAGTCCATTGGAGTTACAGATCCGAAAGCTTAGTTGATTAGTGTATACAACACTCAGAACATATTTCTATTTATAGATAAATAATTACCAGCATATTTGGTTCATTATGTGTCTAATTCACTTGCATACGATCCTTTATAGAAGAGACAAATACTTGGAGGAGATCCTGTTTTGGATCTTTCATGCGTCATCCTTTATGATTTTGGTTGCTTTCGTTAGTTTAATCAAGTCCTTAACAATTAGAATAATGAAGCACAGAGTCACATAGCAATTAATCCACATTTATTGATTTCACATCTTTGTGCCCATAGGTCTTATAGCAAGGCTTAAAACTAAGCTTCTGAACAGAACTAAATTTTATCGACGAAGAAACTTGGAACGTAATTGAAAAGAATGCTGAAAATGCTACAGACTAAAAAAGCAAAAGGACGGTTGTTTGGAGAGAGATTTGGTATTTTCTCACTCTCGAAATCTTATTTTTGATTCATCATCAATTCATCATTCTCCTTTCCTTTACTTTCCCCTAAAATCTATGTGTTGGTGGGAGCAGATGTCTCTGTAGCAGATTCTCCAAGGGAACCGTTGTTCCCGGTTTCGTCTTGAGACACAACAGGGATCTTGACCGATGAAGCTCTCTCCATTTCCTTCTCAAGCTCCTCTTCCGACCGCAAGCTGTTGAACTGTCCCTCAAGTGACTTAGCTGCAGCTAGCCACGCAGTGACAATAACCAACAAGATCATCCCAAGGTAGGGCGTTGAATTCGCCAGTGAGCCAAAGGATAAGATCATGAACTGCTGGATTAGAGCACCGCCTGATTTCCCCAACGGGTTGCAAACCACGTCAATTGCAGCTTTCCCTTTCACCTGCACATCAAAACCCCAAGAGGCTAAAGCACACACACAACCAACTAAGTTTCTTCAAGCAGAATTAAGCAAACCTTGGTGTCCTCATCCAAGGGGATATAGGCCATTTCTTTGCATGGATCGAACAAGCTGTACTTGGCGCTCTTGCTGAATATGTTCTGCAGGGCTCCCACGTAGACTGCTGCTAGTAGTGGAGTCATTCCAAGCTTGGCCACGAGCGGTGCGAATGGGCCGCCAAACAATATCAGAGAGAAGAAGGCAACGCCGGTCAATAGCAGCACTGTTGGGGTGATCTTTGCAGCTACTCCCCAACCATACTTGTCGAATACGTACTGACTGAGAAGCATCATTGTGAATGTTGCAATACCAGTGCAGGTTGAGAAGTCTCCCATAAATGCTGAGTACTCGTTTGGGCTAGGGAACTGCAGAGAACATATGAAGGAGGAACTTAGAAAGCTAAAAAGAATGAAGATACCACCACAGATGAGAGGAGCTGTACATACCTGAGCTTTAAGCTTTGATTTCCATGTGACTTCCACAAGGTTGATACTGATACCGTAAGCCACCACTAAAGTAGCAAGATCCCTTATGTATGGTGATGAAACCAAGAACTTCAAGCTCTCCATCGTTCCCATCTTTGGTTTGTTCTGTCAAAAGAGTTACAGAGAGAGAACAAATCAGAAGAGTCCTCCTCATGAGAAACTTGTGCAGATCATTTCAGTACCTTCTTCTTCTGGCTACGGGTTGGAAGAGGAACATATCTATTGACCCACCAGTAGAGGAAACAGATGGCGAGTCCCATTCCTACCACAATGCTCATCATGGCTTTCAATGAAACTGCCCATCCGTCTACTCCAGGACCAAGATTCTTTCTCAAGTTGGAGAAGTATTTCACCGTTCTTCCTGAGAATATCAGCGCAACATTGGCTCCAAGTCCAAACAAAGGATAGAATTTCTTGGCTTCATCCACAGTTGTGATCTGCAAAGAGATCGAAACAATGCTATCAAACTCACAAAACGCCGCATGCAATCATATCAGCTAAGATCATCAATCAAACCATGGGCAGAAGAAGCAAGCACAAAAATCCATAGTCAACGCAAGAAGATGACAAAGTTTCCGTTTAAAGAGCAGTTTAATCACCTGATTAGCAAAGCCCCAGAAGAGAACTGAGATCACCACACTGCCCCAAAGCTCAGCCATGACATAGAACAAACAGAAACTCCAAATCCGCAGGATTGCAAGAGGACCCATGAACCTTGGGCCAAGAGTAGCGAGGAGCTTATCAGCAAGAGCTTCCGGATGAATATAGTTGCTGAGAGGGTACATGACGAAACCAAAAGCCCCAAAGTAGACGATGAAAGGGATGATCACAGTGTAAAACAGAGCCTTTTTGGAGAGAACATTGGAGAGTTTGGTGTAGAGAAGCATGAACCCGATGGCCATGGGAAGATTGACCCAAGTCTTCAAGAAAGGTATAATCTCAGCAGAACTTCCTTTCGCCGTCACCACCAAGACGTCCTTTGTGTCCCTCAGGATTGTGTAATTGAAAAGAATACAAAAGAACATTAATCCTAAAGGGATGATCTTTTTCAACGTTGTAACCTCCACGCCGAAGATTTTAGGCGACGGTACAATTGCCGCCGTGTCGCCTTCGTCGAACACAGCACCGTCGCCGGCGGCGGCTGCCTCCGCTTTGCATATGAATTCGGTGCTTCTTTCCTTGTGAGAAGTCGAAATCCCGTGAAGGGTTGGCTCAAAGGTTTGAAATTTATTGTGGCCGGAGGATAGCGACAACCCAGGTAGATTTCTGGGCTTCGATGCGAAAAGTCTATGCTTTAAGCCGTGGGATGGCTGAAGAAAGCTTCTCACTCCGGTGGGTTTGGCGGGTAAGGAAAGGATTCCTCTGGTTTGTATCGCAGCTTCCATCTCACTCTCCCGCAATTACACAGAAAGAAAGAAAGACGGGAGAGAAATGGAGGAGGAGGATGAGATAGAGATATGAAGTAAAGGTGACTGGGTAGTGCGAAGAAAGAATATAGTTTATGCCAATGAGGAATTAACAAATGTGGGAAGATGTATATTGGGAAAGGATGGATTTTTGCACCTGTAAAATGTAATTAAAAAGAGAGGGAAAAATGTTCCTGGAAAATCCTAAATCTCTCACTGTCTTAATGCGCTCGATAAGCTAATCTTTCGGATTAAGCTAAAATAATAGAAATGGGTCTCGGGGAAGATAAATTTGCGGTGGTGTTGTTGAAGGTTGAAACCATGTGAGCTTTTTCATGGTAGCGATTAGCGAAACTAGAAAAAGTCTTGAGGGTGATACTTAAAATTCCTGTTTTGCCCCTCCATTTCGTATTTTTTTCTCTTCCCTATTGGGTGTTTTTGACTTTTGTAGTTGGTGGCTATAACTTTTTTCTTGGAGTATTAATTTACCAAAATTAAAATCACATGTCGGTTAAATATCTTATAAATATATGTATCCAAATTTACAACGGTTTTAAAGTTCTGATGAAGTTTAAAATAGTGTCATCCTTAGTTTAGTTATCAAAACAAATGAAATTAAGTAAGTAACCATTGTGATATATTTTAACAGAACATGTTTGCGTACGAGTGCCACCAATACCTTCCGGTGAAAAGTATATGTGTGGTCAATGGTCAACAAAGTGTATTCCGATTTATTATCAATCTTTATTGGTTGATAATGAATTAGTCATCTACACTCAATTGTTTTGCTCATTTTCAAACGTAAAAGAATTTGCGTCCTCCTCCAAGCTGACCGCTGATTTCTGACGGCGGCCCAAACGTAGGACGTCAAAAACGTAATAAGATGACCAAACTCTATTACATTTTAGTGGAGTATTTTGTCCTTTTCATTTTCGCACAAGTTTTGTTATCATGGCATAATTATATTCCAAGGACCAGTTACACAATATAGATGCGATCCACTGATAAGGTGGTTTTTATAGGTTTTCAAGAGGCGCATCTAGGTGATATGTCGTGCTTGGATAGTGAAAATTAAGAATGATTCGTTTTGGACCAAGCCACCACCATTACCAACTCTATTTGAATGGTCTCGGGCGGCATCTTTCATTCGTTCGCCTTTTATAGTCCGTAATTATTAGTCTCACCAAATATGCGAAGAATATTAGACACGTTTTTTAATGATATAATGATGTATCATGATTCATAATGCAAACAAATGGTCCCTACAAACTAATTAAACAGCTGAAATCTTACAATCAAGAGTATTATTGAACTACTACCTTTTTTTTTGGCGCGTTTTGTTTCTGTTTAAGATATCAAAGGAATAAAAATAATATGTGCTACTGCCAAAATAAATCAGGAAGCCTACATTTAGAAGCAAGTCGATATTTTTGAGGTGAGAAAGGATAAATGAGAGCTGTGGGATGAAAACGACTGCTTCGATTGTCACTGATTCCCAACTTGCCAAAATAAATATCCAAAGGGAAAGGCATTTAACAATTAACATCCCTCCACCACTCCACTTATATTTCTTTTTCCTTTTGTATGTGAAACATCAGAAACAAAATGTGTAAAGTGGGACCGAATCATTTCACGAGATGTTAACGTAAGAAACCTTTTTTAACAACCCAACGGTAATGAGATCTTCCATGTGGTTCTTGAGAGGATGCACTTTTAACGAGAGACACACATCACATTAACATGCATGATAGTATGGTACTGTACTAGTGTGTGTGACAAAAGAAAGAAACGGTGTTTCATGGAGACACGTCACTGCCTTCCTTTACCTGTGGCCTTGACAGCTTTGCTCTTTCCGTCCCAAGATATTTCTCTCTTTTGTCCTTCTTCTTCTTCAATCAAATACACAACTCTTTCGACGGCTCCGTATTCCCCACGCCATTTAAGCAAACTGTCTTTTAAAAAAAAAACAATTTACGCCATTTTATGATTTCGAAAAACACACTGTTTGTTCATGGTTAACAACAATTCGTAGCCAATTCTAAGATTGCTCATTAACCTTCTACTTCAATGAAATTACTGTGTTTACACACACATATAAACTTATGATTCTTCCTTCTTTATGCTCATAACTAAAGAATATTTGGCATAATTTGGTCCAGGATTTGAAATATTTGAATCGGTTATCTTTTCATATGTAACATGGACAACTAATGGCCATATAGTTCGTAAGGCTCATTTTTCACACAAGCACTCACACTGATCCTTTTGGACATTTTGGTTTCCAGGTTGCTGATAATCTTGGTAGTTGCTTACTATAATACACGACGATACCTTTTCATCTCCTACATTTTTGAAAAAGGAACCGATTCAATCAATCCCGGTCACAGAACACAAGCTTACCGGCTTTACGACACAAGCCTTGTTCCCCAACAGAATTCACAACCTTACCATAACTATACACCAACGGCATCATCCCCATGACTCTATGGAACTCCCTAATGCAATTCCCTCTTCTCTTCCTATGTTCCTTTCTTCTACTACTCAGCCCAACTTCTCTTACTCCCTCCTCCATTTCCTTTTCTTCCTCGTTACGCGCATCTCCCCAATCCCTGACTCTCTCTGCTCCCACCATGATTGGCCCTGCTCTCACCTTCTCCGCAGCTACGAAATTCATAAGTATATCCTCGCAGTTACGCATCCTGTCCACAATGTTCCTCATCTCCTCCATCTCCGCACCTCCCTTGCAGCTATACTCGAACAGGTAATCCTGTTTCATCATCATGAACTTCGTCAGCAGGATCGAGTACTTATCCGGATGAACAGTGTATATCCACTCTTTCCCTTGCAAGTCAAATCCGTGCGATCTCACAAACACTCCTACCAGACGATCTTGATTCGACTTCCACACGGAGAACGCGAATTCCAGCGATCTCCGGTCAATCTCAACATCATCATCGCATATCAAAACAGCACGAGTGTCCACAAAGGAGGGACGAGGGAGGAATCTGGCGTTGAGGCTGCTGGTTGATTGCTGAATCAGAGAGATTGAAGCAGCACCAATCGAATACTGAGTCAGATTGTGGTACAACTGGTCAAGCAGTTGAATCGGTGTGGTTGGGTTGCCCCAGAGGACTAGAATGGATGATACGATTGAAGATCCTGAGTAAGAGGCCACGATGGTTTGCAGAAGAGGAATCCGCGATTCGGAGTAACCGTTGATAAGGACGGTGACCTGATCCGATCTGAGCTTCGGAAAATCTCTTGGGTTCGTTGATTCGCACGGATCTGGATCATCTGAGAGCGTGCGGCAAAGCGCGAGACGACGCGTAACAGAGATCACGACGAACAGGAAACAGATGTAGAACTTTTTCCTAGCTACCGTCGCCGATTTTACTCCCATATCAGCCTAGTTTTTACTTGCAAGTTTTTGTTCCGATTAGTTTACCTCGGAAGGAGCAGAATCTGGTGGCATTCCGGCATCGGGAATCCTCGCCGGAGAGGTTTGCACTTCCGATTGACCAGGAGTCTCGGACTATCACTTTCTAATCAAAAGAGACGCACATGACGTTAAAGCTAATAATCCTCGGAAGTGAAGAAGTGGGCTTTTATTTAATTTAAAAGGGCCCTAAAGGAATGTAATTAAGCCCAATGGAATATGAATAATATCAGAGGAAGCCCATACACCTTGGATGAAACTGGGTACGAAAGAGACAGAGAGAGTGGGAGGAGGAAAACAAACAAATTTAACTGACAAAAACGGGTGAGTTAGGTTAGGCTATAAACTCTATGGTGTCTGTCTAGTTGGTTATAGACTTACAGGACACACATTTACAAGTACCCGACAAAACATGTGTGTCATATCACACAATGACAAGCATAAAACAAGTTGGTCTTTTATTTTAAGCAAAGTCATAGGTACACTAGTATTAATAATTGATAAACTAATTTTCAGATTTTAAGAAACAAACATGTAAGTACTGTACTAATCAAGTATTAAGAAGTCATGGGCACGAGTGACAGAATCCTCTGCCTCGGATTCTATTGTAGATTGAAAACAAAAAAAGAAACAAACAAATTAAGATATAGTTTAAACCTTTAGCCGGAAAGAGAGATGGAGAGATCTAGTTGAATGATACTTGAAAGATGGATAAAAATGGCAAAAATTGGGGATGGGAATGGGAATGCATGAAAGTGAGTCAATAATGGTGGGGAAGGGGTTTGTACCTCGGGCTGCTTTAGATGCTGCAGCAGGTATGGCCCACGTGAGCTGCTCCAATTGTGAAAGTTCAGAACAGCTTTAAAAAGGATATACGAGCAAATTAAAGCAAAGCAAAGAAAAAGAAAGCAAACGAGTGGATTTGGGGTTTCGGGACCCATGCACGTGATCTTTGCTCTTTTCACCACAGTTGGTCGTTTCTCGTTTGCCTTTATTCAATCTGTTAGTTATATACATAATACATGCATTTGGTTTTTTTCTCTTTGGGCAACAATATATCATCATCAAACCTTCACAAATCTTAGTCGGATTACACAAATTTTCTTGTTACAATCACAAAGTTTGCTGACCTTTCATTTAATGTCACAACTTAGAACTAGAGATGAGCTATATCATGAGCATTAAGGGATGGTCCCTAATGTTTACTAACCTACTTTAAACACTGATTGGGAAAATAGTAGAAATGCAAGGACTAAAACGCAAATAAGCTGGTCCCCGACAAGAATCTTCAAAACAACACGAAATCCAAGTTTTGAAAGTAAACGGTCACAAAATAAATAAAAAAACAAAACAAAAGAATAAGTAAAAAACAGCCTCGTTCTTCCCGCTATCCGTTGTCTTCTGAAGCCACACTGTTACAAGTACTTCTTTACAGGAGTATTAATAGTCACCTAATTTGTTGTTTACCAAATTTGCAACGCTTTCGAATGTAATTAGAAAGATTGGTCATTTTTCCTTCAAAATTTGTTCGTCCTAAATGGTTTAAAAAAGGCTTGTCATGATTATTTATGAAAGTATATCATTTTAAGAAAATAATCTATCTATCTATAGTTAGTAGAAAAGCATTTTCTAAAATAATATTTCCTCAAATCAAGCAAAGAAAAACTAATCTCCAAACCAGTCGTTTTTTGTTTTTGTTTTTCAAATAATCAATGGTAGACTGATCAAATATAAACTCCTAATTAGTAATTACTGATTGGTCATAGCAGGGTCGTGCTAAGGTTTTAGTTTTTTTTAATTAACAGTAAATATTCGTAAACAAATAATTTAATTCAAATTCTTAGTATGTGATTATTATTGTTAAAAATAATGTATGCTTTAAAAAAGAAACGTTGTAGAAAAATAGGAGGCAGAAGAAAACGGAGGTTTTTGTTTTTCCGGATCATCCAAAAGTTTCCCCCTTTTCTCTCTTCTCCTTCTCTCTCTTCTCTCTCTCTCTCTATCTCGCCGTTCCTGCGATTCTGAAATTCTTAAGCTTTTCATCTTCATTCAGAATCGTAGCGACGGCATTTCCTCGCAATATTTGATTTTTCATTCTCATTTTGAAAGAGCGGTTGCTGTTGCTTTTTTGTTGTTGTTTTGTTTCTTCTCTTCGTTCTCGCCGGCGAGCCGTCGCCGGCAGATGACCAACTCGCCACCCTCGTCGCGAATTCCTCCGAAGTTGGTGGAGTGTTGGTCGTTTCGATTTCTTCTCGCCAGGATAAATTAAGGAAACAAAATATCCGATTCAGATTAATCGAGCATTAGATTTGAATTTAGGAAGAATGATCGTAGAGAAAGCGAGAAGATGCTTAAGGACGCTGTTTTTCCTGGTTGCGATGTTGGCGTCGCTGCTAGTCTCGTCGTTGCCTGTGCTTGTAGCCATCGGCGACGTCTTGGTGCCAACGTTTTTGGTGTCCAGCTTTACTTGTTTGACGTGCTACGGTTTCAAAGAGCATTTGGTTCGATACAGTTTCAAGAGCTCGCTGACTGATATCCCTCTCGTCTCCCTCCTCAGATCTTTCCTCGTCATTTGTACGTTTCCGAATTGCTTTTGTTTTCAAAATTGGGTTTTGTCCACTTACATGAAATCTGAAGCTATTGTTGTATTCATGAACAGGTGTGTATTCACTATCCGACGCCTCCGCACTCTCGCACGGTCACTACCTCGGAAGTGTGTCAATGTGTTCTCTTGTTTCAGTTATTCTTCTATCGGTAAAAGCTTGTGTTTTCACCGCAAATTCTCAACTCAACGAGGAAGCCTCAAGGAAACGAATCCACTTGAAGAAGTCTTGGGGGATGCCTGTTCTGTTCCTCTCATCTGTGGTTTTCGCTCTTGGTCATATGGTTGTTGCTTACAGGACAAGTTGCAGAGCAAGGAGGAAACTCTTGTACCACAGAGTCGACCCTGAAGCTGTGAGTTTGATTTGATTTCACTATTCTTATGCTTTCCCTTTCTTGTATCATGAGATCTCATTGACCGTGTTTGTGTTGCAGGTGCTTTCATGCAAAAGTGTCTTCTCCAGCTACCAGAAAGTCCCACGCTCTCCCATTCCTCTGGTGGGAAAGGCCTCCAAGATTGACGGCGAGGCAAGACGAAAGCTGCTGCCGTCGTCAGCATCCCACGACGAAGGAGAGGTCCCAGTGAGATCGCTTGCTGATCTTGACAGCTTGTTCGTTACAGTCAAAGGGCTCACCGTGCATTACAAGATTTGCACACCTGTCTCCTCAGCTGCATCTCCCGAAGCCAATTCCATGCTCAATATGCCAGAGGCAATGGCGGGAAGGTTGAAGCTTGACAGGAATGTGGTGAGCATGGTGACGAGAAACAAGCTCAACCATCACCCCCACCACAATAGGAGCTATAGCAGTTTGTTTAACGATTCTTCTTCTTCCTTGCACGAACCTCTCTTGGATGGTTCTCCTCTTCTTTTCAAAGATGCTCAGGAAGAAGAGGATGACATGAATGTGTCCAGTATTGGTGCCACGGAGCAGCAAGCTGCGGATGGAAGCGGTCGGTTTGGTGTAGTGCTGGTTCATGGATTCGGAGGAGGAGTGTTTGCTTGGAGACATGTGATGGCTTCTCTCGCCAATCAGCTTGGCTGTGTTGTCACTGCATTTGATAGGCCTGGTTGGGGATTAACCGACAGGCCTCATAAAAAGGATTTGGAAGAAGGAGACTTGCCAAACCCTTACACTCTGGAAAATCAGGTAACTAACTTTTCGTCTTTACACTTTGGAGGAAATGTTGAAAACTCAATAATCATGTGTTGATGTTTACCAATTACCAGGTAGATCTGCTTCTTGCTTTTTGCCAAGAAATGGGATTTGCTTCAGTAGTCTTGGTTGGGCATGATGATGGAGGTTTGCTTGCTCTCAAGGCTGCACAGAGACTGAAAGCATCTAAAGAAGAAGCCATCAAAGTGAAAGGAGTGGTTTTGCTTAATGTAAGCTTGACGAGGGAAGTAGTTCCATCTTTTGCAAGAATACTTCTGCACACGTCACTAGGAAAGAAACACCTTGTTCGCCCGCTCTTACGCACGGAGATAGCTCAGGTGGTGAACCGTCGAGCTTGGTATGATCCTGCCAAGATGACCACAGATGTCTTGAGGCTATACAAGGCACCACTTCATGTGGAAGGCTGGGACGAGGCACTTCACGAGATAGGGAGACTCTCATCCGAAATGGTGCTTCCAACTCAAAATGCATTGTCACTTCTCAAGTCAGTGGAAAACTTGCCAGTGTTAGTCGTTGCCGGAGCAGATGACGCACTTGTTCCCCTCAAGTCGTCCCAAGTCATGGCTTCAAAACTCGTAAACTCTGTAAGTAGTACTCCAAATTAAACACATAACTCTCTCTCATCTTGGTAACTAACATTTAAACATGTCAACAAACAGAGGCTAGTAGCAATCTCAGGATGCGGGCACCTGCCACATGAAGAGTGTCCCAAGGCGCTTCTTGCAGCCATGTCCCCGTTCATAAGCAGACTTGGACTCAGCGAGTGAATGAGTGGTTGAGTGATCACTTCTTGTTGTCTTCATTGCCTCACAATCGATTAGTGTTTGTTTTTTTTTTCTTTTCTTGTCTGCTCCAAAAGGAAAGAAGTTGGGGGTGATTTTGAGGTCTTAGCAGTTATGTCTTATTCATCATAACCGGAGTTATTGTAACCTTTGTCTGTTTTTCTCATCCGGGTTTTGAAGTCTACTATTTATGGCCATCATGAAAGATGAGCCGCTGAATCTTTGTAAATACGCACAGCTTCAATGTATTTGCTGGGTATTTGCTCCTAAACCAAACCAGTAAGAGCAAAAGTAACAATCAAAAGGTATGCACATCACCAAAGTCCAAAGAGCCCAACAGAAACATAAAAAAGTAGAGTAACTAAGCAGACTCTCAAACTAAACGTCAGGAAGGCAAATTAGATACTTTAAGGACTTGTACTCATGAGATGACCTCAACGTTTTATATATTCTTTATCATCACCCCTCAGGTCATCTCACTGCAGTTGTTCATCTAGATGATCGTTTCAAAATTCAAATACCAATGCCGCAGATGAGGAAGAAAATGTAAGCAACTTTGCCAATTAAACTAATGAATCATGTCTTTAATATGAACAACACAACTTTTCAAAAAAAATCCCGTAGGCTACAACTTAGCTAATTTTGCTATATCAACTTAGCACATATATGAACCACAAAACTTTTGCCCATAGGCCACAAACTAGCTAATTTTGCTTTTATCAAGTCATCAACTATAAACCTTTAATGTCGCTATATCATGACTATAAAACCTGTACGGTTGCATCAACCATGCATCTGTAATGTCGCACACAGTGTCAAAGACACCAAGGAATAGGATCAAGAGCATGCTTCTCCATGCTTGCCATTTTTGGTCAAAGTTTGTGATCTTGCTAATAAACCATCAGTTCTTCTGCCTACTTCAAAAAAACAAGACGAAAGCATTAATTTTTTTTTAGTAATTCCGAATAAATTAACGCTTTTCACTGAAGTGTTAAGACTCCCTACCAACCTTTTCCGTGATTTCCTTCTTGACTTCTTGATGAAGATTTCAGTGAGAATCTCCTCAATGTCTACAGTATCATCATCGGCATTCGTTTTCAACAGCTTGCATTCATCCAAAAGCGTGAGTTGATGAACAGCACTTGCGGCAAGAGAAGTATCATCTTGTACCCTTTTTCTTGCATAACCCATTAGCACAAGCCCTGCAAATACACCATTCCTTAAGGTAAAAGAACAATTGTAATTGCTGAAGACTCTCCCAAGTTTAAAGAGAAGAGTACAATACATACCAAGAGCTCGGAGCATCTTGAGATCAAATTTCTCAGCTAGTCCTTCGAGACCACTTATTTTGGCTCGTTGAACGGCTTGCTTCTTTAAGCTGATTAGCAAATCCTGCGAGAGAGATCAAAACGATATTAGTTTAACAATCAAATGACACGATAAGAGCAAAATCTATGGCTTTTTAAAAAATTACCAGTTCAGATTCTGAGAGAGAGCAAAACCAAGTGAGATCTTCCGTCTTATTGTTCTTCAAGATTTCTTTTAGTTCCTCCATCTTAACTTTCTAATTCCTCACTATGTTTCCAAGATTGAGAGATCTTAACTCCTTCAAACAATTATAACCCTCCTTGCTAATAAAGAGAACATCACAATCCTGCAATATCAAATAATCAAAGCTTAGCTGACAAGAGTTAAGTAAGTCCAAACCATACACACTTAGGCTTGGATTGAGTAAAATCGCTCACCTCAACAGAAGAAAGCAGCAGAGGATACACTCACAACCAATATATGATAACTAAGGCCTTAAAAAGAACTCCGGCGAAAACGACGACGCTGGGACAGTTGCCGAAGTGAGTCAGAGACGAAGAAGAAGACTGTGACGGAAGACACAAAGTCAGAATCGCAAAGAGGAAGGAGTCGCAGGACAATAAACCTAATTTGCCTCGTCGGAAAATTAGATGAGTGAAAGGAAGGAGATTTAAATATTTATAAGAATTAGTTTCTATATGTAAGGAATTATCACCGAGGATCCGTGGCGCAATGGTAGCGCGTCTGACTCCAGATCAGAAGGTTGCGTGTTCGATTCACGTCGGGTTCAAAACTCCCGAATCTTGATCCTATCTTTTTTTTTCTATTTCCTTTTCTACCCCTAGAGTATTATCTACAAGCTACACACAAGAGTGTAAGCTTCGCTTTGTAATTACGACAACAGTTATCCTTGCACGTGCTCGCACCTCAAACTATTGTCGCTATATGTTCAAGCAACGTATCATTAATGTTCCCTATCTACTAAAACTCTTTGGACAACAATATCATTCGCGTATTTTGCTGTTGTATTAGGTAATCAATCCACTAAACTAACACCAGAACATAGTTGTTTTAATCAAAACTAAAACTTACGTATCATTTTTACTCATGCGAGGATTAAAACTTACGTATCATTTTTACTCATGCAAGAGGTTGTTTTAATCCTCGCATGAGTAAAAATGATACGTAAGTTTTAGTTTTGATTAAAACAACTATGTTCTGGTGTTAGTTTAGTGGATTGATTACCTAATACAACAGCAAAATACGCGAATGATATTGTTGTCCAAAGAGTTTTAGTAGATAGGGAACATTAATGATACGTTGCTTGAACATATAGCGACAATAGTTGCGAGGATTAAAACAACCTCTTGCATGAGTAAAAATGATACGTAAGTTTTAGTTTTGATTAAAACAACTATGTTCTGGTGTTAGTTTAGTGGATTGATTACCTAATACAACAGCAAAATACGCGAATGATATTGTTGTCCAAAGAGTTTTAGTAGATAGGGAACATTAATGATACGTTGCTTGAACATATAGCGACAATAGTTTGAGGTGCGAGCACGTGCAAGGATAACTGTTGTCGTAATTACAAAGCGAAGCTTACACTCTTGTGTGTAGCTTGTAGATAATACTCTAGGGGTAGAAAAGGAAATAGAAAAAAAAAGATAGGATCAAGATTCGGGAGTTTTGAACCCGACGTGAATCGAACACGCAACCTTCTGATCTGGAGTCAGACGCGCTACCATTGCGCCACGGATCCTCGGTGATAATTCCTTACATATAGAAACTAATTCTTATAAATATTTAAATCTCCTTCCTTTCACTCATCTAATTTTCCGACGAGGCAAATTAGGTTTATTGTCCTGCGACTCCTTCCTCTTTGCGATTCTGACTTTGTGTCTTCCGTCACAGTCTTCTTCTTCGTCTCTGACTCACTTCGGCAACTGTCCCAGCGTCGTCGTTTTCGCCGGAGTTCTTTTTAAGGCCTTAGTTATCATATATTGGTTGTGAGTGTATCCTCTGCTGCTTTCTTCTGTTGAGGTGAGCGATTTTACTCAATCCAAGCCTAAGTGTGTATGGTTTGGACTTACTTAACTCTTGTCAGCTAAGCTTTGATTATTTGATATTGCAGGATTGTGATGTTCTCTTTATTAGCAAGGAGGGTTATAATTGTTTGAAGGAGTTAAGATCTCTCAATCTTGGAAACATAGTGAGGAATTAGAAAGTTAAGATGGAGGAACTGTATATGGTTTACATTTTTTTCTTTGGTATGTTTTTTTCAAATGCGTTTTTCATTATGATATTAATTGGTGTGAAGCTGTAAACCTCAAAGTTAGCAGGTTTTATGACTAATTTGATTGAAGATGTAATATATTTTTCTCGGATTTTGGGATGAGTTTGGATTAGAATAATGTGCAACATGTTTGGGACATTAGGGATATTGATCGAACATGGAAGCTTCCAATGCGGTAAAGTCGGCAGTCGTGCCTGCACCAGAAAACAACCTACCGGCTACCACTTCACGTGTTCATCCCGAATGCAATCAATCATTTATCATTGATTCATTTTGACTTCATCTTTTATATTGTTTTATTCCTCAAACAGCTAGCACACATACATACATATTTCCAGCAATCATTTATGATTGTCAATATTCAATTCCAAAATAAATATCAACATACATACGATTGTTTATTTTAGTGTTGTTGCATAGCGTTTGAATGATCACTCTTTAAAGCAAATCAAATATACATTGATTCGTTTTTTTCCTTCATAATATGATAAAACAATGGGTTTGTGTTTGTCAACAAAATCCTGAAACTGTTTGAAACAATCGAGATCTCTAGTAATACAATCTTTGTTAGTATTTGTTAAAGCAAAGTAGCAAACTAAACAATGCATTGGAGAAACCGAAAACCTAATAATGAAGTTTATGTTTCCTGAGCTAGCTGTCTTTGTCTACGTAGCAACTGACACAATCAAATCCTAGGATGCTTCCAGTGGCATTCTCTTGGTTCCTCTTTCTTCCAAACTCCAACTCATAAAACCCCGGCCCTGTCTTTCTAGTTTCTCCATCCTTACATATTCACCATCTCGCTCTCTCTTCAATCTCCATCATCTCTCACACAAGAAAGTCACAATGTACCAAGAAGTCGCACTTCTCTTAGCTCTCCTCTTCGTCTCTTCCAACATCGTCGTATCTGCCCCAATCCGCGATGGTTAGTAACTCTAAGGCTCATATCTAACATAGTTTCTGTTCAACTTATAAGTTATGTAACTCCCAACTGAATTAATCTTTTCAGGTTTATTACCAAACGGCAATTTCGAGATGGGTCCTAAACCGTCCCAACTAAAAGGATCCATTGTTAAGGCACGAACCGCCGTACCGAGCTGGGAGATAACCGGTTTCGTGGAGTACATCAAAGCTGGTCAGAAACAAGACGACATGGTCCTGGTCGTACCGGAAGGCTCCTCCGCCGTCAGACTAGGCAACGAGGCCTCAATCTCCCAGAAAATCTCTGTCCTGCCAGGCCGTCTATACTCGATCACGTTCAGCGCAGCTCGAACATGCGCTCAGGACGAGCGGCTCAACATCTCCGTCACACACGAGTCCGGTGTCATCCCTATCCAGACCGTGTACGGCAGTGATGGCTGGGACTCATACTCTTGGGCTTTTAAAGCTGGTGGACCCGACATAGAGATTCGGATCCATAACCCGGGTCACGAGGACCACCCGGCTTGTGGACCGTTGATCGACGCTATCGCTATCAAGGCTTTGTTCCCTCCAAGATTCTCTGGATGTAAGTAAACCGGAGAGTAAACCAAAACCAAAACCGATTGAGTTATGTGTAGATGTTGATTTAATTCTTTGGTTTGCAGATAATCTGATAAAGAACGGTAATTTCGAAGAAGGGCCTTACGTGTTTCCCACGGCAAAATGGGGAGTATTGATCCCACCGTTCATGGAGGACGACAACAGTCCGTTGCCCGGTTGGATCATCGAATCTCTCAAGGCTGTTAAGTACGTCGACAAGGCACACTTCTTCGTCCCTGAGGGACAGCGAGCCATCGAGCTAGTCGGAGGCAAAGAGAGCGCCATTTCTCAGATCGTGAGGACCTCGGTTAACAAATTCTATGCCCTCAGTTTCAACGTAGGAGACGCGAGAGACATGTGCGAGGGACCGATGATAGTGGAGGCTTTCGCTGGAGGGAGCAAGATCATGGTGGACTACAAGTCTACGGGGAAAGGCGGGTTTAAACGGGGAAGGCTCGTGTTCAAGGCCGTGTCGGCGAGGACACGTGTCACTTTCTTGAGCACGTTTTACCATACGAAAAGTGATCACTCTGGGTCGATGTGTGGCCCGGTGATCGATGACGTCAGCCTAGTGGAGGTTGGGAAACTCCGAGGATGAGACCGGACTTTTCGTAGCTTTTTCTTTAAAAGTAGGAATGGGTCTTCTACGTACGTACTCATCGGTTAAATCAGGCAATGGTGGTTAATGCAATTTATGTGTCAAGTTTACATAATAAATGTAATTTGTACGCAATTGATTAGCTAATTATCGTTTCGATCGATATGCAAATGGAGTTATCATTTTCAACTATATTTGATTTGTAATTCAGTTTCAAGAGATTTGGTAGATCATGTATACCCGGTGAATGATCGTGAGACTGTCATTGTATAGAGAGTTCCCTCGTCTTTATTTTAGAGGTGTCAAGTGTGTAGTTAAAGTTGATTTGATTATTCTGATTGCTATAAGTTAGTTTTGATTGCGTCTTAACATATCACTTTAGAGCAAGGCAGGAGATATGATGGTTCTGATTCATATAGATACGATGGTTCTTATTTATTCATATATTTATTCATTCATATAGACAAAGCTGAAGAACCTAGCAACTATAGGTGTTGCATATATATATATATATATATATATATATATATTTAGATAATAAGCTATAGGCGGAAATTTTAACATTAGGGGACCTCCTAAACTGACAAGAGAATAAGGTATTGAGAAAACAAAAGTATGAAGAATTTCATAATTTTGATTTCTCAAAACCCAAAAGACACACAATATAAACAAAGTTAGAAGTCGTCATCATCCTCACGGAAGTCCCGGAAACAAGGCCATGGTTCGAATCTGCAAGCTTGGCATGAGACCCCCTCTAAAGCTGGCCACGGCAAATCCACTCCTTACCTGACTCGGACCTGTAAGATTCCGGATCCTGAACTGAATCACCGGGGTCGGGGGAGTGAAAGGAACCCGATGCTGCTGACGCTGCATCCCAAGTGCACTCAAGATCTCATCGTACTCACTCTCTCTCTCCATCCGTTCCCACATTGCCTGCCTCCCCGGGTCCACCCTTGGTGGGGTGAAACCGGTATGCCCGGTTTTCAAATGGTTATCAAGCTGGGTGTAAGTCCCCGAGAAGTCACAGTCCTCGACAGTGCAAGACCTCGGCTTAGCATTCATGAACCTTCTCGCACCCTTGACCTTCATCGTCTCATAAACCTCTCCTCTGCACAAAGGACAGTTCAGAGACTTTGGGGTCAAGCGGTTCTTGCTGTTCTTACGGTACTGCTTGAAACAGTTGGAGTGTCGACCGCTCGTGTCGCACATGTAAGGACGACACCCTTTTGAGGAGGAGGAGCAGTGCAAGAGCACGGCATTGTGCGGCGGCTCCATGCAGATCACACACCGGACTTCCTCCCACTGGCTTGCGCCTTCTGTCTCAATTGGAGACTCCTCAGGTGCTTTCTCTTTCTTGGTCCTTGTCGAGCGTAGCGGGTATGGTGACACTCTCACCCTGTTGCTTGGCACCGACACCACACGTCTTTCCTTTGCCATCCTCTCCTGCTTAATCAGACACAACAGAGCCACCATCGATTATAATTTTATAACACAACACCATGTTAACGACTTAGATCAATATCTTCCACACAACATTGATATTGACTGACACTAGTACAAAACAAATCACAAGTCCAGAGATCTGAAGAAAACGAATGTCTTAAGCAAGAAATCGAATTTTCAATGAATCAAACACAAGACAGTTGGATCAAAATGGAATTGAACTATATACACTAATGACAAATGACTAATCACAGACACAGATTTTTCGATCATCATTTCATTAACGAGGTAACGCCAATCCGCATTTGATTCGGATTCAGATTTTTTGATTTAATGCGGATTACTTCGAATTACTAATCGAAGAGTTGTTCATAGCTATCGACGACCAGAGATTTTTCTGATCAGAAGGCCCACAAAGGCGCTAAACGACACAAGTTCACCAGATCAAGAGCTCAATGGGATCGACTGGTAAAATTGGAATAAACCCATCAAAGGATCGAACAAAAAGCGGGAAAGGTAAGTACCTTTGCCGGAGAAAATCTCAGAGAATATGATAAATACTTATGGAGTTTCTTCTGAAGCGGTGAAGATGAGAAATTTTTATGCGAGTGCCTGTTTGTGTGATTTCTCTATGGCCTTTTATAAGCTCCATCTTTCTCATCTTTACTATTATGCCCTTCTCTTTTGTATCTCCACCATTTTGGCTTTCTTTCCCAAACTAAATCCAATTATATGTCTTTTTCTTGTTATGTTTTGCACAATTATGGATTTTTTCTTCCTTTTTTCTTTCTTTTTTTTTCAAAAAGAGAAAATTTAACAATTCAATGGGATACACTAGCAAAGGAATCACCATTGTCATTGTTTGTAAAGTTGAAAAGGTTAAAGTATATACAAACTAACAAGATTTAAAGAAGAAACTGTACAAAATTCATAAACTCCAGTAATGCGGCGCCGACATTTGTCAAAAATTTGAATTAACACTTTATTTACTTACACTTTTTCATAATTTACTTTTATTTCAGATTATAAGACACTAATATTAGTCAAAATTAATAAGTAACAAATCAATACGCCGCCGATATTAGTCAAAAATGATTACTCATACACATATATTACTTACTTTTAATTCAAATAAAATTAGATACCAACATTAGTAAAAGTTACTAAACAAATTATTAATACTTTTTGTCATTACAAATTTTTGATACTATCACAACTCCTAATTATGACTTTAAACTAAGATAATACGGCACCGACATTTGTCAAAATTAATAAATAACGAGTTCCAGCCATTTGAAATTTTATTAACTAAAATCTCTAGAAAAATATGTTTTTTTTTTTAAGTTTTATTGATCTTGTTTGTAATGGTATTAAATTTCAAATATCATTTACCTAAACTCATTTAAGGTATTAAATTTTTGTATAAAAATCTTTGAGATTCAAACCAAATTTGAGTTTCCTAATGAATTTGGTTGAATGAGATAATAACAAATCATACACATACCATAATGTGCTCAACTTTGACCGTGTTACTTTTGATGTGTTGCCAAAGTTGTGATTTTTATGTATATCCCTTTGTATTCAATGTTTTTTTCCTTACCATTTATCATGTTGCCCCTTCTTTGTAATAGACTAAAAGGGATGAAAAAAGGCAAGATAGATATTGATTTTGGTGTAAATTGGGGAAATTGGGCTCGAAATGTAGAGAAGAATTAGAGTCTGAGAAATAAAAGGCCCATTACGAGACCCAACGTAATTTATCAACCTTTTCATAACGGGTCGCCTAATCGACGGCCCAGATGATCTGAGGACTGAATGGGAACACCGTAGGCTGCGCGTACGATATAACTGTCATTGATTGAAGAACTCTGCGCAAATTTAACACTGTACCTCTTCTTCCCCAGTTTGGCCTCAGAAATCGAGGGAGGGAGAGAGTCAATAAAGAGAAAAATTGAAGAATCTGGGGAAGTAAACGAATCGATTGCGGAACAATGTCTCTGACATGCGTAAACATGTCCGAGGATGTGTGGTTGACTTGCCTGACTCACGCATTGTCCACAGAGACGGAAGAAATCATGGGACTCCTCCTCGGCGACATCGAGGTTCCAACTCTTTAATTTTCGAATCCGGAATGCCCTTTTGCCTCTTGTTTCCCTTTACCAGTCTCGTTTCATTGGATATTTTGAGAATTGGGTCCAAATTACTCTGTGTTTGTTTGTCATTCGTTATTGTGATTAGTACTCGAAAAACGGAAGTGCGACAGCTGTGATATGGGGAGCATCGCCTCAGTCACGGTCTGATCGGCAGAAGGACCGAGTAGAAACCAATCCTGAACAGTTGGCTGCTGCTTCAGCTAAGGCTGATATATCCTTTTCCTTCAAATTAAAAAAAATTGTTGCTAAATCTCTCTTCTTATGTTGTTTTGGTTAAAACTTAGAAACAAAAAAAAAGAGTGTTTTTTTTCCTTGACAAACAATGGCACAGAATGACCATATCAACGGGCAGAACAACAAGGGTGATAGGATGGTACCACTCCCATCCTCATATCACTGTACTTCCTTCCCATGTTGGTATGTATACTATCAAGTTACGACTTTTTTTCTATCTAGCAACTTTTCAGTGAGGGTTGAGTAGCATAGCTATGTCCTGTTTTTGCTGGCAGATGTTCGGACACAAGCAATGTATCAGCTTTTGGATACTGGCTTCATTGGCCTCATCTTTTCTTGTTTCAGTGAAGATGCAAGCAAGGTTAGTCTTGTATCTATAATCATTTTATTGGAAAAAAAAGGAAACTTTGCAAGAAAAGTTCTTCTCACTTGTTGGATGAATTGGATGTATAGGTTGGAAGAATCCAAGTTATCGCGTTCCAGTCCTCTGATGGAAAGCCCAATACTCCTCCTAAACCATTGAGCCTGCGACTTGCAAATAAAGATTCTGTCGTCGATTTAGAATCCTCATTAAGTTCTTCAGACTCGATATTCCAGACTCTTCTGCTCGTGGAGACAATTTTGTCCAAGACACTGCTACAAGTTCTGCATCTAAGGTCTGAATCTCTCTCTCTCTTTTGCAAAAAAACTATACTGTTTCACTCGAGTTTAATGAAAGTTTTCAAATTTTTAATATTCATTGCTAGATATATATATATATACACATTGATGTTTGAGCCTTGTATGTGTGTAAGGGTGGAGGACGAGTTTCAGATTTTGGGGATTTCTTTGTTAACAATGCTGACGCCAACACCATGACGACCGGGAGAGATAGGACAAGTGAAGGCAATCTCAGCAGCTCAGTTGTGGAGATTGATCCAATGGACATGTCTGAAAGCATGCAAGAGGCTATGCTCCGTTCAAATTTGGAAACCAGGTATTTCTCAACATCCGCATTTGGGCTTACGAGACAACATTGCTCCATTCATCTAAAAATGATGTAACGTGCAGCGGTGATGGATATGTTAGAAAAGAAGTCCCTCTCCATGTTTTGCCGACTTCATCCCTTGTTCAGCTCAATTCACCTTTAGCATCTTTTAAGGATCTGCAACGAGTTCTCTACGAGGAGGAACGAGCAGCGTACCACCACTCTCTCCTGCAAAGCACCAGGTTTTCGACTCTCTCAAGTCTTTTTATACATCATAGAGAGTTGGTGCAAAAAGCTCATTATGTTTCTTCTTTAGAGCCGGGAAAGTACATCCCCTTGCCTTCATTCACAACACATCGTCATATCAGGCTTCAATGTGCAAGCTGATTGAATACTGGTTAGTTACAAACATTTGAACACACGAGGTTTTGTCATTTGTTGCGATTTTACATACCTAGGCTTCATTTTCTTTGTTTTTTGGCAGCTTGAGTCCCGCCATTAACGCACTTCAAGATAGGGTAAGGGAAAACAAGATCCGGGTATGATTCTCCTCATAACCACGCTCACTCTGTCATGGATATTGTGTTTCTGTTTGGTTTTGAAACCTATTGTATCGTGTGTTGAGCAGTTAGCAATGCTGATGGATGAAGCCGACGCTCTGGACGCTCAGAAACTTAAAGGAGCAGAGACGAGCGGAGCACCATCTCGTCTGGTTCACGGCTCTGGCAGCCGAAGCAGAAGAGGATCCTCCTAGTGATAGTAAAGGCAATGCCTTGCTCTTTGTGTATTTGTGCTGATTATCAGATATTTGCGTATTTATGCATGTGCACATTTGTAATGAATATGAGATGGTGGGAAAAAGGAACCTTAAATTGCAAAGTCATGATGAAAATGGGTTAGCCACCAAGATTGTTGCATACAGAAAATAACCGAATCTCTGTTGTGTTGTCTAAAAGCAGTAATAGCGAGCTCTTCTACCTCTAACCCCCTATGTTATTGAAGCAGAAGCAGCCTAGTCCTCCTCCTCAGAGAGATTTGGAAAGGGGCTTGGATCTGCAACAGCGGATGATCTTCCTGACGTCGCTTCGTATGGAGAGGAATGCAGAGAGGGAAGCGAGAAAGAGCGTTGGGTAGACACGAACCGAGTTTCTGGCGGCGCTTCTCCAGCCATGAGGAGACGAGTCGAGTAGAAGAATATCTCTGATAAGACCCCAAAAGATCAAAAGCGTTCCAATGAAGGTTAATCTTCTGGGTTTGAAGAGGCTCAGCAAAGCTCCTAGCAGGCATAAACAACTCCCAGCAAACACCTGTGCACCAAATTATTGTATATGAACACTAACCAAATGCAGAGAGCGAGAGAGGAAGAAGGAAGCAAACCTCTAGATGATGGATATCGGTGGATGTGTTGTTGTGGTCGAAACTGTAAAAGCTGAGCAATTTGTGATAGCTGGGGAGTCTGGAGCCGGAGATAAGAGACTTGGCAATGGCACCAGGATAAAGGAGGGTCTTGACAAGCGACGAAGGAATGGCTTCATTTCCGAATCCAATCAGCTGAGAGGAGATGACCTCTAGTGGTGTTTCGCAGCTCTTTTTCCCGCACGCTACTCTGCAAACGGATGAGAGAAAGTGAGAAACAATCCCACAAGAAGAGTTTACAAATTAACACGTTTTTCGCAAAAAACATAACTCAGCGCCTATCTACAAGGAAGGAAGGAATCAACGATTTTGCTCGAATCCTATACAATCCTACAATCCAATTGCTGTCAGCAGTCCAGACCTCGATGCAACCCACATATTCAACAGGAAAAACCCTAATGCCGCAAGCCATTTTGATTGATTTTGCAGACATCAATTTCAGTTTCTTTTGCGGTTTCTCGGCGTTCGTTGAATGAGAAAAAATGGTTTGGAGATGTTACCTGAAAAGCGGAATCTGGAAGACGATGAGGAACGCAAACAGAGAAGAAGCGATTACGGAGATTAACGAAGCCAATTTCTTATTAGAAACAGCCATTGGATGGATATCGATGAAAAATTCAAAGGTTTCGCAGCAGAGGGAAAATTTTGAGAGGAAGATAGAAAAGGCCGATTAATTTGTTTTATTTTATGTTGTTACCCCCACGTCTTTTCTTTTCTTTTCTTTTTTAGCATGAATAAAAACGGCACGTTGTTTTGCATCTCTTATTGAAAACGACAAGTACTCAAGTAGCGGAAGAAGGCTAAGAGAGCAAGAAGCCAATTGAAAAAGCAGGTCAAACCATATGGATTTGCTTCAAAACACTATCTCTGCTCTGGAGAGTTTTTCTCATTGAATACAAAGTTGTTTGTGCTGTTCAATGCAAATGCTTCCGCATTGCCCTGTTTGTTCCTAGTGATGTAATGCAACAGAGAAGTGTAAAGTAACTTTGGAAGAGAAATGAAAATATAACTGTGCTTGTACATGAGTTTTGTATGAGGTTTGATGTTGGTGTCTTACAATTATACAAAGACGTTTGTATGCTTACACATTCTTTCATCACTGATGAGATTGAGAGCCCACCACACAGCTTCTTTTATAAGATGAATCAACCTGTCAGCTCCTCCATTTGTCCCTATTTTCCGAATTCACATTTCAACTTTTAGTAATCAACGTTTTATCTACATACATTTCTGCCAATTTTCAATAAACTATTGCTTGCAGACTTTTAAGCTTCTCATTTAATATATACAAGGCGGAGAAGTTTGTCATTCCAGATACTAACCCGAGCAATGTAGGGTTCGGCATCAGTTCGTTTAAGGAAATGCATAGAGTGACGAGAGAAATTTGTTGTTTTGTCACTCAGCACAATTCCTTCGTCGATGTTCTCCATTACTCTCACCTTGATGTAAGGATCTTTTGGAGGCACCATGTCCTTCAAGTAACAACATTATAAGAAAGAATCCAATGATATATATATCATGAAGGCAGTGTGTTGTAGGAAAAGAAGAGGACTTACGACATTCAGCTCCATTCCTTCTTTGCCCATGTAGGTTTTGATAGCTACTGAATGGTTCTTGAAGTACTCTTTCTCCAGTGTGGTGAGCTTCTCTTGGATTTCAGAAGGAAGGTCGAGAAGCTCAAGCCCTACTCTCCACGCCAAATCACGCACTATCTCTGCTCTATTGTACCTGTATAGAGAGACACACCAATTGCAGTGAGTGAG
>CACVBM020001399.1:0-51733 GCA_902728155.2 Microthlaspi erraticum | reverse complement strand
ATTTCTAGGCCAAGGTAAGTCCCCTTTTCATTAATTCAAACCGGTTTTAACCAATTCTAAACCAACTTAAACCGGTTTTCAATCAAAATTCGAATTTGAAAAGGAAAATTGATAGGATTAGATCTTATTTACTTCACCTTTCCCTTGAAAACACAAGAACCTCTCTTTCTTCTCCAAAACCCTAAACTCCATTAGAGGAACTCTAAGAGTTTTGATTTCAAAACTTTTACTGTTCATAACTCTAAATTGGAATTTACTTGCTCTTGCAACCTTATTCACTTTTCAAACACAAAGGTATGTCTTCTAACTCTAATCCTATGTTTATGCAAGATCGAAAATTTCAATAAGTTTCATGTTTGGTCTAAACTCTTGTCTAAACTTGAAATTAGCATCCTTATTAGTCTTGTAATGAACTTGCTAGGTGGAACCTAGGTGGTTTAGAGTTAATTTGAAGTTTAATTTCACAATTGAATAGTTTTTCACAAAACTTATTGGGCATTCCAAACCCCTTATTCAAAGGTGAAATTGCTTGGCATACTTCAATTCATTAGTTTATCTAGTGATTACTTGGATTAGAAACTCAATTTCTCTTGATTTGCTGAAAATTTTGATTTTAAGCACCATAATCTTGGGATGAACAGTAAAATCCGAAAATTAACTTTGAAAAAGTGAAATTTCTATTTTGTCTCTTTGATTCATGATTAAGCCTTGAGTTGTTCCATTATTCCATATCATTATTACAACTCAATTAGCTTATTCTTCTTTTGCATTAATCACAAACTCATATTTCTTCCCAAGAATTTGCTCTTGTAGGTACACAATGGCAAAGACAAAAGGAAATGAGAGTATGAAGAAGAAGAAGAACCCATTCATGGAACCACCAAAGAAGCAAATCAAGCTAGGGAGTAGTAGCTCCAATGCAAGAGCAGCAATACCAACTTCACCACATTCCATTGATGCAATCAAGAACATGTGGAGAGTCCAAGAAGAGGAGAAGATGATTGGGCACTTGTAACCTTTGTTGGAGAACAAAATCAAGACCCAAGAAAGTAAGAAGGCAATGGAGAAGGTGAACATCGAGCCATGTGTGAAGATGGACACCCAAACCCTTGATCTTCTCAAGATAAGAGATGATGTCACATGGTACATAAGGAAGCTAGGCTTGAGCAAGCTCTTCAAGCTAGAATGTAGTGAGTACTCACAACTCACCAAGGAGTTCCTCTCCACAGTAGCTCTTGCCTTTCCCAACCACAATGGAGACCAACCAGCTGGTGATGGACTCCTACTCTTCAAGATAGGCGATGCCAATGGGCGCATATCTATCTCAGCTCTATGCCAACTCTTTGGACTTCCCAATGAGACAGCACATGACTTCAAGGAGAACTCAAAGAGGAAACAAGCTGCCTTTGCTGATTGGACACACTTTGCCAATGAACCATTCTTGCCTTCAAGGTCAAAGGTGTCTAGAATCACTCATCCAGCCATTCGCTATGTGCACCGCCTCATCTCCACCACTTTCCAATGCAAACAAGAAGCCAACAAGGTCACAACTGATGAGTTCTACACCTCATAAGAAAAACGAGCATTACGGCTCCATAATTTCACTTTCGAGACAGAAAAATCTATCCCGCTTGACTTTTCAATCTTCGCAGTTTGTAGAATCTAACGTCGCTCTCAGAGAAATCGTAGAGAAATAAGATTCCGTGAAGAATCTGAACCTCGGCCGATGGTATGGTAAAAGTCGACTGTAAAACCCAGAGGGAGAGAGAGAGAGGGAAGAGGAAGCGAGGTGGAGGAGGAAGAGGTTGAAGAAACGGCGGCCACAACACTCCGTTCCTTCTTCCTCCTTTACACTGTTAATTGATATATTAAATAAATATTAAAATTAGAATGAAAAATTAAAATCTCCGCACGCTTACACCACGTCCCATGGATGACGCTCACAGTAGTTGGGAAATTCAGCTTAAACAATTTTTGATTCCTCTTCAAAGTTGAATTTTGTGTTTAATTCTGCTACTTCTGTTGATTACTTGATTATTTTAATTGTGGAATACAACCAATAAAACTGCCAGCAAGATATATGGTCGATATCGATCTATACCATTCACGTGCGAAAGTTATGATACATTTCTCTAAATTAGCTGGTCTGTCTATTCCCTAACGATTCATTTCCTTACGAATTTCAAAACATAACCGAAATAAAGTGGGTTGATATATTTGTCTATAAATGTACAACAAACAAGCAAGGAAAGTACTTGGGGAAACAAAAAAAAAAGTGTGCCCACAATCTGAAAAAAGCAACCAACTTCAAGAGTTTGCAGATTTTCAATATTCACTTGACTAAGATAAAACAAAGGATAGATAAATCAGAATTGACACAAGATATTCAAAAGTCGGAGCTTAAAACCCAAAACGATGAAGCCAGAAGAGAAGTTTCCTTAGAGAGACAAGAATCCAAACTTTCTTGGACAAAGATAGATTCACAATTGTTTCTCAAGAAAAGGAAAAAGAAGAGTAGCAAGAATGCACAATGGCCTAACCTTTCCACACTACAAAATGTTTGGGAGCTGTAAATCCAGTCTCTGCTGCAGCTCTATGACCTTCTGTGAAAGCTCAACTTTCTGTTCCTTATAGCTCCTAAGTAAATACTCTTTCCCATCTATCACTTCTTTAAGCTCACCAACTTCCTTTCTCAACATCTCTATTCTTTCTCCATCCTTTAATCCCTTCTCCGATGACTCATAGTTGCTTTCGCTGTCCATAAACCCGTTCGCATCCCCATTCCAACCGTTGCTACCTGCGTGTCCAACGCAGTGATCAGCGATTGCCTTTCTAAGCCTCTGAACTTCTCTCTCTGATTCAAAAAGATCCCTGTTTGTTGCGTCTAGCTGCGTTTGGAGATGGCTAGAGTGTGCCACCTGCGCGTTAAGCGAGCTTTGCGACTCGAGAATCTGTTCCTGCATTTCAACTATCATCTCGTCGCGTCTCTTCAGCTGCTGCCTCAGTTTCTGTATCACTTCTCGCTTGCTGAAGATGTCTGAGCCTGATTCAGATACACAAGGAGAATCTGAGCAGGTTGATTGGTGATGGTATGGTTTCATTGGCACTTCCAGGTGATCAAGAGAAGATCCCCACATGACTCCATTCTCTTTGCTAAATGATGGAGCCGTAACCGTCACAAGAGGCAGCGAGTTACTGGAATCCACCATTTGCTCGTTTGTAGTATGGTTTCCCTCCACATTCTCAGTTCCTGAATATATAAAAAAAAAAAAACAAGCCAACTCTGAGTAAGTCTACACAATACTTTTCTGGAGAAGGAGAGGAATTCAAAAAGAAAGCAGAATTTCAGTTCCAGATACAAGTAGCTACGTATATATGGACCCTGATTGGGCTACAAAGACATCACTATTCAAGATACTAGAGGCTACAAAATTGTAAGAACCAGTCTATATTCTTTCAACTAGTTTACTATAGAAAACTCAGTAAGAGACTCTGTGAAGTCAAGATAAGTATAAGACACATAAACTCTCACCGGGAGTGCAGTGGAAGCAACAATCATTGTTCCTTTCACAGGGAGATGCGTTAGAATGCAAGCAGCATCCTCGAGATCTTCCTCTGTCAGATGTTCCATTGGCTGCACAATAACCATCCAATAAGATAGAGTCTACAAACGAATCTAAGGAAATGTAAGCAGTGAACTGATAAGTACGTACGTTTTGATCCACCAGGTTTTGAGTCATTTGACTGCTTTAATTTGTATCCAAAGCGGATGGACAAAGTGCTCAACAAGGCCCCTCCTGCAATTAGGATCCAGTTTGGCCCTTCACCACGGATATTATCAACCCGCTGATGTCTGGAGATACCATTTCTTCGTGTACTCATTGTAGGAGAAAGTCAAGTGTCTCTCAATCATCCAAGCTTGACCTGCAACATACCAAATGTAAAAAATCTATCATCAGATAAAACAAGAATCTTAAGTCCACTCAACAGTTTTGCATAGCATGAAGGCAAACAAACCACAAGCTTCCTGTTAAGAAATCCACCAAAATTCCATAAATCTAATGTTTTAAAACACTCAATAGGAAGTCACGGTCTCATAAAAAGGTGGACAATTACAAGAAAACACACTGAGAAACTGGAGGAAAATAGATGAAAAGCATACAATGGAAGAGACTAGTCGAATTATAGCTTCTATATCATGCAAATTAGTTTCTGTAGAAGCCATCACTGCTTGTTATTTGACGAAAACATGAATCAATTGAGAAATACCATATTAATCTTAACCAAACAAAAAACGGGGGAAAAATAGTAATCAACTGGAGACCACAGAGGATTAACAAAATACTGAAGAGTGATTTTTCAAAACACCAACAGTGAAGAGAAATGAAAAATCGCCCCAAAAAACGACGACGGTACTTATCGTCGGTACACGAACCTCATCGGAATGGGTAATAATAGAATACTGCAGTGCCGGTTTTCAAACCCCCGAAATTAGGAATTCTACGTCATAGCGACGAACTAGATCCAGACTAATCAAAGTAAAGTTTCTACAGTGGAACGGAAACAATTACGATTAAGAGGGACACAGAAGAAGCTTACCTGGGAGTTTCACAGACGGAACGCGGCGCAGTGCGGGGAAGTATGACTTAACGCCGTTGAAGCCTTTTTTCACCAGCCGTGAAGCGCGAAATGAAATAAAAAAAACATTTGTTGTCGACCATCGTTTTATTTCTCGAAATACAATAACAAGGACTTTTTTGCGACAACTGTTTATATTTTTCTGTTAAACTTGACAACTAATTAACACTGTTGAAGCCTTTTTGTGATTTTGTTTTACGTATGCAAGTGTCAGTGAATGCGATTAAGAGATGAGGTAAATATAGGACCAAGACTACGACAAAAAAGAATAGTTAGTTGTTCACAGTACTCGAATTGATAAATTGTTTACAATGAGAGAACTTGAAGTTGCAGCTTTAGCTTGTTATCATTATTAGAGAATGTACAAATTTGTTCTAAACTGTGTTACGAACGTTGCGTATTGTAGACTTGTGTATATCTCTCTATCGTCCAAACTTTTTATGAACTAAAATCCGGATTGAACCAGATACAATGTGACTTAGTGAGAGTGAAGTGTGAACATGTATATACAAACATAAGCAGATATTGATAGCTTACCAACTTCTGCTACAAAAATTATCTCCCTCACACACACAAAAAGGTCATTTCAGTCAATGCCTCATGAAATCATTGTAGCCACTACTCTTTTTCTTTTTAAAGTACTGCATCAAAATAAGATAATATAATATTAAAGCATGGCAAAAGCAGCGAGAAAACTCTTTATATAAATCTCATTTTGGTTACAACTAATCATACACACGAGGAAGGTAAACAACTGAAGCAAGAAAATGTACATAAGTCAGTGCTAGGCTTAAGTTTTTTCATGTAGACCAAAATTTAACCAAACTCTCCGTGCAAGGGAACTTACAGATGCTTGCTTGTTTGTTTAGTCAATGGGGTGCTTATCAATTTGACGAGATGTGTAGTGCGCAGAAAGCAAAAGCAGAGAGAGAAAAGCGCTTGCCACGAAGATTGCATCAAACCATCGATGATAGAAATCAAACTGAATATCTCCGCCTAATACATCTGTTATTATCCCTCTGTGCCAACAAAAAACAAACAGCTTTTGAGTAATAATCCACTTTCCAACGCAGTCTGAAAGATAGAAACTATCAAGTATTCTAGTACGGAAGAAAGATAATACCTGTACTCATTTCTCAAGCTTTTTCTTATAAGAAGAATGGAAGACAAAAAGTACATTCCCATGATTTCGGATAGGAAAAGCACAACATTGCTTGAAGACCCACTTCCTACTCTCGACACTGCAAAGAAGAACTGTACAATCGAAGAAACCCCCAAGTCATTCATCAAATCTTATCATAGCATTGAAAGCAAAAGATTTCAGTATGTTGTGAGTTATGTTTCATGAAAATGTAATATCACCTTCATCAGATTGGTCAAGAATCCCCTCACTGATATCACGATCAATATCCCAATAAATAACAGCGAGATGTACTGAAAAAAAAAAATAATGAAAAAGACAGAATCAGAACGAAGCTGCACTATCCTGGGCAGCCAATAGACTCATAAGGTGATTTGAGAACCATATAAACACTTATTCAAGATAAAAAGGTCATCTTTTATAGCAAGATCTGAGAAAAAAAAAAAAAAATCCTTTACTTTTCATCTGGAATACGCGTTGAAAGGAGAAAGAATATCAACAAGCCTAGTTGCATTTCATTGGCTTTACTACTCCATACATAACAAAAACAAAAATTCAAGCAAACCTGTGAGAGCAATGCCGCATCTACTCCTATATCAAAGAATTGCAAGAATATGCTGATCATCATCGTGACAGGATCTTTCGAGCCCGCCTGTAAACAAGCTGATTACTAATCCATATCTTAATTCTTAAATAAGTAAAAAATGATGATAACGATGCAAGTATTCATCATAAAGTTCATAATATAAAGTGAGCATGGGAATACCTCCTTGAAAACTACACTTTGTAGAGACTGCACATAAAACAAAGAAAAAAACAGAGAAGTTAGAAATAATGGTTCACAGTTACAATTGAGAAAACATTTAACAAAAGATATCAAAGATGCCGTTGTTACACACAAGCAGAACAGCTTAACACAGTCTTGCAATACTAGGATAGCATAGAGTTAGAAATACTGAAGGTTAGCACCTCACATAAAGACAACAAAAGTTACCTTTAACATCTTATACACACAGTAAATGGAACACGCATAGCCAAGTACGTTCTGTACATGACCCTTCCAAGTTCGAGAAAAAGCTGCAGCATCCTGCAAATGAAATAAAGTAAGATAAGTGCTTAACTGCTTATGAATGTTTATATAACAACTTTGCAAGACCACCAAGTAATAACCAAAATAATAGATAGGTTAGCAAGATGTCATAACCATGCCAATGTGTAGAATTTGGTAGTTATAATAAAACTAGTGGCACAGTGCTAAAGGAACCTTTGCTTGGCGGAGTTCATAAATTTCCAAAAAAAGCTGCTTTGACAGCTCTTCCAAACCATCTACCTCCGCCTCCATTAGTTTTATATCTGCCAAAAAAAAAAAAAAAAAAAAAAAAAAAAAAAAAAAAAAAAAATCATCATTGCACATTCCTATGAAGATAATTGTGTAGCCACACTGCATATAAAACTAAAACATACAAACTGACCTTGCTCCTTTTGGTCATCTTGAACCGACCGCACAACAGTCCCAACAAATCTTCTAAAGAAAGATTTACCCTTGTGAAGCTGGAAGCAAAAGCACCAGACGATTAGTTCCCAAGATCATTTCAGAATTTGCATAAAAAGTAGCATGAAGCATGATAAATGATCACCATGCATGCTACAAAATACTTCTCAGTCTGTTTTTACAAACCTAATGTTAGAAAATTGTCTCTATGGTATTTTGACTGATGCATGGATAAGGAAGTGTTATGTTACAAAATTCATTTAAGAGTCTGAAGAGCACTTTGCCATAGAAGTACAATAAAGCACAGATCTGTCAAGAATCCTAACCCAATACAGAATGGTAAAGAATATGTAACTTTAATGTATAACTATATATGCTAAAATAGAAGACGGAAACATACTTCTTCTGATACTTGATTTCTTTCCACTTCCACCTGACATAAAATAATTTTCTTCTTCTTCGCAATACAACTCTCAATTGATTGCATCAATTGCCGTTCCAACGATTTTATTTCAGATGCTTCAATCTCCCTATATATTTCCACAGAGAAAGAGATAGGAAAACATGCTGTTAGATCACAAATTCTCTAATACAGATGCTCTTCTGTTTAAGTTTCCAAAGATGTGCAGCTATCAAGGTATCTTTTGCTTCCTAATTTTTACTCTTAATTCCAAATTTTTCCTGTCTCCTCTGGGAAGGCAATAAGTGACAATCAACGTCTGCAGTGCTAATTATGTATATCAAACTGTTCACCCCGGTTAACGGTGTCACTAGAGGAACAAAATACTCTTTTGATAGCCAATAAAAACTAAACAGCAAAACCAACAAGAATAAAGCACAAGCTAGAAGACAAAGATATAACGACAACTATATATATATAGCCGCTGAGAAGAAAACTTGAATATTATAGGGAGATACCTAATGAAGAGCGATATATAACTGTATGGCAAATTTACAGCTCCAAAACCGGATAAAACTGCCATGAGGGTAACACCAATGACCCCGATTCTGCTGACGAGTTGAGGCATTGAGAAAAAACCTTTCAAGATAAAGCATGTCTAAGTCAACAAGTCCAAACAAGCGGTGGCAAGATCTTAAGCATCCAAAACAAAAGAACCTAGATCGTTTGTATATATAAAAGCATAAAGAGGCAGAATGTCATGATGTTAGATCTCATACAGCGCTGAAGGGAAAGGCGGAGTAGATAAACTCGAAGAGGGTACCTTTGTCTTGTGAAGGCATAGGAAAATGAATTCCCATGCGCCAGAAAGCATAAAGGAACGCTGTCAAGAATAACAAGGCCCCAACAGCAGCACGTTCCCTTCTCACACCTGAAATGACAGTTTAAGTAATGCTTATAAACTTCTACCTAATATCGGAAGGAGAAGATCAATCAATAGCACATAAAAATTAGAAACTGGGATAGGAAAAAGGCTTACCAGTATTGCGAAGCATCAAATAGCAATGATAATATGGTAACATGAAAACAAGGAGCACTATCAAACAAAAGAGATCCACCTTCCAGTTTATCATCCGTGCCCTGCAAAGCAAAATTCAACTCGATAAAATTCAAAATTCCAAGGCTATATCTCACAAAAATAAAAGCTACAGGTCTCATGTTATATCTCAAATCTCAATGAATATATTTTCAAAATTTACAACGCTTTAAAATTATGTCAAATGCCGAATTTCATCCATGATGTTACACATTAATACAGCATCAGGCACAGGTTTCCGCATGAAACAGAGGAAGAATCGATACTTTTTTTGCTAAACATTTGCAAAAGTTTCTTAGCTACACCAAAATTAAGCCAACATTTCAGCTGCGGAACAATCAATAAAGCATGAAGTAGAATAAAACCGAGCTCGAAAACCTCCTAAACCAGTAAGAAAACAGACTTCGTAACTCGAATTTAGAATCATAACTAGAAGAATTTCGAAATGGAACGTAGCGTACTCTCTAGATAAAACAGGGATGATTTCGAATAGAACGAGCTGTAAGAGGTTGCAAGAGAAGGCGAAGACGACGCTGAAAATGATCTGAACCAAGGCTCGCTTCTCTTCGTACTCCTTGTAAAGCCTCCGGTTGAGGAACCAGAGACCGGCCGATCCTAGGAGACCCAGGGAACCAATCACCAGCATCCCTTCGAAGATCGCCCATCCGTAACCCATCGTTGATCCAGATCAGAAACTCAGATCTCTTTCTCTTAATCAACAAAAGCTTCTCTCTCAACAGCAGTCGCGATTCGATTTCAACTCATTGTATTGAATTGAATCTGCAGACGAACGATTCCTCTCATTCCTTTCACAGTTTCACCAAGTGTTGTAACCCAAAAATTATTTGTTTCTTTTGCCCATTTAAGTAAACCGAACCCGTACCAAATTTCATTGTTTTGTTGGCTAATTCCCGGTACAATTACCCAAATCCACCGGTAGATCCCCATAGGAGTCTATAGAAAAATTTATGAAGTTCATTTGACATTAATAAAGTAGTTGTAAACTTGTAATGTCAGGATTCAGTTCCATCAACATCGTATCGTTCGAGTTCCATATGACAACGATCAGTGCAGAAATGTAAGAGAATTGTAATGATTTAGCAAGAAATCTCTTTCGGTGAAGATTTAGAATTCTCTTTTTAGTTTTGTTTCGTTGGCAACATCTAAAAGTTGAACTCTTGCTTGCCACATCTCTGATTATGCTGCGTAGAGGTTAAATCACGTTTCTGTATGAAATATTTGGAAAAGGATTTGGATTGAAACGAAAAGAAGCTTGTTTTTAGTAACATGAGGAAAACAATGGACTGAGACGGTTTATCTACCGCCAAAAAGGGCAAGCCAAACTCAATCTTATAAAATTCAAAAATATTTGTGAAGCCAAAATACAATAATATTGACAGTGTCAAAAACATATGAAATGTAAATTACAAAACGCAGATGCTATTTTACCCCACTCAAAACTTGGAAGACTATAAATAAATGGAAAATTGAACCAAACAATGAGGACAAAACTCTGGAGAAAGGAACATATAGCAAAACCAAAACAGTAAAAAACACCCAACCCACTACCCTCAAATGCTAAATTGGATATTGAAAAAAATGAAGACAGACTTAGCTTTTGAGATGTATATAGATCACAGGAGAAAGCTAACTAGCAGAAGCATACGCAGCAAGAAGATTAGCTTGAGAAGGCGGTAGAACGCTTATGAATGGCTCCAACTGATTCCCATAAACAGAGATCAGGTGGGAGAAAGTTCTTCCTACAATTGCTTTCACTTCAACTTTTTCCACTGGCGACTCCAGTACTTGCCCGAATATCTTAACCAGGTCCGGAACATGAGAGAGGATCTGATTTTTACATCCAAGAAAAACAAATTTACCAAACGCACACGAGAAAATATTTGACCAAAAGGTAAACAAAATTTGAAACTGCAAAAACGTACCTCTGGATTGGATGCCAAAACAAGTGAATATATACAGGTGTATACAGCCATGGACTCCTCTTGATCTTCCTTTAAGGGTAGACCTCTTAACAACACTGGAAGTACCTGGATAATATATATAACTTAGGGATTAGTACTGTTTTTTCAGGAAGTAAGCAAAAAATAGATAAAACTGGCCTAGTCCGAGATCATACTTGATTTAGAGGGACTAATTGAGGATGAACGACAATCATCCTTGCGGTAGCACCAGCTGCATTATCCCTAACCGCAAGGTCTGGTTCTGAGTCTCCGAAAAGCGGGTAAATTCCACGTAGCACATCACCAAAATATCTAACATCGAATCAAGGGAAGACAAATATGGCATCATTCTCCCAAACCCCCAAGAGAAAATTAGGAAAAAAAACAGAAGATTGAGAGGTGGGTGAGCATGTTAATCAGTGGATAAAAAGTCGTTTAGGCCTTGAATGAGAGTTAAAAGTATGTAACACGAAAAGGATACTTCAGAGCAGCTTCACCACCGTTTTTGCATAGCTCTCCAGCACAGAAAGCTGCATTTCTTCTGTTGGTTGCTACTGGTGACCCCAACTCTTTGAGCACCAAGGGCATTAACCTCTGCAAGAAATTTTCCCAACGGTTGGTTTTAGTACAGCTCAAACACTAAGAAACGAGTCATAGAGGACATAAGACGAGGAAGATCACATCAACATAGGCAGAGATTGGAGCACCCATGTCTTGAGCAACTTCAGCAAGACTAGCAACTACCATTGTCCTATCCTGTGGGGGACGTGAGGCTTTCTACAGGCGCAAGTAGTGAAACAGTAAGGGCCTAAATTTCAGTGAAAGAAGTTATGGCAATGAATGCTGTAATTACTAATACTCACCGCAAATTTCATCAACGGCTCAAAGAATTTTGCAAAGACAGGTTCAAAATGAGACCCCATACACTTTGCAAAAGCGGGAAGGAGGTCAGAAACTGCATCCATGAGGACCTCATCATGTCCACCATCGTCGTCATCATCACTTTCATCTTCTAATTGTTGGCAAGCTGCTTTCTCCGTCAGCAGTAGCAATGTCGCATCAACAAGGGGTGATAAATCTAGAAACCAACGTCATCACTCATCAGCACAGTATACAAATATACAAAAAAATGAATATCCTGAAATAGTTTTTGATAAAATTTGACTCTAGCAAGAATAGACACCCACAATTTTGAATGGCTACGTAACCATAATCCTTCATGATGTCCGCTATACTCATGCAAGCCTGAGCAACAACCTCCTTGTCGTCATCTTCAGCCATGGTTTTAATATATGTATTCATAACTGTATCTGCAGTGGACAAAAACTGTTTCAATATCTTCTTATTATTAATGAAAAGAAAGAAATTCTGTGTAATATGGATTACCAAGAATTTCATTTGCCTTCCCAGTTCCATCCTACATAAGAACCAAACATGATATTAAAGGCTGGCAATTCAAAAGGTTGGGAGGGGAGGACAGAGAAGGTGAGAAAGATAGAGATATTCATGATCACAATTCCCTTACATTATGATTCTGGAAGATAGCATGTGCTGCGGCCAATATATCTGCAATTCCAACAGATAAAAGAGGTATAAGCTTAAAGACTCAAAACAGAATGACAAGCTCTAATACTACCATTATTATCAAGTCTAACCCATAGATTACAGGAGCTTATAAATACTATCAGATCCGGTGAGTTGCACATTTCTAACAAAATTGAGTGAACATGAAAGTGCAAAAGCAAAGGGCCTAGACAATTGATCACATGTTGGCGGCAAGAAGGAAAAATGGCACATCATTCATATGCCCAACTGTCAAGCAATTGTTAGGCCTGTTGCTGATTGCACAATATTATAGAACGAAGCTACGTGCCAAGTAAACAACGTTCACTAAACTACTGCTATGTACCCTCCCTGGGAAGAGGTCCACAGGTTATGGATGAAGTAGTATGTGTTGGCATAGTCCCGGGGCAGTAAAAACAGTGACAACAAATGGAGCAAGAAGCCAAGAAATCAAATAATCAATAGATAGAAAACTCACGTTTCAAACCAGTGATTGCTTGAAGCCGAACATCTTCATGGAAATATCCCGAATGTTTATCCATAATCTTCAATGATTCCTCGAGGTAGCTAATAAGTTAGTTAAGGAGGCATGACGAAAGGATTCTTGTAATAAGTCCAAAAAATGATAAAGTGTTAAGGGAAAGTTGAAGGATACGGTGCAAAAGAAGATTTAGTGTGGAGAGCAAACAGGCCAAGAGCTTGAGTTGCAGCTGCCTTTTCATCCAAAACTCCTGTTCTTACGCTTATGTTCCGAATTCTGGGCTCATCATGAGCTTCATCATCAGAGGATACCCCACCAAAATCGTTAACATTTTCATCGTCTGACTCATCAATGTTGACCGCAGACCCATCATCAAGATTGCAAGAAGCAAATACTAACGGCATAACGCGAGGTAAATACTGCAAAAAAAATGCTTTTATTAACTTTAACAAAAGTCAATGGAGTCAAAGCTGTTATAAAGTCTATTTGAAAGAAATCTATCCACACCTGGGCAAAAGAGTCATCCAATATTTCAGCTATGTTGCTGAAGAATCCATGAGTATACTCTCGCAGCTCACTGAACTCCAATCCAAATCCCTGAAATTTTGTGATCGTGAGCATTTTCTTCCATAAATGACATGTTTAGTTCAAAGATACAGAGCAGAAAGGCAATTACTGATATTGCGGCATCAATGAAAGGTGGCAAGATGGCCTCCATTCCTTTTCTCCCAACAGACATTGCGACGATCCCTACAAGCTCAGTAGACCTTGCACGGGCACGAAGATCTTCGTCATTGGTGAGCACCATGAAAAACTTCATCGACTCTAAAACCCTCTCAGCATATGGATTGAATGCTTGCTCTGCAGCAGCAGCAACTGACCCAATTGCAGACTGCAAGCAAGTAGCAACGAAGCTCAGATCAAATATTTCAGATACAAATTCTACAGAAACTCTAGCAAAGATTGTCGGTGTACCATGCACGTCTCTTGCAGATTACGCGGACTGTTTCCGAGGGCTGCCATGAGCTGCCTCATTAAAGGATCAAGGTAAACAACAATCTCCTCTCCCATATTCTCACAGAATGATGCTAAAGCATAGTATGACTTCTCCTGTAATCAATAACAAGAAATGTTACTAATAAACTAGTCTTTCATATTATCATGACAGAAATGTGCATCTTCACATAATACTTCACTAGTCCTTCCTTTGAATTTTACCTTCACTTCCTCAGATGTATCTTCAATCGCATTCAATACACACGGAAGAACACTCTGATAGTGAGTCAGGATTTCAGGCTGAAGATGCTCAGCGAATTGGCCAAGTGCAAATGACGCAGCCCCTCGAACCATTTGCTCAGGGTCTCTTAAAGCTCCCAAGACTATATTAAGAACAGGATCCAGCTTATCTTTCATAATGTCAAAGCAACCTTCTGATATAACACCTAGAGCTGTAACAGCAGCTTCCCGATACTTCGGGTTCGGACTCTGACTATGCACGGAAGCAAATTCGGAAACAGGGTTGAATACATGCTTCGGAATAGTCATAGCTAGTGTGTCAATAACTTCAGCAGCTGCACGATCAGGAGCAAGATCATCATCGTCCTCTTGATCAGACGACTCGGCGAGTAAGGCGCACATAACTTTCAAAATCGGTACGACTAGCTGATGCTTTTTGAGGGAATTGTATTTGTACTTTGCCAACCATGAGACTATTTGGATTGCCTGGTCAAAGAATGGAGCAAGGCATAAGGACTCCTCATAACATCATCGCTCAAAGTTCAAATCTTTTTCAAATAAAAAGAGAGTAATTCTCCTAACCTGGTGCCGTGTGCTACTCTCCAGGGTCTGATTACAAGAGACTTCAAGAGAGAACTCCACGATTGATTTGACAGAGTCTCCAAGAAGAGGAGCAGGAGACTCAATCAGCTCATCAAAAATCTCAAAAGCGAGTATAGCAACATCCTCCTCACCAGATGCAATACATTTTCTTGATACATTCAATATGCTCGGAATGAAATCTCGGAACTTTACCTGATATAAATGATCCATATCTGTCTTTTAAACTAGAAAAATGGAAAGAATTTCGACATTTTGACATCTCTATAACATGAAACAAGAAAGAGAGCGTCGCTAGACTTACCACATCCTCCCCATCGTTTGTGAATTCAAGAAACGAACCGACCGCCCTGATAAAATTGCAGAAATTTGTAAGCAATAGAGCTAAGATTCAAGAGAAGAGCAACAATCGATTCAATTCAATTCAGAGAAATGAAATTACTTGAGAGCGGCGACTCTGACTCGGCTGCTGCTTTCGTCCTGCATGCACTTGAGAAGAAGAGCTTGCAAGTCTGCAAAGTATGGCCTGAATGTGTTCCCAATCGTTTCTGTCAAAGAGCTGAAAAGGATCAACGCCACCTACAAACAACGAAACAGATTTACATAAAGAGGACTAAACGTCAATCAAATCGATCAAATAAACGACAATGTGACGGAGAGATTACTTCGCGATGGTCTTCTTGAGCACTCTGGCTACATTGGAAGAGAAATGTTAATAAGTCAGGCCACTCTCCAGCTGGAACAGCGTACTTGGCTACCACACTAACAACATTGGCACTCGCACGCCTCACCGGTGGACTGCAAGAAAATTCAATTGAAAAAAGGAAACTTTCAAATCCCAATTGAAACAAGTGAGAGAAAGTAAAATGAGTGAGAGAGATGGAGGAAGTAAGAGAAACCTATTCTCGACAGTGATGCTCTCGATTAAGGACTGCTTAACGTACTGCTTGAGCTGCGGAGTAAGCTTAGCCCAATGTCCGGTGATCCTTTTGCGGAGGAGGACGGCGGCGAGCTGGCGGACGTTGGGCGTTTTGGCGGTGCGGAGGTGCTGGACGAGGGCGGGAACAACCTGAGGATCCTTGGCAAGACGCTTGATCTGATCCTCCGCTTGCCGCCGAGCATCGTTGTCCGGCATAAGGAATTGGATCAACAGAAGCTCGAGAGATTGCGCCATAGTTTGATTGATCTTCCCGAAGCAGACAGAGGCTGCTCGCTGGAGTTGTGGGAGTATTAGCGAATAGGGTTTTTCTTTTCTAATTTTTTTTCTCCCTTTTATTAATTTGCGAGGGTTTTTGCTTTGCTTCGGTTTTACTTTTACCAGAGATGAGATTTTTTTAAGGTTCGTGATAATTTGACCTTTCTATTGGTCGGTATCTTATTTTTGGTAGTAAAGTTTGACTTTGAAAAGTTGATGTCGGGAAACACTGGTACTGATGATACAAATAGCAAGTTTTACTGTAGATTTAGGTGATTGATTTGAATATCCTCTATATATCCAAGATGAAAAAGAATTGTATACATATATGAAAAATAGTAACTAATAGTAATCTTTGAAGTTTGAAGTAGGGCTGTGAAATATAATAAAATCTCTCTTTAGGTAGGTATATAGGAAGACAGACTACAAAAACATAACTGAAGTTGTTGTATATGAGACCTATAAGATTTCTCTTTTTTTTTTTTTGCTATAGAAGAAGATGTTTTTTACATCTCAATGTCATCGAGGTCTGGTAAAGGGAACCTGAGCAGAGCTGCAATTCCAGTGAGCTGTGCCAATTCTGCAATTTCATCAACAACGAATTATCAAGTGTTTGGCTCAAAAAAGTCACAAGTGATCAAAACCAGAAGTAAGAAGAAATGCTACACTCACGTTCCCCTGAAACATGCATGGACGAAAATATGAAAGCTTCTCCTCCTGAATTCTTCACCGACTCCACCAAATCCACATACTTCTTCCTCGTTTTTACGTCAGAATTCCTGGACCAACATTTATATACGTCAGTTGTCACAATTTGCCTCTCATAGATATACAAAACTCGAATTAAGATTTTGGTAATTCGCTTTCTATTACTAAACCTGAATAGCTCATCCGTGATGAGAAGTATTTGGACTGCCATTCGTTCATTAGCGACTTCCACATGTTTTGGTCCATAGCATGCCCGATGTGGATCCTGGATTATATAAATAAACCAAAATAAGCTTTGAAATTAATATTCTAAAACGGATGAGAATCTTTGTTTCCATTGCAAAAGAGCCTTACACTTGAAAGCATGTCGCGGAAATCGTTGAGAGCTTTGACCTGCAAAGAGGGAAATTCACATCAAACAGGTGAGAAACAGATACAGAAACATGGAGCATAAGTTATGAAAAAGTGAACACAATGGTAATGTATTAGCTAATTGACAATTTCAGATCACCTCTTTTGCTGCTTTAGTATCTTTGATCATATTCATCACGTTTGGAGCATTCAGAACCTCTCCAAGGCTATGTCTGTGCACCAAAATATATTGTTAGATTTCAAAAGAAAATTACCATGAACATAATAACAGGCTTTACAGAAGTGAACAAGCAAAACAATACCTATATCCAGAGTTTGTGTGCACCAGAATTATACGTGATTTGTTCTCAATAATAGGTCTCAGCTGTCTTCTTTCTGCTTCCAGTAGTAAGTGACGATGAAACTGATCCTGAAGATAAAAAAACAATCAAAAAGCTCATGTATGAGAAATCTGTAACCCTTGGAAGCGCTTTACACTTGTCCAGCTGCAATTTAAACAATAAGTAACGTTGCCAGATTAGAGACAAGAAAAAAAACCTTTGTAAAGCCGGGACTTGCGATCACCGCACAGCGAACGACACTGAAGTCAACATATTTCAGAAAGGCCTGTGATATTCCAATAGAGAATGTGTTAGATTCAGGTATGCTTTTTGTGGTATTTATTAGAAAACAATCATATCAAGCATGCATGATCCGATAACTAAAACAAACCTGCAAAACATTCTCAAAGAATTTCTTCAAAGCCTACAGATAAAGAAAAAATTGAAGGGATAATATCAGAGAATTTCCATCAACCATAGTTCTGAGCAAGTATATATATAAGAAAACAGTGGAACCAGGAACATACAGACTCGTAACCAGCAATTGCAGGCCCATGCTTTCTAGGAATTGATGTCTCTACTCGTGCACGGCTACTTGTCACACTGCCAAACATCAAACAATAAAGTAATCAATAACAGAAATAGATGATTTTCTATGACTCCTTTCATATTTCTTCAGCCAAAGTAGAAATGGATGACGTCAAACACACAAATTAGAGTATTAACAAATTTCACAGGCAATGGACCCTATCAGCTGCATGCAATCAGTACCTTCTGCCGACAAGGAAGATTTGTCCAAGTCCTTCTTGCATTAGAACTATAGCTAGATCAGCACTGGCAGCAGGATCTAAGCAAGAAAAGAAAAAGGTAGAGTAAATTTGAAACCGAAAGGAAAAAAATGGTAGATAACATGAGATCAAAGCACACGGCATACTCAAAACACTAATTTAAATTAGGAGGTCGAATAAATAGAGCAGCATACCTGCGGCCTGCTTGATTGTCTCAAGAGCCAACGAGTCCCACACTACCTGCAAATTAGCAATGTTAGCATTACTGATAACAAAAACGAAGATTTCACACACAAAAGAAAAGGATAAAGCTACACTTAAAGGTAGAATTATAACAGAACTTCGGGAGAATCTACCTTTCTCAATACAAAAGGTCGTTTCAGCTCAAGCTCCAAGGTATGGAATGCGCCAATCTGCAATACAACAAAAGCTTCAGTACAAAAAAATTATACGGTAAAAGCTCAGCTTTGAATCTACCTTAACGTGCTCATTCTCCAGAGTATTCTTCCCACGTATCCGCAAAACACCTCCATCTTTGTCATAGTCCACGTCCTAATTGAATAAAGAAAGAAACGTTGAAGACGATCAGAACATGAAAGTAGACGATGATATCACCCACTGGCAAAATCACTAGGACCAAAGGGCCAAAGAGAACCAAAAAAGGCAACATATGTAAGCAATATGGATGGTATTACGCAAATGAATGTAAAGCAATAGAGTGCATATATGGTCATTGCGAAATTAAGCATTGTATGAACAAATTTGCATACCAATCCCTTAACCTTAACAACATTACCTCAACTTGTACTTCCAGCTTCAGTCTAACACGTTCAGAGTCTCTTCCCCCACCAGGTAGGTCTCTCTGAACCTTTCTGATACCAAGCAAAGTAACAAAAATTGAAATGGTGAACGACTTCCAACAAATGGCAAACTATAACTCCTTGCTTGACTGTAAACTAACTGCTCGCTTCTTGCATAATCACTATCGATTTTCATGACATTCTTTCAAAACAGTAAACTTCTAATGTGATACATGATTCTAGTGAGAAAGAAAAGGATTATTGGGTCGCTCTTCAAAGAAAGTGGCTCAATAAGTTACAAGAGCAACACCATGAAAGCAAGAAAGGCAGTGTGAGAGCTGAAAGGATGCTGTACCTGAAGGTGACAGCCATTACACTATCACCGGTGGCAATCAGATTATAAGCATACCAGAGATCATCAGAGTCCTCCGCCACCATCTACCCTCAAATTAAGTAGCAAAACACCAAAAAATGAAAAACAAAATTGAGCAAAGCAATTGAGACATGAGCAGGAAGATAATTCCCATATGAGTAAGGAATCAATCAAACCTTAATGCTTCCGGGTCCATTACGAACAAAATCTCTGTGAACAATCTTCATTCTCTCCGGCTTTGAATGGTATGTCCACTAAGAGAGTCTAGAAAGATATAGGGAACAGAGATTAATACAAGTCTCGGAAAAGTTGTGGTTTTTTTGGTACTCAGGTCAACAGAATTTCAATGGAATTGTAACAAAACAACCAGATAGGGATAAAAAAAAAGCGCCGATGCAGAGGAATTGGTAAATCGACGAAGCAAACGGTGAAGTAAGAGAGATATACAAACCTGTTGCAGATGGTAACAGCTCCGGCTCCGGCTAGAACCTGGATTCGTTCGTGGTTACAAGTCTGAATGAAAAAGACCACGAATTTCAAAGGGAGACGGAGAGATTCAATCGTAGAGAGACGCAGTTTCGATTCGCAGCTATGAAAGGTCAAAAAAGCACTTGAACTTGTATAATCGAATTTTATATTTCACTAGATTAGGACAGGCGTATTTTAATACATGGGTTTAGTAATAATTTCTCGATTCGTATATGATGGAAATTAATTTGTCAAAGTTTTTAGACAAAAAAGTTGACCTAAAAAAAAAATGTAAACCTCAAATCAAACAGGATTAAAAAGAATACAGTAGTTGGAAAAAAAAAATAGAAGAGTTCAGAGAGCTGAAAAGGTAAAATATCTTTTGAAATAATCAGTTTGTAGAAATATATTTTTCAGAAACATTCGAATGCACATAAAAATAAAATAAATAAAGATACACTGAACTTGGGTTAATACTGTCTTAATAGTATCCTTTGAGCTGGTAAGCTGTTTGTTTAAAGGGGTACCCTTGTTTAAAAGTCAGTGGCCAATGGAAAAAAATGCCAAAAGTAACATAGAAGTCCCACATATAGGATAAGTTCCAAATAAAATTTCAAAGATGAGAGATAAATCAATATAAATTTTTCGGCTGATGGTAATTGGAGATGATGGTCGTCGCCTGGACGGCATTGTGATAAGTAAGTACGTCCCCATCGGCATCAATATACTTTTAATTTCATTTTCACATTTATAGACCTAACGTGATCCACTTCACTGGCAATAAACAACTGCATAGAGACTTCTTGTAGGAGTAATTTATCAGGGTGTGACATAAATTGGTCTTAGATGGCCATGTCGTCTTTTGATGTTGACAAGTTAACTAATCAAAAGGCTTTTCTACAGCTAGTTATTATTTTACCGGCACAAATACGTTTTTATATATTTTTTAAAGCTGTTGAAATTTTTTTTTTTTTTTAAATATCAAAACAAGCTTAGCTAGGTACTTTGAGAAAATCAATATTGTGGCACTCCGCTAGATGTGTGTCATCAAAGACTATGTCAAAGACTAATTTACAATGATTTCATTCAGATTGTTACATACTTACAATCGATTATCGACTACAAGATCAAATTGAAGAGTGCCTAACTTATATGATTTGATAGTATAAATATTTAACTATTATGCGACTATATAACAGCAGCCAAGTTGTGAACACGAAATTTATATATTATCCATTAATATATATATATATATATATATATTTTTTTCATAAATGATACTCTTGTTGTTAATAGATTACAAGATCTCCTCCACTGGGAGAATCAGGACAAAATATTTGATTCCCGTAGAATTAGTTAAATCTACATATATATTCGTTACCTACAATCATATGGCAAACCAATGATTAGAGCACGAATCAAATATTACTAGTAAATTCTTCATTATTGATTTTGTTTTCATTTTTAAGTGCAACTAAACCTCAAACAAAATACATATACCATATACTTGCAGTCTTATACGAACAACAAAGATCCATCGCAGATTTGTCAGATATATCTACATTTTTATAAAATAATTTCCATATCTACATATGTACATTCTAATTTCTAAATGTACTTATTCAAGAAAGATAGACATCAAGTGAAGTATTCTTGACAACGATGTATTTTGCGGCGTTCACATTAGTAGATTAAAAAAACTAATTTTATAATCGTTAGGTTAGAGAGAGATAGTCAGAGACAGCTAAACTCAAGTTGTACGCGTACGACACGGTTAATTTACTCCTTTTTAGTTAAAAAAATATTTAAAAACTTAACACGAGTCCGTGTAAGAAAAAGAAACTCTTCTTTCTTCAGCTCTATATAAAGACATAAACATGTCTCTCTTTCTTACAAGTAATACAACCAAAAGTACAATCGCAGCTCTAAGAGAGATCAGAGACTTCTTCTAGATCCTTCTTCTCCTCTGAATCCCTCCGCCAAAAAACTAATCATGATCTCCGTCGTAATCATCGCTGAGCTATTGGTGGAGTACACGGCGGCTATAGCGAAACTCACAGCCGGGATTCTTCCGAGACGGCAAGGAGACGGTAACGTCGTACGGATCGGTGGTTTCTCATTGCCTTCTCCGTCGAGTACGAGTAGATCGTCACCGTTCCCGGACTATTCTTCTCATCTGGTCGATTTCTGATCTGCGACGACTTTTCTTCTAGAGATTTTGATTCGGATTTTGCTCCTCTTTTTGATCTAATCGAAGAGTTGACTGGCTTGAGACTATTTTCCCCGAGTGTCTCTCGCTGTCTATCTTCTTCCTCAGGATTTAGAATCGCTTAGAGCTTTGTAAATCTGTATCGAAATATAATAGAGATTTTTTATAATTTTCATGAACTCTTTATCTCTCACTGCGCTCCTCAATTTCTCGGCCATTTTACCTGATGACGAAATTCCAAGAGTTAGATAGAAAAGTATATTTTCATACAGTACTCGATATAAGTCGCACATGACTGTACATATAAGTTCGTTAATTTAACTTCCCACTCTGAATGTTCAACTGATTTGGTCCACGAATTAGAAACCAGAAATTATAAATAATTTGGTGCTAAAGTCAGTTTTGGCCTATATGAAGAGAGTCGGGCGATTGAAAACGACTATAATTTAAAATTAATGGAACATTCTTCTATAACAACAGGAAGTGACAAGAACTTTTACCATTCCTATTAGTCTGAAATTATAACATGTTAAACACTGAAAAGTAAGAGTAGTCAAATGGAATATTGTAACAACAAGACAGAAACAAAAACTTCCAGACAGATTCATGTATCATTTTTGTCTCATTTAAATTATGGTACATGAATGGATGGGAATTTTCAGTAGCTACTAACATGTTCCAAAAATGTTGAGATATATTAACAAAAAAGTAGAATGTTAATCAGGTTTCCATAACATTAGACAATATATAACTAAACTTATGTGTTTTCGAAGCGATGGAAAATAACATCTTTATGTCTTTATTAGCCAAGTTTGTCTTGACGAACAAATCAACACTATCATCTATTGTCTATGGGGGAAAATAACATAATCATACAGAGAAAAATTTGTTTCTGTCCCGTCTTGTTTCCAGACGTGAATGAAAAGCATTTTCATATAAAACATACATTCGAGATCGGAAATCACGGAAAACTTGTCCATCTTTCATTGGAAGGTGGAGACGTTAGGCTTTTCATCACTTGAAGGGGGGTTCAATAATTTGTTTGAAACAAGGACTATTGAAACATGTATACTTTTTGAGGAAACATGGTTTGGACCAGGCATATTTACCACGTTTCATGCGAATACATACACACACACACACACACGAAAAACTGCAAAAGGAAAAATCCTTATTATAACAATGTTTCGATTTTTATAGCTGGAAAATGTAAGTCTTAACTACATTGATACAACAATGTTTACGTAAAGCTAATGACCTCCACGGCTAGTTTGGTAGTTTTCAAAATTTTACTTGCTATTTTTTCCCCGGTGATATGATGGTTATACATAAACATCTAGCCAACATTTGTTAAAGATGTATAAGATGATAGATAGACAGATAGTAACTATTAATAAAGTAATATAATTCAAAAATAAAACAAATCGTTTACTGAAAAGGACCAACTCAATTGAATACATAACATTAGTCTTCTGATGATTTTCACAAGAAAATCGAGTTGTGAAGATGTGATAGTCTAAAAAATTAATAAAATCTATAAGTGTAGTTTTCTTGACAGTGAATCAATGATGTATGCGCTGAGTTATATGGAACAGTAAATAACACATTTTAATAATTCGATGATGTTTAGTGCGCGTCAACTAAGACGCGCTTCATTTGATTATAATTTCCTTGTCAAAGAGAAGATATTAAAATATATGAAACACGAGTCCGAGTACGACCAACACAGTGGAGATACTTTGTCTTCTTAAATGGTCTACTTGACTACTTCTATATAAACAGATAAGAGTTCTCTCATTCACACAACTCATAGCTCCAATATTCCAATTTGTTTCTGAAAGAGCATACAAGTTAGAAGTGAAGAGACTTCTTGATCATCATTCTTCTCCGGCTTAATCTTCCACTATCATTGATCATGATATCCATCGTAATTATTGCTGAGCTACTTGTGGAGTACACGACGGCTCTCGCTAAACTCACCGCCGGGATTCTTCCTAGGCGGCAAGGCGACGGAAACTTCGTACGGATTGGTGGTTTCTCCATCTATTGTCCTCCTAGATCGTCACCGGTTCCAGACTTCTCCGCGCATCTCGTGGATTTTTGATCTCTTTACGCATCATCGATGATATTTTTTTTTTTTTTTTCCCGAGTTTATGAGTGACAGCTGAGCATTTGTTTGTTTCCACGTTTCGGATGTTGGAGAGGTTAGAGATTTGTAAACCTTTATCGAAGAATGATGATATAAATAGAAATTACGATATTGATATCTCTTTTTTTTTGGTTTTAAGGTGAAGATATTGATATCTTGGTCTTCCTGCTTTTCTAAATTTCTGATATATGATCATTCATTTCAATATGTCATATTCATAATTTTTCCCAACCAATGATGGTCTCATTTCTCCTGGATGAGGATCAGTAGCTTATAGTGAAACAGATTAACCAGAACAAAAAAACACTCATTGAATTAACATTTTGCGCAAATTGTGTAGTTGTTGAAATTTCTTTAAAACAGCACATAAACTTTTTTGCGACCGTCAGTCATCTATGAGTCCATGTCCACCTTTCGATACGTGGGCCGTCATCGATGCATTATCTACGAAAATTTACAGATGTATTCATTGATCTTCCAGCTTCCAGAATACTACAATATGTTTGTGCTTTTTTAATATTATTATTTTATTAAGTTCATACTGATATTATTCCATTTCAACTAACCGGTGGTTTCTTTTCAAAACATTTCACACGACATAAACAAAAATAATAATAATTCACATGCGGTTTGATGTTTTGAATGTGAACCAGTCGATAAACATTTCAACTTTTATAGGATAGCAAAACAAATTTGTCATACAAGGCTCCAAAAACAAACCAACTACGTAGAGAACTATTTTGATCCATAATTTATCAAACATGTTTTGGTTTTGTAAAAAAATAACAAAATGTAACCACCGAGTATCTTGTCTTCTCGCCAACACTGCGGACTCTTGTCTACAAGGCGTGACACGCGGCTTATTACATTAACAAACAAAAAAATAAATTAAATTTTAAAAAGGAAATACGTGTACCATTTGAGTGACTCATGGTCGAGCTTAAATTGTATCGCCTATATACATTTATATTGGTACTTTTTCATAATTCCAACACAAAATTTTCTTAAGAGATAAGCGACTCCGGAAATTTCTAGATCCTTTTCTTCTTCTTCTCCGGCGAGAACTGTTGAATTATTTTAATTAAAAATCATGATCTCTGTTGTAATCATCACTGAGCTGCTTGTGGAGTACACGTCGGCGATAGCTAAACTCACCGCCGGGATTCTTCCGAGACGGCCAGGCGACGGAGACGTCGTGCGGATTGGCGGTTTCTCTCTGCCTTGTCCAACTAGATCTTCGCCGATTCCAGATTTCTCTTCTCATCTCGTCGATTTCTGATCTGCGCGCACGCAACGATCTTTTTTTTAGATCTCAATTTTGTTATGTCTCCGGTTCGGTTATGTGATTGTAACGGCCGAGACTTTTTTGTTTCCCGAGTGTGCCTCTCTGTTTCTCTGGATTTTGAATCGCTCAGAGCTTTGTAAGATTATATATCGAATTATAATTAGAGGTTATGGTTTTAACTTTTCTGTTTTAGCTTCTTAATTCCAAAACACATACAGTACTTAGATAGAGAGAGCAAAGAAAACAGCGTTTTGTATTACACTGTTTAGTGCACGTATTCCGTTTCATTTAATAATTAATCAAATGGTTTGGTTAACTAAACCGGAATTACAAAACTGAAATCGCAATAGCAAACTTCAACACTATGCTTTTACATCCAAAGCATAAGATCAAATGGAAAAAGGGTCATCTCTTGGTACATTGATATGCAATTTGATCGTCCAATACTCAAATTCATAGCTTTTATTTCTGTATACAAAAGAAATAGACTTTTGTGGTTGAACTTCATTTTACATTTTTTATCAAAAACTTTCAACAGCCTGCAAAAGTAATGTAGCTGGAAAACACCAATTCATATTTAACACCATCCAAAACTTTTCCGCTCGTTGTATTTTATTTGTATTAAGAAATGTTGACATTTTGCCATCTCAAGTTTGAAAAATTATCTTTCGGTTTCTCTAATTAATTATCATTTTAGTCGTAGAATATGATGGTACAGAATAACAAATGTTATAGACTGAATTTGATTAAAAACTTAAAAAAAAAAAAAGATTTAGATGGAGTTGGATAGAAGCAAGAACTTCGCTCGTCAGGTAGCTATTATCCACAAACGAGTTGGGAGAGAACATTTATGGAACTCGATATGTCAGGCTTATTGTCTTTATTTGATGATTATGGACCATTATTTTCATCATCATCAGTCTTTAAGTAGATCCGCAAGTATCTTAAAAATTGACGTATGTGGTTTATTTCCACAGTTGATGTGGCCAGTCAATTCCACTATTCTCATATAATTGAAAAAAACCAACTACCATACGAGACGATTTAATTTTATTCTATATAAATTAATGTAATTGATAAAATGTGTCAACGTTTGATAGCACTAGTGATGTAAACATATCGGAGAGAGATATTGAGAAAATTGAAGGAGAAAAGGAAGGTTAGGTGGATGGATGGGGGGAGTCCAAAGCGAAGTGTATGGATTTTTAGAGACAGAAACGCACACATCAAACTTTTATATTTTTTGAATAAGACACATCAAACTTTTTTTTTTGGGTACTATTGTTAAACTTTAACTACTTGCAGACGGCAGACGTGTCTCTATATATTTAGGCCTTTATGAATTGTGGTTCTTGTTAATTCATTACCTTGTTTTCTTCCTCCTAATCTGCAATTATGAAACAAAGACAATTGTTGTTTAGGGAAAAATTAAGACTGGTAAACATAATTTTCAAATCAACGAGGCGAACTATGAACGGTAGGAATATGATAACTATAAAGGGACAGTTCACATCACACGTAGTTTGGCCGCCGTCATGAAATGAGATAAATCGCGTCATGGTTTCAGCCATTCATATGCGGACCCACCTTATCAGTCGGTTGCCATTGGTTATTTATTTGATTACATTATGTTTAAACATATAATTAAGTGTTTTTTTTTTGGTTTTAAGTATAATCAAATGTTGATTACTAGTACTAGAATAATTTGATCACAAATTAACAAATCCAATTCAGATTCGAAAAGGGTCAAACACAACTAAATTGGGTATTTTCATCTTAAATTATCGTCTCATTGATTCGCATTCGCTACAACTAGTATTACTATTTATTGGCACCATTTATTGCAAGAGAGTAGTTGATTATGATTGTAAATGATTGATAACAATTGGTATTGGTATTTAATTTTCTTAGCTTCGTATGTTGAAATTGCACCACGCACGATTTTACGAGAAAAAAATAGTTTTTAACATGGAAAAATATTTTTTTATGTTTAACAAACTCGATTCTGAGAATTATTTCAAAACAATTATCTTCAGCAAATTTTTAAATATCTTACTTTATTTTTGCAAATCCTGAACGTCAGTTTCAGTCACTTGCGTTTGCGTTTGTAGTTTGGGTAAATTTGTCTCAAATAAAAATTTCAAATTACAAAGTTTTTTTTTGTGCAATTACAAGATTACGCTCACATCATTTTCTCTCAGATTTACTGAATTTCCCTACATCACTCTCATTTTCTTTTTCTTATTGTATACTTCTCTCTAGTTTTAATAGATTCTCTCCTTTTTTGTCCTCAACTATTGCTTTACCCAAGAGTATCTCGTATTCTCAGTTTTTCACTACAGTCGTCATATCACTATACATTTTGTTCTTTGTCTTTTATATGACCTCTTTTATATCCTAGAACCAAGACTTTATGGACACACATTATCTAAATAATTTCCACTGGTTGGTGTCCTAAAAGAACAACATCATTGTCAATTAGTTCATTTTTGACTTGCTGGAGATTCTAGAACCAAGCAACCGTTGACTAGTTGATAACTTGATATCGCACAAAATCAAATTTACACTTCCTTTCTCTAATAACACCATTAGCCGTACCGTCCACGCGGATGAAAAACACTGAAATACGGCGAAAGAGAAGAATCTAGTCAACACCAACACCATCTCCTACGACAATTCCATTCCACAAGAACTTTCCGATTCTCTAATTAGAATATCACACGGAGAACATTCGTTGCATACTTGGCTTCTGCTCAATTTTTCCAACAGTGATCTTTGCTTGAGCTACTTAGCGAGTACACATCTGCTCTCGCAAACTTCTGAGTTTCTCATTCATTAGATTCTGAATTTTAATTTATGCGATTAAAGTTAAAAAAGACAAAACGAAATCGAAAAAGGAACAACAAGAGTTGTCCCTGCAGCAATAGTCATTGAATCACAGTCATGAAAATGTCGGATTGGTGAATGTTAACAACATGTCTCAATTTGAAATCTAAACAGCTAGATAACAAACTCAAATATTTCAGCTGAAGAATGAACGTTATTACAGTCTTCACTCTCCTTCCTACTCACCAATCTCACACTCCACTGACGAAAAAAGACTTTTACTTGGTGGTGGTTTGACGGAGAGAAGTAAGATTCCGGTGTGTATCTCGTAAATGCTTCCACCTTCCGTTCTCTAATGCCTCACAATGCCCTAAATACGTCCACTGAGCACAAGGCGCCGCCACATCGCAGACATAACAGTAACACTACACATACACACACACACACACAGCCATCAAAACAAAAGTTAGGCACACTTGAGTATCTGAGCCAGATGATATTATCAAATCCATCCACATTTTCAACAACAACATCTATAAAGGCCGAAACTTCAAAACAAGAAAATTTTACCTTATCACAATGTGTTTTGTGCAGAGTTGATCCAAATGGGAATTTAGAGCAGAGATGCCTCGGATGTGGATAATCCCTACAAGCAACCTGAAACACCAAATTCCATCAAAATTCCAGAAAAAATTCAATAGATCCAAACCCTAAATCAGTAATTGTGCGAAAAGGCCCAAACTTTACAGAAATTCAAAGCACTCAAAAAGAGTTCTTTATAATCAAACCTGGCCTTTCTCGTGTATGACCGCAACATCGTTATCATCGCTTTCAGGGTTATCGGAGAAGGAGTGTTTCCGTGCGTCAAATGAGTCGTTGGGATCGAAATCGAGGATAAAGCAATCCTCTTTCTCCTCGAAAATCTTCATATCCTGTTTTGTTTTTAGACAGAATATAGCTCTGATAGGTGTCCCTTCGTCTTCTTCTTCTTCTTTTTCCTCCTCCTTCGTGAGTTTCTTTCTCCTCTTGGTCTTGCTCTTCTTCTTCGTCTCCCATGGATCCGGTGTTATCTCCACAGTTTCTTTTCGCTTAATCACCATTTTCTTCCTTTTTTCGACTGTAAAAGTTTCGATCTTTTTTCTTGAGAGAGATTGCAAAGTGACCGTTGCTGCGCCTCCACTCTCCACTTTGAGATTTGAGAAGAAGCGATGGCGATTCGATTTCTTTTCGAAAATAATTATTTTAATTTATTTTCATTCAAAATAAAGCGAATTGCAATTGGTAAGGCCTAAGATCCGTTTGGTGAATAAATGGGCCCTAAGATAAGCCCAATTATTAGAGCACAGCAGACGAATTCAGTCAAAAACACAATTAAATAATTTGAAGCCTTAAGATAATATGAGCTACTTAAACAACACACTTGCGGTCCGAATCACACCAACTAATGTTGCATGAGCCATGCCTTTCCCTCTCCTTTACCTTTACTAATTATCAAATATATCTTTGCATTTGTTTTATGTAATATACAGTATTTTATTGATTGTTAATATGTGTTTTATACATCAATTGGGTGATTAAAGAAGCGACCAAACTACAAAGTACGAATATTTAATCCATCAATTACAATATTCAAGCTCCATGTTGTTAAGAATCGAATATATGCTACCTACTTAGTATAAATAGAGATCCTTTCAACTCTAATTCTCACTCACCAGTCATCACATCATTCTCAAGCCAGAGACCAAAACAATTAAAAGAAAAGAGAGTAGCAATCCAAAAACAGAGTGATAATGGGATCTTTGGCTGAAACACAGATCATTCCGGCTAAAATATCCGACGAAGAGGCCAACCTCTTTGCCATGCAGCTAGCCGGTGCAACGGTGCTTCCAATGGTTCTGACATCGGCGTTGGAGCTCGACCTTCTCGAGATCATATCCAAGAACGTCGCTCTCTCTGGAGGTCAACTGTCGGCGACCGAGATAGCCTCGCATCTTCCGACCAAGAACCCTGCTGCTCCAGTCATGGTCGACAGAATCCTCAGGTTGCTTGCGGCTTACTCCATCTTGACATGCTCTGTACGTAAGCTTCCAGATGGCAGTGTAGAGCGTCTGTACGGACTAGGACCGGTGTGCAAGTACCTGACTAGGAACGAAGATGGAGTGTCACTCGCTGCACTCTGTCATTTGAACAGAGACAGGGTCTTCATGGAGAGCTGGTAAATTGTTGTCACCTTTCATAATTCTAACTTGTAATAATACACTCTGACTCAGTAACAAGTTTATATATGGTGATATGATCTTGCAGGTACCATTTGAAAGATGCAGTTCTTGAAGGTGGGATTCCATTCAACAAGGCATTTGGCATGGACGCTTTCGAGTACCAAGGGGCCGACCCAAGATTCAACAAAGTGTTCAACAATGGAATGTCGAACCACACGACCATTGTCATGACAAAGATTCTAGAGACCTACAAGGGCTTTGAGGGTTTGAATTCGTTGGTAGATGTTGGTGGGGGCATTGGAGTCACTCTCCGTATGATTGTCTCCAAGCATCCACACATCAAAGGCATCCTTTACGATCTCTCTCATGTCATCGAGGAAGCTGTATCCTATCCCGGTATATACATTTCTCTTTTTGCTAATTCGGCGATAATGTTTCCATGGACATTTCAATGTCTTAGTTTGAGTTTTAATGAATGATTTAGGTATTGAACATGTTGGCGGAGATATGTTTGTGAATGTCCCTAAAGCAGATGCTATCTTCATGAAGGTTAGTAAACTATATAGTATATGATTCTTTGCAACAAGTTTAATAAGAATGTGTCTCTCAAGCAATTGGTTTTTAACATGTCCCACATGCATGTGTGATGTGACAGTGGATATGTCATGATTGGAGCGACCAACACTGTTTGAAGTTCCTGACGAACTGCTATGAAGCACTCCCAGACAACGGAAAAGTGATAGTGGCCGAATCTATACTTCCGGTGGTGCCAGACTCAAGCCTCCTGACAAAAGAAGTTGTCCACATGGACTGTCTCATGTTGGCTCACAACCCTGGCGGCAAAGAACGGACTGAGAAAGAGTTTGAGGCCCTGGCCAAAGACTCAGGCTTTCAAGGCTTCCAAGTTGTCTGCAGAGCCTATGGTACCCACATCATGGAATTCCTCAAGAATATATGAATTGAGTATATGTACAGATAACCATGGAACATTTTCTTCTCGTTTTCCTTTTGCTTCCAAATATTTTTCTACATTTCCAACGTTACCTTGTTCTGCATATACCTTGTATCTTTGTGAGGACACTATCGTCGTTAGTATAAGTTGTTTGTGATGTTGTTGGGAAATACGTTTCTTTGTAAATGTAATTTCGGTGCTTATATGAATATTGAAAATTGATTTAAAGTTTGTTCTTTGTGCCTATATATATACTAGACTCATTTGACAATTAAATATAGTTTTATATCATCAATTTTTTCCCAACATTGTTATGAAACATACATATGTATACGGTCCAAAAGGCTGCTTTAATTGTTATTTTTGTTTTCCTTAGGATCGGCCATTTTTGGATAAACCATGCATGTAAGAAACTGTTGGTGACGATTAGAAAAAAAAATATTGGTGATTTATAAATCCCGTCGTCAAGCATGCATTATGAAATGAACAGACTAGAAAAGCAATCAATGAAGGATCGAATTGATTTTCCCAGTTTTGACGTCTTCCCTGTACTTGGAAAATACATGACAGGGCTATAAAATGATTAATATATGTATATTTCCGTTTTTCGTATGGTTTCTCTTTTGAAAAACATGATGTGTGTACTAGTACTACTACTGTACTTAATTCGTCATCATGAGTGTTTCGACGGAACCGTACATTTGTCCTTTTGATTGTAAATATTGTTAAATGGAGAGATGACATCAACAGCCGATTATTTCCTCAACATAGTTGAATTTTCTATCCTTTTAAAGAAAATAGTCTGAATTTATATCAATATATTACTAAACTAACGTTGTACATTATGACTTATGATTTTCTTGTTTTTTTTGTCAATTAGGTGATCTGGACGAAGCCGACTAATTCTAGAATGAACAGGAAGACCGAAACATCATATCTACAAGGTTTTCAACTAGCTAGGCCCTAATTTGGACCAGCTCCGTCTAACCATGCACATATGTGTTGTTATTTTCAGTAGGATACAATTTCGGGACGAATGCAAGTTTTGCGCCTTGCCCAACCACTAAATCACGAGTCTATCGGCAAAAAGAAACTATCATAGTGAGGTCAAACAAAAAGTTTTAAAATTTGACCTTTTATACATAGAAAACTATAGCAGCCATGGTTCATCAAAAAACATTTATACATAGAAAACTATAGCAGCCATGGTTCATAGAAAACTATAGCAGCCATGGTTCATCTAAAAACATTTATACATAGAAAACTATAGCAGCCATGGTTTATCAAAATACAAATCTAAATAAAGATTTACAGCTAGCAGCCATATATGAAATTAACTACACAACTAACTCAATTGATCTATACAATCTTTCGTTTAATAATTTCTTTTTAAAAGAGAGTTACTATCGGTCCGCTCTGGCTAATATTATTTAATAAATATCATTATTTTATTTAGTAACACTGTCAATTAGTATTTGAAGTAATACTCATGATAGTTTACTTGCGACTTTTCTACGCAGGAGTTTCGACAAAAAAGACCAAGTTCGGTAATCTCTTACATCAAAAAATTCAAAAGGTACGGAACTGGTCAGAGCCACTTAAAATTCAAAAGGTACACGTTTGGGTTTATATTAATTTGTTGTTAAGGATTGATTAATTTGGTAAATTAAAGTATCATAAAGTTTAAAGAAGTTAGGGTGTTGAATTTCAAAAACACAACACCTTTTAGAATATTTCCACAAATTTCCTATATTCCTGTGTATGATATTTTTTTGAACTTATTTTTGAAAGTTTTTTTTTCGATTTTATTTGAACATTTAGGTGAAATTAATTTAAATGTATAGACTTAATTTTCCAAGTATTGAACAATAACAACAGAAGAGATCGATCGAGGACCAACAAGTTTTGGATGGAAACAATTATCTTTATATTTACTTTTTTTTTTTTTTTGGACAACTCCTTTCTTTATATTTACTTAAGACCAGCTAACATACATGCAATCAAAGACTAAACTGAGGTGGAACCACCTTAGACAGACGCCAAAAAATACCAACCATCGCTGATATATTCCACTTGGTTTCAAGTTTATTTTTTAAACACGTGATTTGTTCAGCACAAGCCACTCTGACTCGGTAATACCATTATTATCCCAAACTAGTTCACCTACAACGTTGTCAAGAGTTGTATACTTTTGTAATTGTCTCTAGCATCAATTGACAAAAGAGATATTGCGTGTGTGTTAAAATATCACTTATATGGTACGTTGCTAACGTTAGTTCGTTACGAAGCGGTCGTACCATCATTACCAAAGAGGAAGTAATTACTGTTGTTGAATTCAAAGTCCAAACAATACCACATGCATCAATGTCTCTCCCTTGTGTTTAATATTGGACTCAGCAGCCCATTCGTCAATGACAATTACATGGACGAAAGCTAATTTGTCAATGAAAGGCGATTTAATTAGTATAGTTTCATGACATCACATCGGTCGATTGCATTCGTTGAATTTTCCTTTATGTCGCTTTTGAGAGTGCGTGGTTTTAGGTGTAGCAAATTTTCTTACGTTCTCTTAAGCTTTTCTAGTTAAAGAACTAAACTATTTTAAGTTATCCCAAGTTACAAAAAGGTTCACTAAAAGTCTAAAATCAACCGGAAAATGGAAAAAGAAAAAACTTATAATCATCATAGAAAGATATAGAAAGATTAACATATATAAAAAATATATAATAGTTGACAAGCAAATATAAAAATTTGGAGTTTCACGTATCAAAAGATTTATTTTTTAGTTTTATATATAAAAAATATATATTTCTTTTAGTATACTCAAACACACACATTTATTATACACACGACACTTTTTATTTGGCACCCAACGATGGTTGAATTCAACATTTTTTGGCGTTTGCATTAACATATACATATATTTTTTTCTAAGAGGATCCTTCCTAAAAGCAAAGAGCCACCTTTTTGTTTTCCCAGTTAATTTCCCCTATATATATGACGACTAGCTTAGCTTCAATTCTCATATCACAAATACCTTTTCAGACATTTAACACACAAAAAGAAAAAAAAAGAACTTCTTAGAACATCATGGGATCATTCACAAACTCTCTGTTGACTCCCATAAAGCAAATTTCCAGCGACGAGGAGGCTAGCCTCTACGCCATGCAGCTTGGCAGCTCGTCGGTGCTTCCCATGGTTCTGAAATCAGCCATAGAGCTCGACTTGCTCGAGATCATGGCCAAGAACGGTGGCTTCTCTGGCGCTCAAATGTCTCCTTCGGAGTTAGCTTCTCATCTCCCAACCAAGAACCCTGATGCACACCTCATGCTTGACCGGATCCTCCGTCTGCTTGCGTCACACGCCATACTGACTTGCTCTGTCCGTAAACTACCTGATGGCGGCGCAGAGCGTCTCTATGGACTTGACACTGTCTGCAAGTACTTGACTAACAACGAGGATGGTGTTTCTCTTGCCACTCACGTTCTTTTAAACCAAGATAGAGTCCTCATGGAAAGCTGGTAAGTATACAACCCTATAGAAACCTTTATGTATTTTTGCTTACCATTAAAATAACAATATGAAACTGTGTATATAGGTACCATTTGAAGGATGCAGTGCTTGAAGGCGGGATCCCATTCGATAAGGGATACGGTATGCCCACATTCGTGTACCACGGGAAAGACCAGAGATTTGCAACTGTGTTTAACAATGGAATGTCTAACCACTCGACCATCGTGATGAAGAAGATTCTTGAGGTCTACAAGGGCTTCGAAGGATTATCCTCTGTAGTCGATGTTGGCGGTGGAATTGGAGCCTTACTTCACATGATTGTTTCCCAGTACCCAAACATTACAGGAATCAACTTCGATCTCTCTCATGTCATTGAGAATGCTCCACCTCTAACAGGTACATCTTTGTTATTTATACGCCTCATAACATTTTTTTAGGTAACTTCTCTATTTACGAACGATTTATAAGAAAATGGGGGTTTCTTCCACGATCCATGCAGGTATTGAACATGTTAAAGGAGATATGTTTGTTAGTGTTCCCAAAGGAGATGCCATCTTCCTTAAGGTTAGCAAATTAATGAAAACATTTAAAAAAATTAAAAGTTCAATTACATAAGTCATATATGGTTGCATCAATCATTAGTTCTAGATGACTAGATGCATGTCTTGATATGATTATTAATGTTGAATTATGTTTTATTTTTCAGTGGGTGTGTCATGACTGGAGCGATGAACATTGCTTGAAATTGTTGAAGAACTGTTACGAAGCGCTTCCAGAAAACGGAAAAGTGATAGTCGTGGAGTGCATAGTCCCGGTAGCACCAGACACGAGCCTCTTGACTAAACAAGTAGTTCACTTGGACTGCATCATGATGGCTCACACCGCCGGTGGCAGAGAGCGAACGGGAGAGGAGTTTGAGTCTTTGGCAAGAAGAGTTGGTTTCAAAGGCTTCCAAGTCATTTGCAACGTTTTTGGCACTTACATCATGGAATTCCACAAGATGCTTTGATCACTTCAACCTTTCTTGTTCCTTTATGTTTTGTCGTTGCTTTCTTTTCTTCTTCTTCTTTTTCTTTTTTTTGTTGTGACAAGTTTTTTCGTTTTGTTGACTTTCTTTTGGGTGAACGTTGAAGTTTTCTCGTATACTATATATTTTGCCATAATAACATGTTGGACTAGAGCTTCACGTTGTTTTTCACATGTATTCAAAATAATCGATTAATATGCATCTTAGATAATGTATGGATTGAAGATTGTGACTCTCTAATCTCTAATCATACGTCAATGAAATTGTCTCAAATAGTTAGCTCAACGCGTCACGAAGAGCATAAAAATGTACAAAATAGAACATTCAATGTTGCCTGGACTGTAGGACTCTATACTTTATTTTTAGTTATATAAATGGACTGGATTTAGTTATAATTAAAGATTTTCAATGATTGGTTCTTAGTCTTAACTGTATCAGACATCTGGTTTACATGTAAAAACAGAATCCTAGTCGTTGCACTTGACTTCCATTGTGGTGTACTGATTGCGACATTACTTAATGGGATTAATGGATAAACAGAACACTTCCTTTACTTTAATTAGAAGAAAAAAAATCAAGTTGACTTTTCGTGTCTTCTCCTTGTTATTGTTTTTACTTATATCACACGTTAAATTACATAGACAAAGAGAGGCTTATGTAACTATGTACAACAAACAGCTCCGGAGAAAGAAAAACAGGAGAAAACGTTAATTAATGGATTCTCACTGAATCTGGACATCGATGACTTTGCGTTCGACTTTGGTCTTAGGAATACTGATAAGAAGGACACCGTTCTTGAGCTCAGCTTTGATCTTGTCCTTCTCGCAGTTGTCCGGGAGCTGAAGCCTTGTGCCGTAAGAGCTAACGCTTTTGCCAGACCAAGAATCATTCTCGTCTTCTTTCTTCTGTTCTCCTCTGATCACAAGCACGTTATCTTCGACAGAGATTCTGACGTCTTCTTTGGAGAGACCAGGCATGTCGAAACGCATCTTGATCTCGTGTTCTTCCTCTTTGATGTCCCATGGCGCACGAATCTCCGAAGCTCCACTTCCTCCTCCTCCTCTATTTCTTCCTGGGACAATCATAGTATCCTCGAACATTCTGTCCATCGTGTCCAGCATTTGTCGCATTGTCCTCATTGGTGACAGAGGATCCAACAATCCTGTCGTTATGATAAGCAAAACAAAGCAATGTATTAAGTAAAAAAAAGCTGAGAAAAGAGTTTCGTGTTGTGCAAGCTATAAGGTTCGATTGGTTAAGTTAAACGTACCGAAAGGAGAAACGTCCATGGCTAAGCGTTGAGGTCTTTTCTCAACACTAGATCCTTGGTTCCCTTTTTGTTCTTGGTGAACGACATCAATGGAGTTTTCTCTCTGGTCTTGAGCTCTGATCCGACCAGGACTCGTCCGTGGAAACGCAACCGAAAACGGTGAACTGGATTTGGATAAGTGTGATGGGGATGGAGCGAGAGGTGAACGTAGAGCCGATGCGAACGAGAGTGTGGAAGCCATTGGTTTAAAGATGATAAAATGAGCCAAAAATATTTGCTGAGAAATAGATTACGAAAATAGTAGTTTGAGTTGATTTGAGTTTCTGAGGGTACGTATGTAACATATATATAAATGAGATGTGAGATGAGAGATGAGAGATGAGAAGATGGCAAAAGAAACATAAAGAGAGATCTTGAAGGTTGAAGATTTGATTCGAAGTTTCTTGAGTCTTGTGTTCCTATCCATTTGTTTTTTTGGTTTTTGGTTTTTGGTTTGTCCTAGCCTTTTCTCATATTTTCCAGAATCATCATATTCGAATTATTGGGCTCCATTATTCACAATTTTTTTTTTCGGCAGAGAATCTCAGCCGTTCTATTGGGCCATGTCGTCAATTCTCACCCGTTAAAAATTCTGGTGAGTAGATTTTCTAACACCTTACTAATCTGGGCTTTTATCATGATCTTATTATATAAAGCTGGATGCGCACGACGTGGTTGCGACACGTAGGATTTTTATAAAATTCAGGATCGCGACATGTGTCACTTTTAAGTTTATGTCCGTTAAGATCGTGACATGTGTCTTAGGAAAAAAAGAGAACTTAAAAAAAAAATTCCAGAAAAATGTTAATTAAAAAAAACGAAATTTAATTTAATATATTATATCAAAAAGGAAAAAATAATATTTGTTATATCCAAACAGAAAAAGGTTTCTCATTCATCAATTTTTTATTATATAAAGTTGGATGCGCACGACGTGGTTGCGACACATAGGATTTTTATAATTTATAAGATCGCGACATGTGTCACTTTTAATGTTACGTCCGTTAAGATCGTGACACATGTCTTAGAAAAAAAAAAGAAAAAAAATAATAATAAAAAATTTAGATAAAGGAAATTGTTTTTAAAAAATTAATCCATTACAGTTAAAAGAAATAAAAATATATTTGTCATATCCTAATAGAGAAAGGTTTCCCATTCATCAAATTAATATTATCCAAACAAATAATAAAATCAAAATAATGTAATAAATAAAATCCTATTTGTACATGGAATATGTTATGTAAACTAAATTTCCTATAACTGCATGTAATAGGTTACTTGAACCCCTATAAAAGAGAGTCAAGATTTCTCAATCATAAATTCATCAAATCCCTTTGATTATATTTCTCCAATTTAAAAATCATGTTTTTGAAAGTTTTGCGATACATAGGATTTTTATAACTGACAAAAACATTGTTTTAACAGTATGAAGATCGTAACATGTGTCATGGAAAAAAAAAAAATTAATATGTATAAGACTAACTAAAAATTAGAAAAACAGATAACAAATAATTAAAATGAAAAAATAATATCCATTAAAAGTAATAAAAAAACAGGAAACAAATAATTTAAATTCTTTTGTTACATCTATTAAGAAAAGGAAAAAAAATCCATTTCGAAAAGGAAAAATACCAATATATAGTATTTATAATGGTCTGAGGCAAAAAAAAATTGAGAAAGAAAAAATATAAATAGAAAACTAACAAAATAATTATCAAGCAATTAACTAATATTAAAAAATTATAATTGATATTCTAATTTTAAATAGTTTGATTTTCAATTTTTGTTAGGTAAAAAAATTGAAATAAAGATTTCATCAATTAAAATCTCTTGAATGGAATAATAAAAGTTTGATTAATTAATCAGTTGATCAGATTTAGACATGTGTAAGTCTTTCTGTATTGGATAAAAATAATAGTAAAACAAATTAATTCATTTTGTCATATCATAAATTCAAAAGAAAAATCAATTACAATAAAAATGTAAAAGTATTACCAATCTTATTTTATTTAAATATTTTTATCGGGTTTTCAATATTATTTTGTTTACGTTTAAAAATGATCAAATTTTGTTTAATATTTTCCATGCTTTTATTATAAAATCTTAAAATATACCCGCGTATACGCGGGCCTTAATCTAGTTATTGATATTTGGGGACTCATATAACTGAAGATCTAGAAAAACATAACAATTTTCATAAGGTTTTGAGTTGGAATTGAGTTGAAAGCTCATACATCTCAACGTAATAAAAAAAACTAGTGATTATGATTCACTTGACGTACGAACCTTATTTGGTTGTTTTAAACTATCACATGACCTTGATTCTATGTATATTTGTGACTCACACAAAGCAATATCCTCAATTTGGGTAATTTCAATAGCTCATATCCTCAATCCTCAAGGCAAAAACTCACTTCACAACAAGTGCAGACACAAATTCTCATTTTTAAACTATAAATTGTCACATAACTTAATCATATATAATCCATACAATACACTCATGCCATCAAATCTCAGCTACAACGGAAGAATCAGAATCTTGCATTTTGGTGAGACTCTGGGGAGAGCCATTAGAGGATCTCGCAAAAACTTGTTATTGTCCTCTTCATCAACACCAACTCTCACAGTTTCAAGACATTCCAACTTCCCCAAGAAATTCCCCAGCTGTTTCAGCTCTCTAAGACTTCCTCCGTACCCTGAAATCTCTAGCACCTTCACTCGACACCTCGACAAACTGCATACTCCCTCCTCGACAAACAGCATACAAGTTCCCCAATAAACAAATCTGTGCGTAAGACCCTGAGGACCCCACCAATAAACAAACCACAGCATCAATTTGTTAGGCATGCATAAAATTGCAAGAGAGAAAACAAATTTGATACCTTGATGACTAAAGTCTGTAGATTTGGGGAGCTCTTGAGCAGACGTGGCATTGCTTGCCAGCCTTTTTCGTCGTCACTCTCGATAGACAAAGTAAGGAGCTTGTTGAGCACCGGCATGGAATCACAACAATGGTAAAACACCTGATACAAACCATTATCAATTCATGTGAGCGATCTTGCAAGCACTAACACTAAGAGAGAAGTAGAAGAAGAAGAAGCAGCAAAGCTAACCTCAAGAGAATGAGATGACAAGTGGAGGCTCTGGATGTTGCTCATCCCCTGAATTAAACTCGTAACATCTCCATAATATTCATCCGTACCAGGGACTCTTGGCGGGTCATATAACCGTATGTCCAGCCTAGCTTCCACAAGCGAATCCAAAGCAACAGAATATTTTCTAGCGACGAAACCAGCGTAATCAAGGTACACAAGACTCGGTGTCTTTAGACTAACTCTAGACTTACGGCAGAAGTAAACAAAAGGATAAGTGATGGTTAACCGCTTGACGTGTGGACACGAGAAGTGCTTCCTCCATTCATGCATGAATAGCTCCTCTAGCGCGGGGCAGCCATGGATGAAGCCAGTATAGTCAAACGATGTCGAAACGAGAGAAAGTGTTTTGAGCGCAGGGAAGAGCACACCACCACAAGGAAGACTATCTCCAGTATAGAATCCGCGGGAGATTGAGAGCTTGACCAGTGCTTTGCTCGTGAAGAACTCAGAGTCTATAGGGAGATCAGTCTCGAGAGCTAAGTTGAGATCCAAGCAGCCACGTTCCAGAGCTGTGCGGATCCAGCGATTGACACGAGATTCGTCATCCTCGTCCTCACAGTTCAGAGAGAATCTCTTGATGCGAGCAGAATTGCTTAAGAGAGCAAGCGTCTTGTCCACGAAATCGGAGAAGAGGTGTCGTCTTCTTTCACGAATCGTTGCTTCTTCTTCTTCTCCGTCATCCCTGTCGGGATAAATAAGCATCGAGTCATCAAAGTCAAGGCTGTCAAGTAGAGCCAGAGGAAGCAAATTCCTCCACCTCTTGGACAGAACAGCGGTCGAAGCAGCAAGTTTTGTCGGAACTAAAGACAGGATTTTGCCAAGAACATCATCTGGGAGATTGCTGATCCAATCTGTAGCCATTAGAGACACAGTATAACACCTTTCTCACGCCTGCAAAAAACATAAAAATCAAACCTTTGATGAGAAACACAAACTGTAAGATTCTCAAAATTTTATAAAACACATTCACAACGGAAAAGAAAAAAAACAGCTAATTCAGGCGAGCACGAGTCTAGTTCATGCCCCAAAATAGCTAATTTCCAATTCCAGTTTAGAAATTTACCTAAAAGTTGCTACATTGGGTTTATCAATCGCTTCTACTAGACTACTACTACTTAATTCTGATCTACGAACTTCCAAGAAAAAGAGAAGAAAAAACTCACCCTTTTTAGAATCCAAACCAGACGAAGCGATGTGAAAGCAAGCCTTTTTTTCCAGAAAATTGGAAAAATGTAAAGAGGACACCGAACAGTGTCACTGATTGGGTTTTAACTTTTAAAGCAGATTATTATGTTTAAGGCCTTCAAGGGCCCTTCTTGACTGGTTTTTACGACTTACGACGGTGCAGCTGAGGTTATTTCGGTAATTTTAGTTTATCTTTTCCTCAATCCTCAAGGCATTCGAGAACAAAAAACTCTGTCGTCGTCCGCAAGAAGAGGAAAAAAATCTCCGTCTTCTGCAAACTTATCCTCCTCGGGTTTACACTTTCCATCTGATGAGCCCTAATTTCTGAGCTATTTAGGGCTTTTTTTTTTTTTTTTTTTTTTAATTTGCGATCCTCTGTAATTGAAAGGATTTGTTTTTGGAAGAGAAATGGGTGGCTCGTCAGAGACGAAGATCCTACAAGAACTCATACTTTACGCGGCGAGCGCTGCTTTCAGCTGCTTGGTTCTGTTTGCGAGTCTCCGGCATCTCGACCCTAATCGCGAGGCGGCTAAAAAAGCTCTCGAGCAAAAGAAGGAAATCTCCAAGCGTTTGGGTCGTCCTCTTATTCACACCAATCCATACGAGGTAAAATCAAATTGAATTCCCCAATCTTGATTCCCAAATGGCTCTTCGTTATCACAAATTGGGATTATATGGTTTAACTTCTAACATTGATGAGTATTAGTCTCTGTATTACCAATTGTTGTGCACGAGCTCAATGAAGGAGTTGGAGAAAATAGCTCACTTGTTACTAATTCTGTGAAACAGGATGTAATTGCGTGTGATGTGATCAATCCAGATCACATTGAAGTTGAATTTGGTTCGATTGGAGGATTGGAGTCAATCAAGCAGGCTTTGTACGAGCTTGTGATTCTACCGTTGAAGAGACCTGAGCTTTTCGCTTATGGGAAGCTGCTTGGACCTCAAAAGGGTGTCTTGCTCTATGGTCCTCCTGGTACTGGTAAGACTATGCTTGCCAAGGCTATTGCCAAAGAATCAGGAGCCGTCTTCATTAACGTTCGTGTCTCAAATCTCATGAGCAAGTGGTTTGGAGATGCTCAAAAGCTTGGTAAGTTCACAAAGTAATTAACTTTGAGCCGTCTTTATGTTCAAGTTCACATTGTTCAACGAAATTGTTCAACTTTGTTAGTTATTATCCCAATTAGTGCTTTAATGGCGTTTCTAAACTATGAGCTGCTCTGTTCTGTTACCTTTGTTTCAGTTTCTGCTGTATTTAGCTTGGCGTACAAACTCCAACCAGCGATCATCTTTATTGATGAAGTTGATAGCTTTCTTGGTCAGCGCCGTTCAACAGATCATGAAGCAATGGCGAACATGAAGACTGAGTTCATGGCCTTATGGGATGGATTTTCTACTGACCGTAAGTTGAATTTTTTCACCTCTCATCTCTTAGTTTAACATGCAGCATGGATATGGTTTCTTTATGAGTTTATTGATTGCTGATTTGTAGCGAACGCGAGGGTTATGGTTCTTGCTGCGACTAACAGACCATCAGAGCTTGATGAAGCGATACTGAGGCGTCTTCCTCAGGCCTTTGAGATTGGAATGCCTGACCGGCGGGAGAGAGCTGAGATATTGAAAGTGACTCTGAAAGGAGAGAGAGTGGAACCGGGTATTGACTTTGATCAAGTGGCTCGCTTATGCGAAGGCTACACAGGATCAGACATCTTCGAGCTCTGCAAGAAAGCAGCTTACTTCCCTATCAGAGAAATCCTAGAGGAAGAGAGAAAGGGAAGACCTTGTCCGGTAAGTTTTAAAATGGAGAAAAAACATGATCAAAGGCCAGATTTTGAGAGTTGTGTTGATGTTTGTGAGTTTGCTTACATTTTGTAGGATCCGAGGCCATTGTCACAGTTGGATTTGGAGAAGGTTCTTGCGACGTCGAAGAAGACACAAGTTGCAGCAGGAGAGTACTCTGGATTGAGAGGCTCAAGGGAACCAGATGAGGTCCAAGCAGCGATAAGTGGAATCTCGAAGCTTTTAGTTTCTCAGATCATTAACCTTCAGTCAGATTCTCAGGATTCATGGCAGCGAGATCCTGAAGAAGAGTCCTGATGAATTTTCCGGATCATCTTTTATAAATGTTCTGGTTTCATTTGGAAAAGTTTGGAGTTTTAGCCACATTTCACTCTCTCTTCTGTAATACTTTTCCGTTTTTAGTAGGATCATTTTATTGCTCTTAAAGGCTTGATCTTCTGCTCTCTCTTGTTCATATATTGGCCATTGTTGTCACTTCATGGGTTATATTAGTGTTAAACTCTTTCTTCACTTCACATGATCGCCATTAATGTTGATCGAAATCGAATTGTGTTTGAAGAAAATTAAAAATCTGATTTTTATTTAGCCTAATAATCTCAGATTTAAACATTCTGGGCTTTGTTGACTGGGCTCGAATAGTCAACTAGAATAAAGTTCCTTCCTTTTTATTTCTTTCTCTATTTTTGTTTCTGTCAATCTTCTTCTCCAATCCAAATATCAGATTCAGTCGATTCTTCACTCTTCATTTCCACTCGGAGGGTAAGTGTTGTTGCAATTTGGGTGTTATCATGGTGTCTCAGCTGATCTGACCGATTTGCTTTCCCTCTTTATCGAATCGAGTCCTGTTTCGTTTTCTCTTAGCTGAATCGTAAATTTGAGTTCTATCTCTCCATATCATTCCAGAATCTGAATCACCTCTAGCTTTAAAAGCGTACGCATTCTGTGTAATGTCGCTGATTTTGGTTCCTTTGTCGAATTGAATAGGTTATTGTGATTGGGATCTAAGTCTTCAGATCATGGTAAGTGCTCTTAATCACTACGTATTTGCCTTGGTGTTGCTGCGTCTGAAACACAAGCTTGTGGAGTAAATGCTTATAGCTTGTTTGGGTTAAAATGTCACAGAATTTTCTTCGTGGAGCCTTCAAGCCTGCGTGCAACATTTCAATCGCTTTTTCTGATGGCAAAAACCGTAAACAGGTATCTATTTTGCTGGTTTCTCTCATTTGTACCAAATTTTGATGGCTTATAAATCACTCGGACCCATTATTTATGATTGAGTCACGTTTCAGATTTACTTATTCGTATTTTCAATCTCCATTGTTTGCCTAGGTTCCCATGAAGAAAGAAAATGGTCAAACAGCTATGGTGCCACTTTTCCATAGTCAAGAGACTATTTCCGGGAAGGTACTTGGTTTCTTGTTTCTAGATGAATTTCAGCTCTTTCCAATTATGATCTTGTGAGGGTTTTAAAGTAATTTGTCCTCAACGTCTTGATTAGGTTTGCATTGAACCATATCAAGGGAAAAAGGTGGAGCATAATGGTGTAAAAGTTGAGCTTCTTGGTCAAATAGGTGTGTAATTGCCATGACCTGTACATCAACTACCACCAAAAGAGTCTTAAGGGATTAGTTATCTGGTTTCTAACTTATATTTATTGATGTCATTTGTGTTCTCAACAGAAATGTACTTTGACAGAGGAAACTTTTATGACTTCACTTCCTTAGGTGAGTAAGTCTCAGGATTTCGTTTTTTTTTTTGTTCTAAATAGTCACGAGGTGACTTGAATCATCGATTACCATGAATTTACTTTCATGTTCAACCCTGTTAGATAATATTGATTGAGCCAATTGTACTTGCTGTGATTCTGTTTTACGTTTTGCCTTTTACCAGTTCGTGAACTGGATGTCCCTGGAGATATATACGAAAGAAAGACATACCCTTTTGAGTTTCCTACTGTTGAAATGCCATATGAGACATACAATGGTGTGAATGTGCGGCTAAGGTATATATCATATGATTCTTTTTTTCTCATGAGGTTAAAACACTTGTGTTCCTCAATACATTTTCTAACACAAATTTACTGCGTTCATTGTCTCTTCAGATATGTCCTCAAAGTAACCCTCACTCGTGGCTACGCTGGAAGCATCTTGGAACACCAGGAGTTTATGGTATGTTTCTTCCTTTTTGCTGAGTGTCATTGTTCCAATATAGCAGAACTGTGCTATGACTTGTTCCATTTAACATTTTGTTGATGTCGTCTGAAACAGGTCCGAAACTACGCTCCACTTCCTGAAATTAATAACAGCATCAAGGTGAGCTCTGATTGTGATATGATCCAAGTTTGAAACTTTATAAGAAAAAGAGATAGGAACTGTAGCAAATTTCGAAAACACCTAAAACCTCGACCAGTTCCATTCTCAATTTCTAGGCTCTTAGTACCATCACTTATGAGTTATGATATTAAATCTTCTTCCGCTTGGACCTTTTATATGTTGAGTTCCTTTTTCCTTCCTTTTCATAGAGTAGTCAATAGGCTCATACAAAACTAAGGCTTAATTCATAGCACCAATTGACTTGTTCTACAGATGGAAGTTGGAATTGAGGATTGCCTGCACATCGAATTTGAGTACAATAAAAGCAAGTAAGAAAACAATTTGTATCATGATTTTAGTATTTGCCGGACTGATCAGGAAATAACAAGGGATCTTATATGCTTCTGGATGCAGGTATCACCTTAACGATGTCATCCTTGGGAAGATATATTTCCTTCTTGTGAGAATCAAGATGAAGAATATGGATCTTGAGATCAGACGACGGGAATCAACAGGTGCAGGTGCTAACACTCATGTCGAGACAGAAACACTTGCGAAATTTGAGTTGATGGATGGAACTCCCGTTAGAGGTATATATATATATATATGCCCAAGATTTTGAGAACCTGATGTTATAAGTGATTGCTTTGAAGAAAATTGAATAACTGAGTGAAGAGATTTGCAGGTGAATCGATACCGGTAAGACTGTTCCTAGCCCCATACGACCTTACACCAACGCATCGCAACATTAACAACAAATTCAGCGTCAAGTATTACCTGAATCTTGTGCTGGTAGACGAAGAGGATCGCCGATACTTCAAGCAGCAAGAAATCACGTTGTACAGGTTGCAGGAAGACACATCATCCTGATGACAATAAGGATTCGCAAAGGTCCCTTTGAAACCTTTTGTAAAGCCTTAGACTTTGTGTATTCAGATTGTTATTTGGGAGTTAGATTTTAACGGTATTTGTTTAGTTCCTTTTGTCTGTATTCCGATGGAGGTTGGTTGATTTCATGGTAAAGTCTGGAGTTTTTTACAAACCCTTTTAAACACTCTGAAAAGCCAAAGCTCTAAATGCAACTACCACAGATATACAAAACTGGATAACTCTAGAAAGTGAAAAAGTTCGTTAGTCTTCTTCTTCAGTTTCGACAGGAAGGCCTTCCTTGCTCCATGCGTAGATCCCACCTTCAAGGTGAAACACGTTCTTAAAGCCGTTGAGGACCAGAAGATAAGCAGCTATGAGTGACCTGCAGGAACACTAACCATATGAGCATTGAAACAAAATCAGACAAAGTTTCTGCAGAGAGTTTTTGATATTACCTTGATTGTTGGCCTTCAGGGAGATTCTGAGTCGGCTTCATTGTGCCTGCTGATGAACAAGCTACTATTATCTTCGCCTCTTTGTCAAGTTTAGCTTCTACACCTGCAACATTGTCACCAAAAAACATTCAGCTGCTGCTGGATCCAACGGTCCAAAGCTTTTGATCTGATTTGAGTACATACTCTGAAGAAACTCAGGATTCTCTTCTGTGCCAGAGAAGATACCGAAGAAAGCAAATCCAAGACGGCGAGCTATGTCCCATGCTGTCCATTCTCTTATCAGTCTGTACATTTCCACATTGATAGCTCCTGGAGGATGACCCTTTCATAAGAAACACATGTCGTCACTCACATGACTTTGCCATCAGAACTTACAAGAGAGCATTATAAATATACTCACTTCCTTGTACTCTGCCTCTGGTCTTACATCAAGAATCACAAAGTTGTTCTCTTTCTGTAACCGTAGAGCTTCCTTCACGTCCACACTTCTCACCTACAACAAAAAACTAAGCTAAGCTTAGCTAAACAAAACCTCCTCTGTTACATTTACATGTACAAAGTCTCATACTTTGAGCAATTTATCAAGAGTAGAAACTTGATGATCATAATGTGCTGCATACCCTTTTCTCCAAGAGAAGCTCTCTCTTCTGTCTCCAATCGACTTCAGCTAATCCCTCCAAGAGACACAAGCAGAGGAAGAAGAAGAGCATTTAATCTAACGGAACTTTCACATTTCAAAAAACGATACACAGGAAGCTCTCGCTCTACGAGTTGTATACCTGCTGGTTTCGGTTTGGTTGAAGCGCTTCTGATCGTCAGAGGCGATGATGAAGTCGTAGCAGGAGATCTAACTCCGGCAGAGAAAAGAGTGTTTCTTGCGTAATTCACTCGCAAAGCCTGCGATGAAGATGGATAACTAGAGCTGCGATAAGGCGTGGCGATCGAAGTAAGTGAAGCCATCTCTAACTGTACTGAAGCTTCTTCTGGTGGGTTTCTGGTCTATGAGAGAAATTAATTGCAGATGGTAGTGGAAGAGTGAAAGAGACAGAGATGAATATTTGGGACTTCTTAAGAAAGAATCTCAACATGTGGTGCTTGTTTTCTTTTCTCGATTTTCATCTTCGATTCTATCTTCTCATAAAAGTTCCCCACAAAACATAATCTTGAATCTCTTTCTTATCTTATTCTCTAGTTTTCATTGGGTCGGTTAGATTTGGGTAACCTTTGGTTTTTGATTTTATTTTTCCTTTTCATAAAACCGAACCGTTTTTCGTTGCCAAAGAGAAAAACTTTACTCTCTTTTCAAAGATTGAGTTAATTAATTAACTGTAAACTCTTATTTAACTTTGGTAATTAGACACCACAACAGTATTCATCCGGTAGTGGACTAAAACCAAATTACTCGTTGAAAAGTTCTACTCTTGTGCTGTCCCATTCCCACTAATGACTATACCACTGATCAAAATCAAATAGCATCATGCAAATTAAATCTTATGTATAAAATCACCAGCGACTTACGATGCATTGGTCCCACTCGTCCACAGTATTGGGTCTGATGCGCGTCGCATTTCTTGTCTCCACCGACACTCTCCTTACCGTTGAGATCGCGCCACGTGTATCTTTACTAATCCTCTGCATGTAGCACACGGTGGATTACGTAATCTAACGCTGCTCCGAATTGGACATTGCCAACTTGGAATGTTTATTTTAACTCAAAGGCAAGACATTTACGCGTTTAGTGTACTGTTCTTACTTGTTAAGAGTGGAGTATAAAGAGTATAAAAGGATCTGAATCTGAAGAAGAAGCAGTGGGAGATATTTACTTCACCAAAAAGAAGAAACTTTTTTTCCCTCTTTCGTTTGTGGATTGAACGACAATGGAGGTGTTCTACTACTTGGTTTTCGGGGTTCTGGGCCTCGTCGTCGCGGCGTTGGAGCTTAGCAAGAACAACAAGGATCGGATCAACACTTCTTCAGCTTTCAATTCCTTCAAGAACAATTATCTCCTCGTCTACTCGCTCATGATGGGTACGAATACGTTTCTCTTCCTTTGTTACTCTTCTTCTTATCTTTGCCTGATTATGTCTACAGAAGTGTATATAATGCATATTTCGATCCGATCTGGTTGTTGAGAAGAGGTTATTTAGTGAGTTTTGATGTGAGATTTAGATCCATTTATTGTTCATCTCTTGATTTCTTGCCAAATTTTTGTTCTAGAGAGAGTTTGGTATCACATTTGAACTAGTATTTAGTGTCGGCCAGAATCAATTTCGTATTTTTTTCAAGGATTTGAATTGCTACACTGAGTAAGAGTTTGTTGCTAAAATAAAGTTTGAAACTTGGTGACATTAAAGAGGTTAAGAGTTTGATATTTTTGCTCAATGTTTGTTTTTGTGATTGCAGCGGGTGACTGGCTGCAGGGTCCATATGTGTACTATCTTTACAGTACTTATGGGTTTAGTAAAGGAGAGATTGGACAGCTTTTCATCGCTGGTTTTGGCTCCTCTATGTTGTTTGGTACCATCGTTGGATCTCTAGCCGACAAACAGTGAGTTTTCTCTCTGATGCTTTTAAGTTTTCAAGTAAATGGATTCCTCAACAACTCTTTGTAATTGAGTAATGGTGTGGTTCTGTTATGTATCAGGGGTCGTAAGAGGGCGTGTGTGACGTACTGTATCACGTACATATTGAGCTGCATCACCAAACATTCTCCTCAATATAAGGTTTTGATGGTAGGCCGTGTGTTGGGAGGCATCGCTACTTCTCTTCTGTTTTCATCATTTGAATCTTGGCTAGTCGCTGAGCACAATAAGGTAAAGCAACGTTTTTGCTGGTTTTAGTCATTATCCGGAAGAAGAAAAAATGCCACTTTTATAGCTAAACATAAGTGTTTTCTTTCTTGTGATGTATGCAGAGGGGCTTTGAGCAACAATGGCTGTCTGTGACATTTTCAAAGGCTGTGTTTTTCGGCAATGGTCTTGTTGCGATCATCGCTGGATTGTTTGGGAACTTGCTTGTTCATTCCTTCTCTCTTGGCCCTGTTGCGCCGTTTGACGCTGCAGCATGCTTTCTTGCTATTGGAATGGCTGTCATTCTATCATCCTGGTCAGAGAACTATGGAGATCCTTCCGAGAGCAAGGACTTGCTTACCCAGTTCAGAGGTGCTGCAGTGGCCATTGCCTCTGGTGAGCTGAAAATCTTTCTGGATTTTGCCTCTCTATCTATTATGATGGAGTTTCCTGTCTTATTTCTGCTTTCTCATTGTCCTCATTTCCCTCTTGAGCCTTGAAGCATGTTTGATGACTGAGAATACTTGTTTGTGTTTCATCAGATGAAAAGATTGCACTGTTGGGTGCCATCCAGTCGCTCTTTGAAGGATCTATGTATACTTTTGTGTTCCTCTGGACTCCTGCTCTAAGCCCCAACGATGAGGAGATTCCCCATGGTTTCATTTTTGCAACATTTATGCTGGCCTCGATGCTCGGCAGTTCCCTTGCATCTCGTCTGTTGGCTCGCTCGTCTCCCAAAGTGGAAAGTTACATGCAGATTGTCTTCCTAGTTTCTGCTGCCTCACTATTGCTTCCAATATTAATGACTGTAAGTTAAAAGAAAAAAAGCTTCTTGTGTATCTTTCTTGCTGCTGTCTTTACTTCTATTCTGTGACTAATTGTTTGTAATTGGATGTGTGACTCAGCTGTTCATAGCACCTACAAAGGTAAAAGGTGGAGGAATCTCGTTCTCAGGTTGCTTTCAGCTCCTCGGGTTCTGTATATTTGAGGCGTGTGTAGGACTGTTTTGGCCATCCATAATGAAGATGAGATCCCAATACATCCCTGAAGAAGCCAGAAGCACAATCATGAACTTTTTCCGCATTCCTCTGAATATCTTTGTCTGCGTTGTCTTGTACAATGTAAGCCCCCCCCCCCGGAAAATCTTTTTCTGCACTATTAGTCGCTAGGAGTTTTAGTCCCATAGATCTGTTAGTGTCTTGGTACTGACTAGTTTTATGTGGTATGAAGGTGAATGCGTTCCCAATCACGGTCATGTTTGGCATGTGCTCGATCTTCCTCTTTGTTGCGAGTCTCCTGCAAAGGCGGCTCATGCTGATTGTTGACAAGCCAAGTATGTGGTCTCTCCATCTGGCTTGAAGATATCTTATTGCTTTAGCAACGTCTTAGACTTACAATCAGTAAATCTCTTGTTCTCTTTTTGCAGAGACAAATGAATGGACACAGCTTAATGAAAGAAACACAGAGGAAGATCCCCTCAACATTTGATGGATAAACTTTATACATACGCACATTCTGGATTCAGTAATGGAGACAGATAGAAAGAAAACGACTGTAAGGTATAAGGTATATAGCATGCAACACTGCAAACAAAAAGATCATAGCTGTGTTAGATTCGAATGCCAGAGGTCCATTGTTTAGTTTTCTTGGCTATTATTGTTGAATGTTAGTTTCAAAGACAAGTTTAACTTTTATGCAATATCAATGTATTATTCTTTCTTTCTGTGCAAGGCCCTGCTTCTACCATTTTGTTTACGCTCTGTTCCTGTTATATCCTTTCCACATAATAGCAGCTTTTGAGAAACGAAACAAATTGCTAAAGTATACAAATCTTTATAAGGAGACAAACAGAATCACTAGCATTTGTGTGTTCTCTTGGAGACTAAAAGACATTTCTATGAAATACAACAATCAGTTTACTGCATAGACTGTACAAAGCACTCTTGTTGTTATATGATACTTTTCCTCCGATGAGCTAGAAGACGGGACAGCCATCGATGACAACGCCTTTAGCGGTTGGACATGAAGCAAAGGGACATGTATCAC
>CACVBM020001398.1:0-51858 GCA_902728155.2 Microthlaspi erraticum | reverse complement strand
ACCAATTTTTCGCCAACAAAGTTCTCATCTGCGGTAGTTGTAGTAAAACACTTGCAACCTTTTTTTTTTCCCAGATATTTTGTGAACGTAACTTTACTCCCTTCTTCTCTTTCACTTTAGTAAAGATATCAAGTATGTCCGAGGCGGATCCCAGCTCACATTTTTAATCCATAATGAGGCATCTGTATGAAAAAAAAAAAAAGATTAGGGATGTTAGATTCTTGCAAAAGCAAGCATCGGGTGTAATTTGAAAATAAGCAGAAATTCCGAGTAAATAACAAATACCTGTAATTATCGGGATACAACGGTAAATATCTAGAGATATATGTTGATAGTGTGAATAACTGAATCATCGGGTAAATTTGTAAATGATTACAAGTTACAGAACAGTAGTTAATAACCAAAAGTATCGGGTATACGTTTAAATTAATTAGCTTGAAGTAACAGGCACAATTATAAATAAGCATAAATTCCGGGTATATATGTAAATGACCGGGGTCCAATTGTATATAACTAGAAGTAAGTGGTATCGTGTAAAATAACTGGAAATATCGTTTGTCGTCATACTCATAAATATGGTATAGCAAACTAAATTAAATTTAGAAGGTATTTAAAATCATGCGCATGAATACGATAGAAGGATTAAAATAAACTTTATGTTCTTGACTGATACAGTAGTGGGGCTACTACTAACTAAATAACACTGCGTGGAAGAAGTCAAACTTGCTGCCAAATGCCAATAACCCAATAGAGAAGAAAAGTCAAAAGTCAAAGGAAGACAGAAGCAACTCAGTTGTTTCTCTCCTTCCCCAATCAATCCATCGCTCTCCTTCACAACTCTCTCTGACTCTCTCTCAGAGTAACCAAACTCAATCAATCTTATCATTTCCGAATCCACACATCCACTCTCAGGTACTTACTTGCTCCCCTCTTTTATCTCTCTCCGATCTCACTTTGTTTCCAGACTCGGGCAACGAAAATTCTTGTCTTCAACTTCTCTCTCTCTCAGGTCCTGTTTTTCTCATATTCCAACTTCGCGATCATTAGATTCCAGTCTTTGGGGTTTGTTCCTGCTCAAACACCAGTTGTGGATCCTGCTTTCGATCTGAAAGTCAAACTCTTTCCGTCCCCCAACGTCCATGTTTCTTGGATTATTCTCCAAAACCAAAACCATGGAAGACAACTCAAATTCCAGCAGGAACAGAACCAACACTCCACCTCTTCCACAGATCCGAACCGACATAGGTTCCTTATACTCAGCCGATCTCACTTCCTACAACACAGCCTGCAGAGAAGATCCAGACTTACAATCCTTCGATTCCTCTCTTCACCAACGCACCAACCGAGTCATCAACTCGCTCGCCTCGGGTGCCGAAACTCGCTCCTTATCCTTTGACGCCCTCATCGAAGTCTCGGGCTGTCTCCTCGAGATGAACCACGAGGTGGTCCGGTTTATCATCGAAAGCAAAGAAGACGTTTGGGACAACAAAGACTTGACTTGCTTGGTCAATGCTTACTTCGACAGTAGCATCAAGACCTTAGATTTCTGCAATGCCGTTGATCATTGTGTGAAACGAGCGAGGATTGGTCAAATGATCATTCAGTTCGCGGTTAAGCAATTTGAGATCGAACCATCATCATCATCACAAGGGAATAAACCGGGTGAGAATAAGTACGCGAAAACTCTGGAAGAGCTTAACAAGTTTAAAGCTTCTGGTAACCCGTTTGATGGAGATTTCTTCATGCTGTTCGAGTCTGTTTACGAGCAGCAGGTTCTGCTTTTGGAGATACTTCATAAGCAGAAGAGGAAGCTTGATAAGAAGCTCAAGAACATCAAGCATTGGAAGAAGATTTCGAATGTGGTTTTCGTGACTGCCTTCGTCTCTGTTTTGATCTTCTCTGTGGTTGCAGCTGCTATAGCTGCACCGCCCGTTGTGACCGCGGTTGCAGCTGCGTTGGCGGTTCCGATCGGCTCTGTAGGGAAATGGTGTAATCATCTTTGGAAGAAGTATGAGACCGCTGTGAAAGGACAGAAAGATATTGTCTTGTCGATGAGGATTGGTGCTTACGTGACTATGAAGGATATGGACAACATTAGAGTCCATGTGGAGAAGCTGAAGATTGAGATGGAAGCAATGATGCAGAGAGTTGATTTTGCGATCAAGGAGGGAGATGAAGAGGTGGCTGTGAGGCTTTCGATTCAAGAGATGAGCAAGAAGTTTGATGTTTTCACAGAGAGAATCGAGGAAGTTGGTGAGAACGCAACCAAGTGTAGCAAAAACATCACATTGGCGAGAACTATTGTTTTGAGGCACATTCTTAGCTTTCCCTCAAGTTCAGATTCAGGGCAAGGAAACTTGTAAGTCTTGGTTTTTTGTTGGGTTTGTGTAAAGTTTGAATCTTTTAGGCTCACTTTTAATGACATTTGTTTTGGACAGGATTGAGGCAATCACATTGTGAGAAGATAAACCATATAAACCGGTGGTTTTTGAGAAGAGGTTTTGTTGGTAATGTGACAGATAAAGTAAATAGCTTATATATGGTCTGTGTAGTTGTGTACCAGCTCCTGTATACATTTGTATTCTGTTTAGCAGATAGCTTCTCAACATTATGTATTATTACACACAATTGGAAATAAAACACAAAGTCGATTTTGATGTTTACTGTTTGATATCTTCGAGAGTTGTGGAAAACATGTTTCCTCGAGGGGATACAAATTAGAAACTTGAGTAAGCCAGCATGGGAAGTTTTGTTTTGAAGACATTTCTTCAGGGGACCTTTGTATTTTTTTGGCCAATGATAATCTTCCTATGTGGAAATAAAAGCTCAAAACTCCATTATTGCTGTATTACTCATATGATTATCATATAGAGTAACGTCTTTACTCGTTACATTGATGGTTTGATGTGACAAATCAACTAACTCAACAAAAATCTCCCAAAAAATACTAAAAAATGTCTTACGACAGCTTGTTCCACATAAACTTATTATATAAAAAGACCAAATCATATGAGGTGTCCAATTTCGAGATTGACTAACTATTGATTTTGGCGGAGTGAAATCTCTAGAACAATAGGCTATATATACTAGTCAAGACACAAGTAAGCTCTTCCTGTCTTGTATTTGAGATTTCAAAAGCTATCTAATCAGATTCTTATCAAAGTTCAGGTAAATTTCTGTTTCTCTTACATTCAACTCCATGTGATCTTGATCTGTTTACTTTCCTCGTTTCTTTATGCTTGTCCTAATTCTCTGCTTTTTCTTTTAAACCAAATTTTTTTATTCTTTAAGGTCAGAGTATAAGCTCCAGAAGTAATATCAATGGTGTTCTGTGGATTCTTTACGGAGCTCATGAAAGTAAAATCCAGTTCTGACAGAAACGGAACAAATGGAGCCAAAACGGTCCGAACAGATATGAGGTCCAAATACTCAGCAGACCTGACTTCTTACACATCCGCTTGTCAACAAGACTCCGACCTCAAATCCTTTGATTCTTCGCTTCACAAGCGAACCAACAGAGTCATCAAGTCGCTCGCTGCTCGAGCCGAGACTCAGTCTCTATCTCTAGACTCACTCATGGAGGTGTACGGGTTTCTTCTTGAACTAAACCAAGATGCGGTAAGAGTCATCATCGAAAGCAGAGAAGATGTGTGGAAGAACAAAGATCTCAAGTCTCTCGTTGATGTCTACTTCAAAAGCACTACCAGGACCTTAGAGTTCTGCAATACCGTCGAGAATTGCGTCAAGAGAACTGAGATTAGCCAACTTCTCATCCGACTCGCGGTGAAAAAGTTTGAAACAGAGTCACTGGACACGGATCTTGGAGGAAGTAAGACTAAGAAGAAGAAGAAGTATGCGAAGACGTTGGAGGAGCTGAACAAGTTTAAAGCCATGGGAGACCCATTTGATGGAGAGTTCGTGAGTCAGTACGAGTCGGTGTACGAGCAGCAGGTTCTGCTTCTGGAGGAGTTGCGTAAGCAGAAAGTAAAGCTTGACAAGAAACAGAGGAATGTAAAAGCATGGAGGAGATTGTCGAACGTGGTGTTCGTGATAGCGTTCGTCTCTGTTCTGGTGTTATCGGTGGTTGCGGCCTCGGTGGGAGCACCGCCGGTGGTGAGTGCGGTCGCGTCTGGATTGACCGCGCCGGTTGATTTGGCGGGGAGGTGGTGTAGCGAAATGTGGAAGGAGTACGAGAAGGCGGTGAAGAGACAGAGAGGCCTGGTTTTGTCGATGGAGATCCGTACGACGGTTATAAATGAATCGATGGAGACGATAAGGATCCTAGTGGAGAACCTGAGAATCAGGATCTCGTTGATACTGGAGACGGTGGAGATCGCTGTGGAGAGGGAAGGAGAGGAAGAGGAAGAGGAGATGAGACTTGCGATGCAGAAAATAAGGGAGAAGATCGATGGGTTCACTGAGAAGATCGAGCAAGTCGGCGAAAGTGCGGCTAAGTGTAGCAAATTCATCGCTTTGGGGAGACTTCTTGTTCTTGAACACATCCTCAAGTTACCCGCCACTTCTGCTGTTTCATAATAATAGCAAGGAACTATGGGCTTTTTATATTGGGCTTTTTCGGCCCACAGTGGTTTTCTTCTATGATCCCATTTTTAAGACTGAACTACGTATGGCCCAAAACAAATAAAGTTGCGTTTACATGCTTCTTCGTTTCTCTATTATTTTTTTGGTCGTTTTTGCAATCAAATACGATATTTTAAAAATTCGGTTGCGTCGTAAATTGAAAAAGATTTAAAATTTAACGGTCAAGAAAAGGGGAGTGGTAGGAAGAAGAAGAATAAAAACAGTAAAGTTAGTTCAACTGGGGAAGGTAGCTTCGTAAAAAGGATCAATGATATTTTATTGCAAAAAAGACCAAAAAAACGACCCCACGAGAAATTAAGTAGTTGGAGCCTCGTGAGTTTGGTAACAAAAGAAACAAACCCTCCTTAGATATCAACTCCCCAACACTCTCTCACACAGTCACTGATCGATTCCAAACTCTCTTTTGCATTTACGTGGCCATTCGTTTACGTGTGTCCTCACACATTTATGATCTACTCAACCTCCTAACTCCCACCTTTTTACGTGTTTCGTTTTTTTCATTTGACATTTTATATTCTCGAAACGTAGATCGGATTCTTCTCTAACTTATTGGCACGACAGTTTTACGTTAAAGTGGCAATAAATGACGATTTTAGATGAGTAATGCCCTTTGATTCTAAAGCATAATCTAGTTTGTAATTATACGTAAAGTCTCTCCTAAAAACAATATTAATTATTCACATTCACATTGTTACGCAACATAAATCATTGTCTTCCACTAAGAATTTTTCTAAAGATGTGACAACTGCACTGCAGATTCTCGAACAATACGTTGCTCTGTATTAAGAATCAGTCTCTCGTGTCTTCGTAATCCAGTACTGGAATATTCCTCGTTGGCTTACTATTTGAAAAAGAACTCTATCTAGCAAGTAGCAAAACCCACCCAATTTTGTTTTTTAAATAACAGAAAAATACAGAGATGATGCTTGCACTTATCTAAATCTACGTGTTATGATTTATGTAAACCGCATTTTAAAAGATAATACAGTTTTAGAGCATTGACAATTTAATTTATTTAGGAAAAATGTATGGTTGTATTGTAGTAGAGCGAATTAGTATGAGAGAACAATTTTAGTAATATTAACTGCTAAAATAATAAACAAAAATGGAAAGTGGAGTGGAGGAAGATGATTGGTTTGGAAGACTTCGCGTGTTAACAAGATTTTCTCAAAAGATCGGACGGCAATGCGTGGCCAGTCGCTTATGACGTCGTAAGCTTAGCTTGCCACGTGTGCGATCATCAGCATTTTAGCTGACCGATATTATGTTATTCCCGTGACATTACGATCTAATCTCAATTTATCGTGCTCCGTTGTCTTAAGTGAGAATTTACTCAATTGGTTACACAAACTTGCAAAAGCGTGGATTTTTGTTTTTCTTTCATTTTATCATCTAATAATTTCGAGTTGATGAGCAATATAATCATATTTTATTACTATTATATACATGTTTTAAAAATGTGGATGTAATTCCTCGTCAATGATTTATATAGTTTTTTTTCTATCACATATGTCTATCGACTAATGAGTATTCACGTTACTGAGTAAACAAAATGCATTTGCACTAATAAAGATATATGGTTCTGTACTTCTGTCCATGCGTTTTGTATTTATTTTTATTTGGTCAACTGTCCATGCGTTTATAAGCCTAGCACATTAAATTGTTAGCTGTATTTTTATAACAAACGTTTTAAATAGTTTAATAAGACGAGAAAAAGATAAGCAATGCTTATGTGTAATTGTCGTGGTAAAGCTTGTTAAAATATCGTGATAAGATGCTGTTTCTGGGGAGCTTCTCGTTTGTTGCGTCGTTGCTGTGAACCAACAAAAACGCTAATATAAAAGGCAGCTCAAGTCTTGAGTTTTAATCTCGGACCAATTTACATTTCAAACCGTGTTCTTTTCTCTTTTGTCTTTCCCCAGAAAATCAAACCAATTCTTTTCTTCTTTCATTTTTTTTTTCCTTTTTTTTTTCTTTCTAAATTCTAACGACGATGGCGTCGAAGAAAACCCTAGTTCGCAATCTCTTCAACATTTCCAAAACATATTCCCGGATTTCGGGCCTTACCCGAATGCGTCCGACCAAATCCGGCATTACTTCGGACGCCGGAGACTCTGGAATCCGCCGGAGATTTCTCCACAAACGGGCATTTTTCTCGCCGGAGGTAGTTCCAAGAGGAGGTAATTTGCTGGAGAAACTCAGAGAACTGAGTTTTCCGAATAATCGAATTCGTCTTGACGAGATGTTACCGCCGCCGACGCCGGAGAAGACGTCTCCGGATTTTTTCCCGGCGGTTACGGTGGCAGACGTGAAGAAGCTTATGAGAGCAGCGGAAATGGAGATGGTGAAATCGAGGCTGAGAGAGATTGGGAAAAATTGGGTTCCGTATTCGGAGTTTGTTCGGGTGTGCGGAGAAAACAGTTCGGATCCTGAACAAGGGAACCGGGTCGCGAATATGCTTGACGAAGCTGGCAACGTCATCGTTTTGGGAAAATTCGTCTGTCTTAAACCCGAAGAGGTAATTAACAAACGCATGCATTACAAATTAACAATGCAATTGTCAGCTAAATTTTAACTAAGATCTAATTTTTTTTAATTTTCTTCTTAATTACAGCTAACAAGCGCCGTGTCTGGCCTAATTCCGACACACGAGTCCACTCTCGACGCCGCAACAAGACAAGAGTTTGAGCAACTTGAGATAATAAAATCAGATATCGACAAAAGAGCCGACGATATGGTACGGCGAGAATTATGGGCTGGATTAGGCCTAATAATGGCCCAAACCGTTGGATTTTTTAGGCTGACGTTTTGGGAACTGTCGTGGGACGTGATGGAGCCCATATGCTTCTACGTAACTTCGACGTATTTCATGGCTGGTTACGCCTTCTTCCTCCGAACCTCCAAGGAACCTTCCTTCGAAGGGTTTTACAAAAGCCGGTTCGAGGCCAAGCAGAGACGGTTGATTAAAATGCTTGACTTCGATATCGATCGGTTTACCAAGCTACATAAGATGCATCGTCCGGACTTTGCTAAACCCGGTTGTTGAATTGATCGTAATTAATTCTTTTTACGTTTTAATCGGATACTAATTAAATGTATAATCGTCGAAAAGAATCCTAGAGAATATTTTAACATTAGAGGGTAAAAAGAGATACACTTTGACTTTGAGCTTTGAGTCATTTAATGACATCATATAATGGAATCGGATGGCAACAAATAGGTATAATCATATAACCCAATTACTGAACTAACAAAATTAAAATAAGTATATTTTAATTCTGGATTAGCTGAGTTAAATGTGCCAGCCATGTAAAGAGAGATACGTAATAAACATTTGATCACACGTTATAGGCTTGTTATAGCGTTACCTAAGAGAAGAAAGAGTTTGTTAGAAAACTGAAAAGTATGGACTATACAACTGGAACACTATTATTTCTAAGTATTCACAAGATTTTTTTTTTTTTTTTTTCGAAATCTAAACATGCAAAAACAATCAAGTTGTGGGCATTTGTTGAGGCAAATAGGCAATGACCGTAAAAAGAGATTGAAAAGCCTACTCATGGTTGCTTGAGCTCAGAGCTAAGGACTCCTTTAGTTTCATCAAGCAAAAATTCAATCCAACGAAAATACATTTGTATAACACGTTTTAAAGATTCAAACAAAAGAAGAAGAAACTGTTTAGCAAAGGAACAAAGATCAATCCAGAAGAAGAAGAAGCAGTGTTCACACTTCACACCAAAGAAGGAATAATATATACGTATATGGGTATGTGTATGTGTATATAATTGGTATAATATATGGGTGATTCAAATATTTGAATCTCTAACAATGTCTTTTAGAGTATCCTTAAGGTTGTCATGATTCAAGACCATCATCTCATAAACCTGTTTGAATCCGAGACCGTAGACCGGTGAATCATCTTCTTTGATCTGGTACATGCAAAACTCGAGAAGCTTCTTCTCGTAATCGGACCAGTCGTCACTTTTCTTTGACGTGGTTGCAGCAGGAGGAGTGCGGGAAGAAGAAGAAGAAGAAGCAGCAGCAGCATCAGCAGAGGCAAATGTCTGAGACTCCAACCACCTAAGGGCTAACACTTGGCATAATCCTTCTTCCAGCTCTAACTTAAGCTTCCTATAACCTGTTATCAAAACCAAAAAGAAAGTGACTCAAACGTAATTTGAGAGATCTCTCCATGTTAATTTCTTGGTCTTGATGAAATCATATATGTAAGGACGTACCGTTGAGTCTAAGCCAAGCATGCATCATCTCGTGAGCCAAGATAGATCCTGTGAGTAACCTAGGAAGTCCATATATGATGAGAATTGCAGTGACCTCGCATCCAGTACTCACCGTTTGAGTCTCTGTAACCAAGTCTACTAGCTTTTTGTTTGATCCCATCTTTGGCCCTTTTTTTACCTGTTTTATTTATGTGGAACATACTGAAACTCATCAGCTCCATATCGGAAATGATCATGTGACATAGACCAATATAGCCTCTAAAAGTGTGTTTATATAGCTATTTTAGTGTCTTACGCTTGTGACAATTTGCTCTTCAGACAAGCAGAGGCCTCTTGTTACCACTGCATGATGATAGTCCTGTTTTTTAGTGAAAACTTATGAGACACAGAGAGAGGAGTGAGAGTGATGGAAATTATACAACGTAAGAAGGGAATGTGTGTGTACTGACAATCTTCTCTTCTTCCTCAGCTTTGTTGAGAGCTTGTTTCTCAACAAGAAGAAGAGGAAACTCTTTGTCAACTTTCAAGAATAAGCCTTCCAAGAACTCACGGATTTCCAAATGCAAAGAATGGCACTCGTAAGTATCCATAACCGAAGATCCCATACACTCTAGACATAGCCACCGATCATCACCAAGCATCACATAGTTTGTTCCCCTAGGCTGCACAAAAAGAAATTAAGGCTATATCTTGTATATATATATATATATATATCTTGTATATATGTATCTTGTAAATTTTAACCAAACTCAATATGTTAAGGAACCTCTAATCTTTCACAGCTGCAACACTTGGCAGTTCCATCATCTTCATGGCAAGGACAGTATTTCTCCTTCCAGAACGGATGCTCCTTGTACTCTCTACCTTTCTCTGTTGAAGGAAACTGAAAAACAAAACAGAATAATTAAACTATATACCCATAATAATGAAGCCATAACCAATTGTTTATCAGTGTACTTTCATTTCTTAAAAACCCAACTAATTAATGAGACTTTATTCTACCTTATTTTTGCAGACGTAGCAGTTGGGATGACGGTGCTCCTTATAGCAAGGTCTGTGAAATTTTCCTTTTCTTGAAATCTAAGGAGTTGTATACATAAGAAAACAACATCCATGTCCAGAAGTAAAATTATACTAAAGCAATTTAAAATTGGTATCTTATGATCTTAAAACCTCGTCCATAGCAACTGGTTTGTGGCAATGAAGGCAACACACACATTCAGGATGCCAAAGATCACCAAAGGCATTGACAGATGATCCATCTTTGATCTCAGATTTGCAACCATTGCATATGCTACAAATTAAAGTTAAAAAAAAAAACATATTATTACATTAGAGATAGAGATTGTTAGAAGGCAAAAATCCCTTTTAGGATACACACTTGCAGAAGCACATAAAGTTTACCTAGGAGGAGGAGGAGGAGGAGGAGGAGGATTCACATCTTTGTCTTTGGAATCGTTAATCTGTCCCTTATCCTCCACTTGATCATCGTCCACTTGCTTAGTTTTGCCTTTCTCCTTTGACTCTTCTTCCAATCTTCTCTTTTCCTCCTCTTCCTTAGCTAACTTCAAACTTTCTTCCTTGACCCTCTCAAATTCAATCTGTTCATCTTTTTCTCTTCTCAGACGCACGATGCGATCTTCTTCTTCATGCCGCGAGAGTTTGATGGCGGTTTTATAATGATCCTGCAGGTTTCAGATCGCCAAAAGTTATAAGCCCAGAAAGCAAGAAAGGTCTAGGCTTCTTTTAGCATTAAAACTTGTAACAAGATAAGCAAACAAAGAAGTAAGATCGACAACCTCAGATGGATCATGTGTAGTAGATGGATTGAAGCAGGAGAAGCACCGCATCCTCTGAGACTTCAAGTCTTCACCGTCCAAGAAACACAAAAGCTCTTTGCTTTCCTCTAATTGGAAACTTGGTCACTGTTTCCATGAGAGGTTTCAGAGATATTAGAGCCACTTTGCATTCATGTTTGAATTTACCTAACAGTGAGGGACAGAGAGATATTAGGAGAAGCAGAGGAGTGAGAGTTAAAAAACACTAGTGGTCTACCTTTTTTTTTTATAATAAGCTCTTTATATATAAAGGGAAAGAGAAAACTATATTATAAAAATGTTAATGAAGAGAAAGTTGCACATCATTTGCAGAGAATTAATTAATTAAGAAAAGTTGAATACAAAAGGTTTTCAGGGTTTTTTTTTTGGGCACCTTGTAGTGTAGATTCATCCCATTTAGATGGACAATGTCAAGTGATATGGAAAATTTATTTTATTAGTGTTGGTAAATATTTAGTATGATCCTAAGCTCACATTCAAAAAGATGATACACCATCACATGGTTCCACTAGTCAGAGTCCGAATACTGACGAAAAAGTTACTATCAAAGCAAACATCTACCAAAACGAGCGCACGTCGCCTTCTTGCTTGACTAATAATTTGAATGGCGTGCTTGACCATAAAACAAACCCATTAATACCATGAGATTTGAGATATGAGCAACAAGGTACATGAGCCTTAATCACATCATTAGGCCCAATACAACTTACAGTTCCAACTGCAAAAACAAAACAGAACAGTTGAAAACAAACATATATAACCCAAAGGTTAACTAACAGTTAACTCGAAGTGGTCACTCTGAGAACACAATCGCGGTAGAGACTGTAGACTCGAGCGATGTCTGTAGAACTAATATTCCAAACATGACCCTTCAACGCCAAACGCAAAACGCTATTACTATGATTCCCTTCCTCGCCGCTGCTGCTCTCTTCAACCGCAGCCGCCTCTTTTCGCTTCTCTTCTCTCCACAGACTCCTCACAAGCAACTCTTTCGTCTCTCTGTCAGGCATCAGATTCAAATCCTTCATTTCTTGGAACACTCTGAAAGCAAGCACTGATCTTTCGCATCTGCAGTAAGCTTGAACAAGAAGCTTCAACATGTAAGGATCTGGCTCCAGACCAATCTGTCTCACCATTGAGAAAAGTCTCTGAACTGTCTGAATGGGTATGGTCAAAAGAACAATTACCAAGGACCACAAGGCACTTTCCCTGGACAACAAATGAATATCCCACCAGGCTTCCCCCACCAACCGCCCCAGCCTGCACCTTCACAAGAGAATGAGCTCAAGGCAATGCTAAAGCAACTACTTCAAGGGCAAGCTGATGGGGTAGTGGACACAAGCAAGAAGCTAGCTGAAATAAACTCTAAGATCGAGAACCTCAACACAAGGGTTTACTCTCTGGAGAATCATGCTTCTTCTGTTGCTGCTGCTACAAAGCAAGGACAACTACCTGGTAAAGCTATTCAGAACCCCAAGGAACAGTGCAAGGTCATCTTCACTCAAGAAGGACTTGTTGAAGAAGAGGATCAAGAAAGGGTCATTGAAGATTTTTGTTTACTGCTGAATGATGAAGAGATTGTTGCTGCTGAGGCTCCTGGAGTCCAGATTGATCAACCAGAAGTGCAGGCACCTACTGTGGCCATTCACACTTCACCAGTTGAGCTCGCACGACAAGCTCGATCGGCAGCTCGATCGAGTCCAACTCTAGCTCGATCGAGTCCGACCTCTTCTGTCCCAACCTTTTTGCTTGATCCTTACAACCGGTTGCCGCTTCCTCGTCTCGCCTACTTAGTCAAGGTCACAAGGAAGTGATTCACAAGTTCAGAAGAGATCTCAGTGGGATTGGAATTGAGTTGCCTCCTATGGATAGCATGAGTGAGGCATTTGATCAAATGCAAATGGTCAAGGATGTTCTAGCCAACAGTGATAAAGTTTCAGAGGTCCTACAAGAGTCTACTCATCAGTTCAACCTGCTTACTTCACCCACCTTCCTACCAAAGGTCAAGGATCAAGGGAAATTCACTCTCCCTTGCACACTTGGGCATCTTGAGATTGACAATGCCTTAGTGGATTCTGGAGCAAGCATCAATCTGATCTCTCTCTCCATGGCAGAGAAGCTAGGCATTGCTGGAGCCTTGCAGCGCCCTACTACTTCAATCATGTTTGGAGATGCAACTTCTAAGTCTCCTCTTGGAGTGTTCAAGAACTATCACTTGAAAATTGGAGAATGCATCATCCAAACTGATCTCACTGTGATGGAAATGGAAGAAGAGAAGGATTTGCCTCTGTTATTGGGAACCCCTTTCCTTAGTACAGTTGGCGCTTCAATAGACTTTCACAAGCAAGAAGTGATCCTTCACAAGGTGAATAGTTTGGTGTCATATCGCTTGCAGCCTAGAGGTTCAGACTTTTGTGCCACAATTGACAGTACCAATCTCAGTTCTAAGAGTCATGGAGCTACAAAGGTTGTGAAGGAAAGGGTTGACAAGAACCAAGAGTTGGGAAGGATAAGGATGAGAGAGGACCAAGGATTGAGAAGCCACGTCTTGAGAGGGCTAGAGTTGAGAAACCACGTCTGATAGGCCACGAGCTGATCGACTTGTTCAAGCCCCTTGTGTGCTTGATGAAGAGAGCCTTCAAGCTTTGTTTGATGAGCCACTAGGAAGGGCTCTAAAAGAAGGGGAGGATGCAGCCTCTAAGGCAAGACCAGGATAAAAGAAAGATCCACCAGCTCAGGCCCCTTCAGTCAAGCCATCTCAGCTCACAATGACCTTGTTCCCCACCAAGTTTGAAAATGGGAAGATTGAGTACAAGATAAGGTACAAGGGGAGATCAAGGCCATTCTCTAGAGCCAAGGCCTTGGTGACTTCAGAACAGTCCAGGGACCCAACCAAGCTAAAGGAGCTTCTGTCTCAAGTCCTCACTATCACCCTTGATGGTGGGACTAGCTCAACCAATGCCTAAGAAGGTAAAGGTCAAGCTATGGGACCTTAAACAAGCTCACTTGGGAGGAAGTCCCATGTTTATCCTTGTACATACTCTATTTATGCAATTTCTATCTATCTTTATGTTTTAACCTTTGAATAAGTTAAGTTTAGGTGTCAAAGGAGCCAGCTCGACCGACAGCTCGATCGAGCTAGAAACCAGGGCAACTCGATCGAGTTCTCAACTCGACCGAGGTAAGTTTTTGAATTTCAAATTCATAACCGTTTTCTTGGTCAAGGGAGTGGGTCCCACAAGCTGATTTTGGTCCCCCACTACCCTAATTTGATCAGAGAATCCCTAGCTTTTGTTCCCTCTTTATTTCATCTTTTAATCTCAACCACACATCTCAAACACTCCCTCTTCCCCATAACTCGATCGAATCCACTCTCTCTCTACTCTAAAATTTCTGAAACATCTCTCTCTCTTCACCACAAGAAATCGAATTTCCTCTTTTCTCTCTAAGTTTTTGCGATTTCTTTGTTCTCTCTTGTTTTGCTTGGGTTTAGTTTACTGTTCTTCAATTCATCATTCAACAAGGTATGAACCCTAAAACCCTTGATCCATCTCGATTTCCATTGCTTGTTTCTCTTTGATTTTTGATTGCATGTGTCCCTTGTGGACTTGTTCTTGAGTAATTGCCCTTATGCTTCTATTGTATAATCTTGTTAGTTTGTCACCTCACCTCTGTTTTGCCTTTAAACTTGTTGCATGTGCTTGAAATTGAATTTGAGTTTGGTTTTGGTTAAGATGCTACTTCTCTAGAATTGCTCATTGTTCCATTTACTAGTTGTTCTTGGTTCAATTTGATTGATTAGCATCTTTTCCAGCTCTTAATTTGAATTAGGTTTGGTTATACTCTGTTTTCACCCAACTCGATCGAGTTTGTCACTCGAGTTTTTTGACTCGATCGAGCTGAGTGTCGAGTTGACCAAACCATCATTACAACTCTAATTCTTTGTAATTTTGATGCATTTCAGGTACAACTTCAAGAAGCAAACAGTAAGATGTTGAGAGGTGAAGGAAGCAAGCAGCATTCACAAAGAAGGGAGATAACAAGAGGAGCAAGGAGATACTCAAGAATGACAAGGAGGATCTGAGGAAGAGATTAGAGGGTGAGGGAAGAGAGAAGGACCAAGAAGAGGAATGACCCATAGTAGTGAGAGCGAAGGGAGAGTTTGAAATTGGGTAAACATTCCACAAGAGAAGGGTGATGACTGAAAGAGGAAGGAGAAGAGGTGAACCAATTGGTTGAGAGATGAGCAAGAGCAACCAGAATGAGCCATGGAAGAGGAGGAGTCAGAGCAAGAGAGGATGAGCTCCCCATGTACCAAGAGCACTACAATGCTCTCTTCTCCATGGACTTTGTGGAGACCAAGTACCCACATGATGACACATGAGAGGCTCTTGGATCTTTGAGGATGTGGAGTTGGTGCTCAAGAACATGCAATTGGCCAAGTTCTTCTCTCACCGCATGGAGTCTACAAGGAGCTCACTTGTGAGTTTTTGGCTCATGAGCATCCACAGTATGAGCTCGATCGAGCTGAGTTGGACCAAGGCTGGGGATGGATCACTTCTTGCAAGGGAGAGAAGAAGATGTGACCTTTAGGCAGCTTGGAGATCTGTTTGGGTTCACTATGGAGAGGGAACCATGGAACATCAAGGAAGAAGAACTCCAAAGGGTTTGGGCTACAATCGCTGATGGAGTATACTCTTCCTCAAGGTCCAAGGCTGCTCAGATCAGGAAGCCCAGTGCTTGAGATATGTCCACAAGGCTCTTGCCAACACCTTCTTTGCAAGGAAAGCCACTGGGACAATCAATGAAGAGAGGTGAAGCTCCTTGACATGGGAATCAAGCCCATCATCTCACGCACAAGGATGGGAAGAAGATCAGAGGAGATAGAATCGCAGGGAATCTCATGCCTCTCCTTGACAGCTCTCTCCTACAAGACAAGCTTACAACACTAGGCAAAAGGGAAGGAAGCTTAGTGTTGGAGGGGTCATCACACCAATTCTGTGCAGCAGGAGTTCAAGTGGACAAGAGAAGGTCTACTCCAGCCAGGTTGGATGGACATCAAGTTTTGCAAGACCAACCTCCTCATTGAGCACAAGGAGTTGGATGGGAGATTCCAATTCAAATTCACCATCCTTGGCTGGCCTCCAAGCTTCTCTGCCCAACCCTGAGCTCACCACGGTCCTAGGAGGTACAAACATTGATTTCAGACCCCCTGTGTACACTTTGTTGGGCATGAAGCAGATTTGCGAGAAGAGGAGCCTGAGCTCGATCGAGCTGAGGATCGAGCTGAGGACTCAAGCTGAAGATGTGAGGATGCGGATTTGGGTGAGCCTGAGTGCTATTACTTTGAGGAGTATGAGGCTCCAAGGATGAACCCCTCTGTTGTGGCTGCCACAAGAGGATTGGACTTCTCCAAAAGGTTCAACAAGTGGCAAGGGAAAGCCATGGAAAGATGCAAAAGTCCATGGATAAGATGGTGAGCAAGATCAAGAGCTTGGAGAAGAAAGTTCTGGTTCTTCAAGCAAGAAGAAGAAGGCACCCAAGGCTCCCACTTTCCCTAGGAGTAGGTCACTCCTCACCACTCAAAGGAGACTCCCTGCCCAAGAGCCTCACAGAGCCTCTTCTTTCGAGCCAAGGGAAGGAGAAGACAACACGCAGAGAAGGAGGAAGAGTTCCAAGGCCAGACGCTCCAGCTCGACCACCGGACTCGATCGAGTCCAAACAGAGGAAACTCAACTCGATCGAGCTGACGGTCGAGCTGACCAGGAGGAGCCCCAGTTCGAGATCCGGGATTTGAATACGATCCCATGCCTTACCAGGAGCCTCCCCGGAGTAGATGGAACTCCCTATGGACAGTACGAGCTACCAATGCTCCACCAAGGCCAAGGAAGCCACACACATTTCAACGATGAAGAAGAGGAGGAAGAGGAGCCACAAGCTCGATCGAGTGAGCCAAACAACCAGTTGCATGGAGTGCTCCTGATGGCCGTCTACCATCTCCAGACCACGACCTAGTCTCCCAGTTCTTTGGGGGACACTGAGGTATCCAAACACCAACCCTTGTATATACCATTTCATATTTTCTTGCATTTGTTCTTGTTTTTTCTTGGTTTTGCCCTCTTGAATCTTTCACTAAATTTTTCTCACACAAGGGACTGTGTGATTTAAGTTTGGGGGAGGGTTCAAGAGATGATTTAACCTTGTTTTCTTTGTTCTTAGTTTTTCATTTATCTTTTGCATAGAAAAACCAAAAAAATCATAAAATTTTCAAAAAATCCAAAAATATTTTCATCTTTTTGCATTCATATTTGTTAGACTTGTTTAGGATTGCATTTTCACTTGCATTGTTGATTTGACTTTGAAAACTTGTCCATCTTTTGCGATTTCTTGAGTGCCCTGTTTTTAGATTCTTTTGTGCATTAGGGTGAGATTGATTGAGCAGCAAGAACCATGTTTATCTTGATCATATCGCTGCATGCACATCTCATTCAACCATTGCTGTGATTTGATGCATTTCCCTATCTATTTGAACCATAACTTGATCTTTAATTACCAATGCTTGCATTTGATTTCAACTCATGGCTACCACATACATATCTGGACATTCTTTACCCATTTTCATATCCCTTTTGCTTGTCCAGATAGCTGATCTCTATCTTTGAGACAGTTACCATACCTTAAACCTAAGCCTTTTTCATTTCAAACCCCTTATTATCTCTTGTGCGAATGTGAGAACCTTTCTTGGCTTTGCTTAGCATAAGGTGTTGTGTTTAAACCGGCAGGGGCAGTAGTTCTAGTTGTCTAGTTCTCTTGGGATTGTTTTCAGGCTAAGTTTGGGGGTGCCAACTCGAGCTCGATCGAGTTGGGTGTAAAACCAGAAAAGTGGTAAAAGTTGGGAAAAACCCAAAGGAAAAAGAGTTTAGTCCAGGGAGTTGGCAGTGTTTAAAAGGGTCTAGTAAAGGTTTGGGAAGTTAAAAAAGGAAGTAAAAAGGCGAAATGCCAAAAAGGGTAGTTAGGATTTTGTTCTAAAAAGCTCTAAGTGTTGAACTCGATCGAGTTAGGATTAGACGGCTCTTGCTGCTGTTCTTGCATCATCTTTGGTTCTAACACTTAGCCTTCTGCCAAAGTAAAGCCACTTTCTTGAGAGATCCTTGTTAACTAAACCCCCATACAAAAGAGACCCCCTTTGTCTCTTAACCCAAAAACCCTTGAAACCAAATGAGTTGATTGATCTTGCATGTTTTTGGTTCACTGTTTTTGCTTAATGAATGTTAAAGGGATTTGCTGATTTGAATGCATTGTTTGAGTGACTGTGAAGTGGGATTGATGTTGATAAGCATGGTTAAATCTTAAATGAATATCTCTCACCTTGTTGCATTTTAGAATCTCTAAGTTGGACATTTTAGCAAATCGCTTTTGAGGACATGTTTTTAAGTGTTGAATCAGCTTATTTTCAAACCTCATCTCTTTCTTGTTCTATTTGTTTGCTTGAGGGCAAGCAAAGGTCAAGTTTGGGGTGTTGATGTACTTGCATTTTACATAGTTTTAGCACATCTTTTATGCATCTTTTGCATAGTTTTAGCTTCCATTTGCATCATATCTTGTTCCTTTTCTCTTCTTATGCATTCATGTTAGTTTTAGGTTGCATTTGCATACATATGCATGTTTGGTCCTTTGAAATAGGTCTTTTGGAGCATTCTGGAGCATATGGGACATGAGGAGCATGGAGGGACTTGGCACATGGAAGCAGCTCAACTGGATACACAAAGGAAGAAGGGAGAAGCCATCTTGAAGACCAGCTCGACCGTCTACTCGACCAACCGGTCGAGTTCCTCAACTCGACCGGCCAAGCTTCAACTCGATCGAGCTGAGAAGTCAAAGTCAAACCCGAAAAATGTTGCTTCCCCCTTGACTTTCCTTTGACCCTAAACCTAAAACCTCTTGTATTTAAAGGCTCTAAGCCACGAAAAAACCACCAAGCTTTAGATTATTTTGTTTTAGTTTCTTTTAATTTATTGTCTTTTACTTTTTAGAGATCTAATCCCATCTTTGTGTTCTTGAAGCTCTTGCTTCTTGAATCTAGATCCTGGATAATCTCTCTTGTATTTGCACTTGCTTATTTCAATAAAAGTTGTTTAATTTCATCTCCTCTTTCTTATGATGTCTCTTTTATTGCATTTGCTTGTGTTTACATTCATGTGTAGTGAGTAGTTACCCATTGGGGTTTGAGATGGGATAGATTAGAGGTTTCATATGCTTAATCCTTCTAGCTTATGGTCTTAATCTAGATTCTCTCTCTTTTGGATAGATCTTAAGGCTACATGACCACTACCCCTGGCTTGTAAGTCCTTAGGCGACTCCCCACACGAAAGTGATGGCATTCGCTGGAAAAGATCCACTAAGAGCTCCAATATCTCTTGCTCTAGACAATAGAGGTCTAAGGGGTTGGATGGATTAGTTTGGGCAATGATCCTATAGCCTCCAAGGTTTGATTCTCACTGGCTAACCCCCTGTTTCTGAGATCATTCCTTGGTTGATAGCCTCCACCTTGGGAAAGGGTTGGCTAGGCATTGAGAAGCCCAATATCAAGAGAAGCCTTGATACAAGGAGTTTTAAGAGCTAGATTGATTAAGTGTAGATTCCTTTGATTGCAAAACCCTGTCTTGAACCCTAATTCTCTCTTTATCTTGTTAAAGTCGTCACCTTTAGCTTTGTTTGTCTCAACTCGTCCCTAAACTCGATCGAGCTGGTACTTTGTCTGACTCGACTCGAGCTCTTGGTCGAGCTGACTTCACTGCTTTGTTTACTTTTATTGCACTGCTTTTCATTTTTTTAGGTTGTTAGTGTTACTTCAAATCTATAACTGCTTGCTTGACTTTCTGGTTGTTTCATATTCTCATAGAGTGACAAGTTTCCCATTTTGGATTGATAACCTCTTATACTTCAATGACTATGATGGTTAAGAGGAATTGATTGATTGTGATTGCACCATTTCATCTTTATTCACCCCTGTTTGCATTCCACCTCATATTTCATATCCTTCATTCACATCACACACATCCACGTAAAATCCTATCATCACCTTTCCAACGACCATCACTTCCATGTGGAGAATCGTCTATGGACATACAAGCCAGGGGTAGTGGTCATGTAGCCTTAAGATTTGTCCAAAAGAGAGAGATTTCTAGATTAAGAACATAAGCAAGAAGGATTAAGCATAAAAATCCTCTAATCTATCCCATCTTTGACCCTAAGGGAAACTACTCACTACACATGAATGTAAACACAAGCAAATGCAATAAAAGAGACATCATAAGAAAGAGGAGATAAAATTAAACAACTTTTATTGAAATAAGCAAGTGCAAATACAAAAGAGATTATCCAGGATCTAGGATTCAAGAAGCAAGAGCTTCAAGAACACAAAGATGGGATTAGAGCTCTCAAAAGTAAAAGACAATAAATTAAAAGAACTAAAACAAAAAGTAATCTAAAGCTTGGTTGTTTTTTCGTGGCTTTTAGCCCTTAAATACAAAGAGGATTAGGTTTAGGGTCAAAGGAAAGTCAAGGGGGAAGCAACATTTTTCGGGTTTGACTGTTGACTTCTCAGCTCGATCGAGTTGAAGCTTGGCCGGTCGAGTAGGATGGTCGAGCTGGTCTTCAAGATGGCTTCCTCCTTCTTCCTTTGCGTATCCAGTTGAGCTGCGTCCATGTGCCAAGTCCTGCTTTGCTCCTCTCGTCCCATATGCTCCAAATGCTCCAAAAGACCTATTTCAAAGGACAAACATGCATATGTATGCAAATGCAACCTAAAACTACTATGAATGCATAAGAAGAGAAAAGAACAAGATATGATGCTAATGGATGCTAAAACTATGCAAAAGATGCATAAAAGATGTACTAAAACTATGCAAAATGCAAGTACATCAACACCCCCAAACTTGACCTTTGCTTGCCCTCAAGCAAACAAATAGAACAAGAAAGAGATGAGGTTTGAAAACAAGTTGATTCAACACTTAAAAACATGTCCTCAAAAGCGATTTGCTAAATGTCCAACTTAGAGATTCTAGAATGCAAGTACATCAGGTATCATTTTATTTTTTCTATCGACCCCTCTATCAATCACAGGATAAGTCTTTAGCTTGTTCTTTGTTTGAATAAGGTATTCCATAAAACATGAAGGTACAGACATATACATTCCTCATGCTTACTTGTTTTCCTTGTGCTCTTAGAGCTTTTCTAAAAAGTATTTCTTTCCTTCATGTGTAGTGAGTAGTTACCCATTGGGGTTTGAGATGGGATAGATTAGAGGTTTCATATGCTTAATCCTTCTAGCTTATGGTCTTAATCTAGATTCTCTCTCTTTTGGATAGATCTTAAGGCTACATGACCACTACCCCTGCCTTGTAAGTCCTTAGGCGACTCCCCACACGAAATGATAGCATTCGCTGGAAAAGATCCACTAAGAGCTCCAATATCTCTTGCTCTAGACATAGAGGTCTAAGGGGTTGGATGGATTAGTTTGGGCAATGATCCTATAGCCTCTAAGGTTTGATTCTCACTGGCTAACCCCCTGTTTCTCAGATCATTCCTTGGTTAATAGCCTCCACCTTGGGAAAGGGTTGGCTAGGCATTGAGAAGCCCAATATCAAGAGAAGCCTTGATGCAAGGAGTTTTAAGAGCTAGATTGATTAAGTGTAGATTCCTTTGATTGCAAAACCCTGTCTTGAACCCTAATTCTCTCTTTATCTTGTTAAAGTCGTCACCTTTAGCTTTGTTTGTCTCAACTCGTCCCTAAACTCGATCGAGCTGGTACTTTGTTCTGACTCGACTCGAGCTCTTGGTCGAGCTGACACTTCACTGCTTTGTTTACTTTTATTGCACTGCTTTTCATTTTATTTAGGTTGTTAGTGTTACTTCAAATCTATAACTGCTTGCTTGACTTCCTGGTTGTTTCATATTCTCAAAGAGTGACAAGTTTCCCATTTTGGATTGATAACCACTTATACTTCAATGACTATGATGATTAAGAGGAATTGATTGATTGTGATTGCACCATTTCATCTTTATTCACCCCTGTTTGCATTCCACCTCATATTTCATTACCCTTCATTCATATCATATCACATCCACGTAAAATCCTATCATCAATTTGGCGCCGTTGCCGATTTGGGAATATTTTTGTTGCATTTAAGTTTCAAACACACTTGGACGATCAAGCTATACCACCCCTGTTCTATTGTACTGCTGGGTTTTTGTCTCTTTTTGCAGGTGTATGCGAACTCGATCGAGTCGGTCAACTGAAGACTTGGTCGAGCTAGACATTACAACGGGTAGAAAGAGGGTTCAGAANTTATTCACTTTTTCTCTAAGTGACAAGGCGCTAAGATGGGTAAAATCTTTACCACCTCAGTCCATTACAACATGGAATGAATACAAGGGAGCTTTCTTGAACCAATTCTACACTAAGCAAAGATCCAACTCTATAAGGAGCAAGATTTCTGGTTTCAAGCAAGATTCAATGGAGTCATTCTATGAAGCTTTGGAGAGATTCAAGGAGTACACAAGAAGCTGCCCTAACCATGGCTTTTCAGAAGGTAACCTTTGGAACATCTTTTACAATGGGATTGATCATAAATACAAGCTTTCTCTCGATACCGCGAGCAATGGTAATTTCATGACCAAGTCGGTGCCGGAGGCTAAGCTTTTGATTGAGAATCTCGCTGCTAGTGATGCCAATGCGTGCCCTGACTACAATAGAAGCGTGAAGACCACGAGCTCATCAGAATCAGCTCAAATCTCGGAGCTAAGGAACATGGTTTCACAACTACTTCAAAAGCCGACAAGGAGTTCACGCCATTGAAGATGCCCTAGCCACAAATGAAGACACTCTTATGGATTTCATGAGAGATGGCGCTGAAGAGAATCTAGAGGAAGTCAACTACATTGGAGGAAACTATGGGAATAGAGGATTCAATCCACCATTTCGCGCGCATCCAAACCTATCATACCGGAGCAACAATGTGGAGAATCCAAATGACCAAGTCTACCCCAATCAAGGAGCGTATCAAGGAGGCCAATACCAATCCAAGCCACAACAAGTCTATCCAAGAGGGATGTACCAAGTGAAGCAACCATTCACTTTTTCTCAAGAAACAAATCCAACCCAAACCGGAGAGAAGGTTGACGTGGCCTTGAAGAAATACATGGAGGAGCAGAGATTGATCACCAAGAACCTATATGAGAAGCTTGATCACATGTTTGGTGATCTAAGCAGCAAGTTTGGGTCTCTCTCTACTCACGTTCAAAAGCTTGAGGTGCAAATCGCTCAAACAGCCGAGGCGGCCAAGAAACAAAATGAGGTAAACACTCAAAAATTTTGTAGTGTTGTCTCATCTATAGATGGCACAATTGTTCCTACACTATCTCAAGGGGAAGAAGAAGAAAATGAGCCTAAGGAGAGGCACAAACCGGAGAGATACAGTTGGGAATCAAGAAGAGCTTACAAGAGAAGACTTGAAGGCAAGCCACTACAAAAACAAGAAGATCCGGGGAAGTTTGTGATAACTTCAAGTATCAATGGCATTCAACTCCACGATTGCCTATGTGATACTGGTGCTAATGTTAATCTAATGTCTCTTGCACTTGCAAAAGATTTGGGATTCAAGGAATTCAAGAGCCCCAAGATAAGAGTCGAGTTCGCGGACCTATCGTGCATGGAACCTTATGGAATGCTTGAAGATGTCATGATGGAAATAGGGGGTCGATCGGTCCCAACTGACTTTCAAGTCATGATTTGGGAAGGCTCAAAGAGGAATCAACTGATTCTTGGAACCCCATTCCTTGCTACAGCTGGAGCGGTCCTAAACTACTTTGGGAATCATCTATCTTTTGGCCACATCCGGCAAGATATCTTTTTCCCAAGTGTAAATTTCAGGTCAGTGCCAAGTGCGACCAAGCTACCACCAGAAGAAGCCACTCTCATTACCTAAGAAAGAAGATATGCTGCATGGAGAAAGAAGAGAGAGTGAGCGCTACCCAAAACCAAAGGAGAAGAAGAAAACATTGGAGCCGAGGCATGAAAATGTCTTTAAGGAAAATCAACTCTCATCTTACTTCCAACCTTTGACGATATGGAGCTGAAGAGGAGACTAATGGTGCACCTAATCTCTTTCACAAGATAAGAATCTTTACACCAAAAGATTCGGAGCTTAAAGGTGACCAATCCATTGAAGAGAAGCTTGAGAGAACTATGAAGCTTTTCCCCAAGGCATTGGTTTTCAAAGATGATGTGAGAGATGACTATGGCGCAAAACCACTACAAGAAGCCACTGAACCGGAGAATGGAGAAGCTAAAGGGATCCTTTGCCCTTCAGCCACTCTTCACCACGATTGAAAGAAAGAAAAGGAGTCAAGCTAAATGACTTAAAACAAAAGCGCTTTATGGGAGGCAACCCATATGGTTTTTAACTATCTATTTCTATTTTGCAGGAGTTTTTCAAAAATCAAACAAAAATACAAAAATATTTTCTTAGGATGAAGACCCAAAGGAGACCAAACAATGGAAGTGTCCCACCCAATGAGCCCACCCTTGTACAAGGCGTTTCTCTTCCAAAAGGTAAGTAAACTCTCACCTAGTATTCATTTCTAATCACTCTTGATCTTCACTTGAAAAATCGTTTAAACCATTGCACTTTATCAAATATATTTCATGGTTTAACTTGATTTACATTTGATGATTGGAAAGAATACATAATCACTTGTCAAAACTCATTTGCTCACTGAAATTACAAGAGATTGAACTATAGTTTGAAATTTGGATCATTGACCAAGACCAAATAAGAATTTATAGTTTGTGCTTTAATCTCTTGGATTGTGAACTTCAAGTTGGTCACTTGAGGATCACAATCTGAGAAACCATCTAATCATGATTTCAAGTGTTTTGCAAGGAGTTAACCATTTGACAGGAAGGAGAAATAGAGCAAACCTATCAACCACCTCAAAACCAACATGCATATGGCGGCCAAAGGGAGGTTAAAAGGAGATACATAGGCCATCACACGAAACAAGGCGGCCACCACTTGGGAATGACACAGGAGGGTTATTAAAACAATTCGGTCGAAGAAAATCTCAATTGGCCCGAGTGGATTTGAAGAAATTCAATCCAGGACATTTCTCTCGGCCATACCGCGCACAAGGAGACAAATTACGGCCAACTCCTAAACGGCGTGACCAAAGTCCACCAAACTTCACAGGCGACCATAAAATCACATTTGGTCGGCAAATCCAAAAGATAGGACGGAGAAATCATCACGGATCATGAGATAGACGACGGAGCTCATTCTGGCCGATGGCGCGCAAGCAATATGGCCGACAAAACCAAATCACGGCATAAGCGCGCCAACCGGTTGGAAAACTCTTCTTTGAGCTTAACTAACACTTTTATGCAGGAAGAAACGAAAAGGAACGAGCCAAACTTCACATGGCCAAGGAAACTCCTTCCCGGAGCCGACTTGACCATTTTGTGAAGGAAGTCTCAATCCGCTCGTCAAATGCTCCCAAACTTCACCAGAGGCATAAAATACCAGGTTGGTCGATGAAATTTCAATATAGGTCATGAAATTTTTGACGGTTTGTTCTGTAGTTCACAGCACCACATTTTGGCCGACCGAATATACCAATCTCGGCCAAAACACAAACCGGCGGAACCAAGGCCGGAGACAAAACATGAGGTCTGCTACATCCACAATAACCAAGCAAACTATATGAATCCTCAACAAGGGAGATACAACAATTATCATGCCCCATGGCCGCACCAACACCAAAGTCTTGCCCAAGGTTTCAACCCAAGGACTACCCATACCCAACCAACTCAAGATTGGGATATGAAGGAAATGCTCCAACAACTTCTACAAGGGCAAGCCAAAGGTTCTCTGGAAATGAACAACAAGCTGGTTGAGATACACTCTAAATTAGAGTCATTGACTTCAAGAGTCCAAATCATTGAGTCTTCAGGTGCATCATCCTCTTCACCACAAGAGTATGCCCAAGCAGTTACACTAAGAAGTGGGAGGCAATTCCCTAGTAGAGGTAGCCCACCCCAAATCGCTGTGGACATCGATGATGAGGAAGGGGAGGATTTAGTCGACCATGCTGATAACTCGAGCCCGAACTCGATCGAGCTGGAACAAAACCCCGAACCAGAACTCGATCGAGCTGGAGAGACTGAGACACTGCAAGACAAACCAGAGCTCGATCGAGCTCAGAAGAAAACAGACAAGGCAAACCCCAGCCAACCAGCTAAACCTGTTGCAAAGAAGAAAGACACTCCAGCTGGACCACCACCATACAAGCCCCCTCTACCCTTTCCAGGAAGGTTCAAGAAACAACTGTTGGAAGCACACAAGGCCAAGTTTGATGAATTAATAAAGCAGCTCGAGTTGAATTTGCCCTTCATCGACGCTTTGATGCTTATTCCACCTTATCAGAAATTTCTAAAGGATGCTGTTCAGGAAAGAACCAGGGAAGCACAAGGGATGGTAGTGTTGACTCGCGAGTGCAGTACAATCATTCAGCGGAAGGTTATCTCCGACAAAAAGGAAGATCCAGGGAGTTTCACTTTACCGTGCATGCTGGGACCCTTATCTTTCAAAAACAGCCTCTACGATCTAGGATCATCTGTCAGCCTCATGCCTTTGTCTGTAGCGAAGAGACTGGGATATCACAAGTACCAAGCCTGCGGAATCTCACTAGTCTTGGCAGATAGATCGATAAGGTTACCGACTGGGATGCTTGAAGACCTGCCTTTATCTTTCAAAAACAGTCTATGCGATCTAGGATCATCTGTCAGCCTCATGCCTTTGTCTGTAGCAAAGAGACTGGGATATCACAAGTACCAAGCCTGCGGAATCTCACTAGTCTTGGCAGATAGATCGATAAGGTTACCAACTGGAATGCTTGAAGACCTGCCTTTGAGGATAGGGAATGTAGAAATCCCCACCGACTTCATTGTGCTGGAAATGGATGAGGAACCAACAGATCCATTGATTCTAGGAAGGCCATTCCTAGCTACAGCAAGAGCAATGATAGATGTCTGTGAAGGAACAATTGAGTTAAACTTGGGAAAGGACCTGAAGATGAAGTTTGATATCAAGGATACAATGAGGAAACCAACTATAGAAGGTCAGCTCTTTTATGTTGAGGAAATGGATCAGTTGGCAGATGAGCTTCTAGAAGAGTTATCAACAGAGGATCCCTACAAGTTGCTTTGACCAAGGATTCTTCAGAGGGATATGTGAGCTCAGAAACTGATGAGTACAAGAAGCTCCTTGACACCTTCAGACCAGTTCCAAACATTCTGAGCATTGAGGGATTGGACAGGCCAGTTTGCGAAGTCATGGCAGTGAGCTCGATCAAGAACTCGATCGAGTCGAGCTCGAACAAACGAACTCGATCGAGCTGGGGCTGAATGCAAGGAGCAAGCTCAAGGAGATTGGTCTGAGCTCAAGGCGCCTAAAGTCGACCTCAAACCTTTGCCTGAGGGCCTCAGGTATGCATTTCTGGGTGAAAACTCAACTTACCCTGTCATTGTGAACTCTGATTTGGAACCTGAACAGTTGAGTGCTTTGCTTGTTGAATTGAGAAAGTACAGAAAGGCAATAGGTTACACTCTAGATGATATCAAGGGGATCTCCCCTGACCTATGCATCCATAGGATTCATCTAGAGGATGAAAGTAAGTCAAGCATTGAACCTCAAAGAAGATTGAACCCCAATCTAAAGGAAGTAGTGAAGAAAGAGATACTCAAGTTGCTTGATGCTGGGATAATCTATCCCATCAGTGATAGCACTTGGATATCTCCAGTTCATTGCGTCCCAAAGAAAGGGGGGATCACTGTCATTAAAAACGACAAAGAGGAGCTGATTCCCACTAGAACAATAGTGGGGCATCGCATGTGTATTGACTATAGGAAGCTAAATTCAGCATCTAGAAAGGATCATTTCCCTCTCCCTTTCATTGATCAGATGTTAGAAAGATTGGCAAACCACCCTTTTTATTGTTTTCTTGATGGCTACAGTGGTTTCTTCCAAATCCCGATCCACCCTAATGATCAGGAGAAGACCACTTTCACATGCCCTTATGGCACCTTTGCTTATCGAAGGATGCCATTTGGGCTGTGCAATGCCCAGCTACTTTCCAGAGGTGCATGACCTCCATTTTTTCAGATCTGATAGAGGAGATGGTAGAAGTCTTCATGGACGATTTCTCAGTCTATGGAGCATCCTTCTCCTCATGTTTGTCTAACTTGTGCAGGGTGTTGCAGAGGTGTGAGGAGACCAATCTAGTACTCAACTGGGAGAAGTGCCACTTCATGGTTCGAGAGGGATTGTGCTTGGACACAAGATTTCCGAGAAAGGGATCGAGCTCGATCGAGCTAAGGTGGATGTCATGTTGCAGCTCCCTGTTCCCAAGACTGTGAAGGACATAAGGAGTTTTCTGGGTCATGCAGGGTTCTACAGAAGATTCATCAAGGATTTCTCAAAGATAGCAAGACCCTTGACAAGGCTTCTGTGCAAGGAGACAGATTTTGAGTTTGATGAAGAATGCCACAAGTCTTGGACCTTGCTGAAGGATGCTCTGGTGTCTGCGCCAATAGTACAAGCTCCAAACTGGGATCACCCATTTGAGATTATGTGTGATGCATCTGACTATGCAGTAGGAGCAGTGCTTGGCCAAAAGATAGACAAGAAACTCAATGTCATCTACTATGCAAGCAAGACTATGGATGATGCTCAGTGCAAGTATGCAACCACAGAGAAGGAACTCCTTGCCATAGTCTTTGCCTTTGAGAAGTTTCGAAGCTATATAGTTGGATCCAAGGTGATTGTGCACACTGACCATGCTGCCCTTAGACACATCTTCGCTAAGAAAGATACAAAGCCAAGACTTCTCAGATGGATCCTTTTGCTTCAAGAGTTTGATATAGAAGTTGTGGACAAAAAGGGAGTAGAAAATGGAGTTGCTGATCATCTCTCTAGGATGCGAGTTGAAGACATGATCCCCATCAATGATTCTATGCCTGAAGAACAGCTTATGGCAATCATGATCTTGAAGGAGAGTTTTGATGAGAAAGCAGGCTGGAAGAAGTTAAGGCTCTGCGTGATGAGAATTTGCCATGGTATGCTGATATAGTGAACTTCATGGTGTCCGGAGAAGTCCCTAGTAGCTTTGATGCTTACAAGAGGAAGAAATTCTTCAAGGATGCTAGGCATTACTATTGGGATGAGCCCTACCTGTACAAGAGAGGACCAGACAGCATTTACAGGAGATGCATTGCTGAAGAGGATGTGCAAGGAGTTCTAGAGCATTGCCATGGGTCAGCTTATGGAGGTCACTTTGCTACATTCAAAACAGCAACTAAGGTTTTGCAATCTGGTTTATGGTGGCCTACTTTGTTTAAGGATGCAGCAAGCTACATTGCCAAGTGTGATCCGTGCCAAAGGAAAGGAGGGATCACCAAGAGGGAGAGATGCCACTAAACCCAATTCTAGAAGTTGAGATCTTTGATGTATGGGGAATAGACTTCATGGGACCTTTCAAACCTTCTTCAAACGGGCACAACTACATTTTGGTTGCTGTAGACTATGTGTCCAAATGGATTGAAGCCATTCCCTGCCCAACCTGTGATGCCAAGGTTGTTATCAAACTTTCAGAACCATCATCTTTCCAAGATATCGGCATCCCAAGGGTTGTTATTTCGGATGGAGGCTCCCATTTCATCAACAAGGTGTTTGAGAAGTTGATGAAGAGTTATGGAGTCAAGCACAAGGTCGCCACACCTTATCACCCTCAAACCAGTGGGCAAGTTGAAGTCTCCAACAGACAGATCAAGGCCATATTGAGAAGACTGTGAGCTTCACTAGGAAAGGATTGGTCAGCAAGGCTTGATGAAGCACTTTGGGCTTATAGAACAGCTTACAAAACCCCCATTGGAAGGTCTCCTTTCAATTTGCTGTATGGGAAGGATTGCCACTTACCTGTGGAGGTCGAATATAAGGCTTTATGGGCAGTAAAGATGCTGAACTTTGATATAAAGGCAGCACAAGAAAGGAGGGTAATGAACTTGTTTGAGTTGGAGGAAATCAGAATGAATGCCTATGAGAACTCTAGGATTTACAAGATGAGAACCAAGGCAGCCCACGACAAACTGATTCGCCTTAAGGACTTCAAGGTTGGGGACAGTGTGCTCTTGTATAACTCCAAGCTAAGGTTGTTTCCCGGGAAGCTGAGGTCAAAGTGGGCGGGACCATTCAAGATTCACGAAGTTCTACCCTATGGGTCCCTCACTTTACTCAATCAAGAGGGGAAGGAATTCACAGTGAATGGACATAGATGCAAGCCATATCTAGGAATGACCCCCACAGAGGAGATCATCACTCCTCTAGAAGATCCAACCCCGGCCTAAAAGGGGTAAGGTCAAGCTAAGAGACCTAAAACAAGCTCACTTGGGAGGAATTCCCATGTCTATCTTATGTATTTATACTTTATCCTTTTATTTTTATGATTTTTCTTGGCTAAGTCTCACAGGAGCAGGTTTTAGGAAGAGAGTGGCAACTCGAGGCACAACTCGATCGAGTCAAGAGCAAGCTCGATCGAGTGAACAGTTGAGTGGAGTGCTCCTGATGGCCGTCTCCCATCTCCAGACCACGACCTAGTCTCCCAGTTCTTTGGGGGACACTGAGGTATCCAAACACCAACCCTTGTATATACCATTTCATATTTTCTTGCATTTGTTCTTGTTTTTCTTGGTTTTGCCCTCTTGAATCTTTCACTAAATTTTTCTCACACAAGGGACTGTGTGATTTAAGTTTGGGGGAGGGTTCAAGAGATGATTTAACCTTGTTTTCTTTGTTCTTAGTTTTTCATTTATCTTTTGCATAGAAAAACCAAAAAAATCATAAAATTTTCAAAAAATCCAAAAATATTTTCATCTTTTTGCATTCATATTTGTTAGACTTGTTTAGGATTGCATTTTTCACTTGCATTGTTGATTTGACTTTGAAAACTTGTCCATCTTTTGCGATTTCTTGAGTGCCCTGTTTTTAGATTCTTTTGTGCATTAGGGTGAGATTGATTGAGCAGCAAGAACCATGTTTATCTTGATCATATCACTGCATGCACATCTCATTCAACCATTGCTGTGATTTGATGCATTTCCCTATCTATTTGAACCATAACTTGATCTTTAATTACCAATGCTTGCATTTGATTTCAACTCATGGCTACCACATACATATCTGGACATTCTTTACCTTTTCATATCCCTTTGCTTGTCCAGATAGCTGATCTCTATCTTTGAGACAGTTACCACACCTTAAACCTAAGCCTTTTCATTTCAAACCCCATTTTATCTCTTGTGCGAATGTGAGAACCTTTCTTGGCTTTGCTTAGCATAAGGTGTTGTGTTTAAACCGGCAGGGGCAGTAGTTCTAGTTGTCTAGTTCTCTTGGGATTGTTTTCAGGCTAAGTTTGGGGGTGCCAACTCGAGCTCGATCGAGTTGGGTGTAAAAACCAGAAAAGTGGTAAAAGTTGGGAAAAACCCAAAGGAAAAAGAGTTTAGTCCAGGGAGTTGGCAGTGTTAAAAAGGGTCTAGTAAAGGTTTGGGAAGTTAAAAAAGGAAAGTAAAAAGGGTTCTAAGTAGAATGAAAAGAAGGCAAAGCCTCAAGTGTCCAAAAAGGAAAGAAAAGTTCCCTAAGTGTTTAGAAAATCCCAAACCGCTAGATGTTACCTCAAGAAGCCTCTCCCTAGGAAGTTCTTAAAAGAAAAGTGAGCAAAGCTCCTCAGTTTCAAAGGCGAAATGCCAAAAAGGGTAGTTAGGATTTTGTTCTAAAAAGCTCTAAGTGTTGAACTCGATCGAGTTAGGATTAGGCGGCTCGAGCTGCTGTTCTTGCATCATCTTTGGTTCTAACACTTAGCCTTCTGCCAAAGCAAAGCCACTTTCTTGAGAGATCCCTGTTACTAAACCACCATACAAAAGAGACCCTCTTTGTCTCTTAACCCATAAACCCTTGAAACCAAATGAGTTGATTGATCTTGCATGTTTTTGGTTCACTGTTTTTGCTTAATGAATGTTAAAGGGATTTGCTGATTTGAATGCATTGTTTGAGTGACTGTGAAGTGGGATTGATGTTGATAAGCATGGTTAAATCTTAATGAATATCTCTCACCTTGTTGCATTCTAGAATCTCTAAGTTGGACATTTAGCAAATCGCTTTTGAGGACATGTTTTTAAGTGTTGAATCAGCTTTTTTCAAACCTCATCTCTTTCTTGTTCTATTTGTTTGCTTGAGGGCAAGCAAAGTTCAAGTTTGGGGGTGTTGATGTACTTGCATTTTACATAGTTTTAGCACATCTTTTATGCATCTTTTGCATAGTTTTAGCTTCCATTTGCATCATATCTTGTTCCTTTTCTCTTCTTATGCATTCATGTTAGTTTTAGGTTGCATTTGCATACATATGCATGTTTGGTCCTTTGAAATAGGTCTTTTGGAGCATTCTGGAGCATATGGGACATGAGGAGCATGGAGGGACTTGGCACATGGAAGCAGCTCAACTGGATACGCAAAGGAAGAAGGGAGAAGCCATCTTGAAGACCAGCTCGACCGTCTACTCGACCAACCGGTCGAGTTCCTCAACTCGACCGGCCAAGCTTCAACTCGATCGAGCTGAGAAGTCAAAGTCAAACCCGAAAAATGTTGCTTCCCCCTTGACTTTCCTTTGACCCTAAACCTAATCCTCTTTGTATTTAAAGGCTCTAAGCCACGAAAAAACCACCAAGCTTTAGATTATTTTGTTTTAGTTTCTTTTAATTTATTGTCTTTTACTTTTTAGAGATCTAATCCCATCTTTGTGTTCTTGAAGCTCTTGCTTCTTGAATCCTAGATCCTGGATAATCTCTTTGTATTTGCACTTGCTTATTTCAATAAAAGTTGTTTAATTTCATCTCCTCTTTCTTATGATGTCTCTTTTATTGCATTTGCTTGTGTTTACATTCATGTGTAGTGAGTAGTTACCCATTAGGGTTTGAGATGGGATAGATTAGAGGTTTCATATGCTTAATCCTTCTAGCTTATGGTCTTAATCTAGATTCTCTCTCTTTTGGATAGATCTTAAGGCTACATGACCACTACCCCTGGCTTGTAAGTCCTTAGGCGACTCCCCACACGAAAGTGATGGCATTCGCTGGAAAAGATCCACTAAGAGCTCCAATATCTCTTGCTCTAGACAATAGAGGTCTAAGGGGTTGGATGGATTAGTTTGGGCAATGATCCTATAGCCTCCAAGGTTTGATTCTCACTGGCTAACCCCCTGTTTCTGAGATCATTCCTTGGTTGATAGCCTCACCTTGGGAAAGGGTTGGCTAGGCATTGAGAAGCCCAATATCAAGAGAAGCCTTGATACAAGGAGTTTTAAGAGCTAGATTGATTAAGTGTAGATTCCTTTGATTGCAAAACCCTGTCTTGAACCCTAATTCTCTCTTTATCTTGTTAAAGTCGTCACCTTTAGCTTTGTTTGTCTCAACTCGTCCCTAAACTCGATCGAGCTGGTACTTTGCTCTGACTCGACTCGAGTCTTGGTCGAGCTGACACTTCACTGCTTTTCATTTTTTTAGGTTGTTAGTGTTACTTCAAATCTTTAACTGCTTGCTTGACTTCCTGGTTGTTTCATATTCTCATAGAGTGACAAGTTTCCCATTTTGGATTGATAACCCTTTGTACTACATCAACTATCATGGTTAAAGGGAATTGTTGACTGTGTTTGTGTTTGCATCTTACCACCTCATCATATACCACTGATTGCATTCCACCATCTCATTTCATATCTTTTCACATCCACACACAAATCCTATCATCATACTCACTCTGTTTGTGAGGTTTGGTTGTTCCACAGGAACAATGGTGTCCACGACAAGAGGAACTCTCTCTCGAGCCGCGGCGGAGAAGGCGGAAGGAAAGAAACCGGTGACGGAGGAAGGCTCAGGCAGTAGGAAAAGCGGATCCACGGTCATGAAAGGCAAGGACTACGCCGAGATCTTTGGCCAGATGCCTTTTGTCGGAACGAGATACCCTGACCTCACGACAATGGCAGAGCTAGGGACCTATCAGGACTGTCACTACCTCTTCGATTAGATGCAGCTTACGAGGCTGATGATGACTCCTCAATCCGCATACAAGAAGGAAACCATCGAGTTCCTCTCCACTATCCGAGTTAACTTCTACGAGCCTGACGAGATCGTGCCTGAGGGCCATGGAAGTGGAAGGTTCTCCTTCCGAATCAACAATAGGAAGTACCGGATGAGTTTCAGAGATTTGGAGGATGTGTTCCACTTTGACAACAAAGAGGGACGAGAGACAGAACCGGGAACGCCACCTGCGGAGCTTCAATCCTTCTGGACCATGATTGGAGTCAATGAGTACATGTCCAGTACCGCCAAGAGCACGCACATCAGGAACCCGACGCTGATGATATAGGTTTGTGTGTGGATGTGAAAAGATATGAAATGAAATGAGTGGAATGCAATCAGTGGTATTTGATGAGGTGGTAAGGTGCAAACACAAACACAGTCAACAATTCCCTTTAACCATGATAGTTGATGTAGTACAAAGGGTTATCAATCCAAAATGGAAAAACTTGTCACTCTATGAGAATATGAAACAACCAGGAGGTCAGGCAAGCAGTAATAGATTTTTGGTAACACTAACAACCTAAATGAAACAGAAATGAAATGTAGAAAGTAAATAAAGCGATGAAGTAACAACTCGACCAAGAACTCGAGTCGAGTCAGAACAAAGTACCAGCTCGATCGAGTTTGGGGACGAGTTGAGACAAAAAGCGATAAAGGTAACGACTTTAACAAGATAATGCGAGAATTAGGGTTCAAGACAGGGTTTTGCAATCAGAGGAAACTACACTTAATCCATCCAGCTCTTAAAACTCCTTGTATCAAGGCTTCTCTTGATATTGGGCTTCTCAATGCCTAACCAACCCTTTCCCAAGGTGAAGGTTATCAACCAAGGAATGATCTCAGAAACAGGGTTCATATAAATAGGGAAATGCATCAAATCACAGCAATGGTTGAATGAGATGTGCATGCAGTGATATGATCAAGATAAACATGGTTCTTGCTGCTCAATCAATCTCACCCTAATGCACAAAAGAATCTAAAAACAGGGCACTCAAGAAATCGCAAAAGATGGACAAGTTTTCAAAGTCAAATCAACAATGCAAGTGAAAAATGCAATCCTAAACAAGTCTAACAAATATGAATGCAAAAAGATGAAAATATTTTTGGATTTTTTGAAAATTTTATGATTTTTTTGGTTTTTCTATGCAAAAGATAAATGAAAAACTAAGAACAAAGAAAACAAGGTTAAATCATCTCTTGAACCCTCCCCCAAACTTAAATCACACAGTCCCTTGTGTGAGAAAAATTTAGTGAAAGATTCAAGAGGGCAAAACCAAGAAAAAACAAGAACAAATGCAAGAAAATATGAAATGGTATATACAAGGGTTGGTGTTTGGATACCTCAGTGCCCCCCAAAGAACTGGGAGGCTAGGTCGTGGTCTGGAGATGGTAGACGGCCATCAGGAGCGCTCCACTCGACTGGGTTCGGCTCACTCGATCGAGCTTGCGGCTCCTCCTCTTCTTCTTCTTCATCTTCAAAGTGGGTGTGGCTTCCTTGGCCTTGGAGGAGTTGCGCTTGCTCGAAGCGGTTGTAGGGAGTCCAGAGAGTCTGGGAGAAGTCCTGGTACTGGTTGATCGTACTCGAATCCGGTTCTCAAACAGGGGCTCCTCCAGGTCAACTCGACCCTCAGCTCGATCGAGTTGAGTTTCCTCTGTTTGGACTCGATCGAGTCCGGTGGTCGAGCTGGAGCGTCTGGCCTTAGAGCTCTTCCTCCTTCTCTGCGAGTTGTCTTCCCTTCCCTTGGCTCGAAATGAAGAGGCTCTGTGAGGTTCTTGGGCAGGGAGCCTCCTTTGGAGTGGTGAGGAGTGATCTACTCCTAGGAAGTGGGGCCTTGGACTTCTTCTTCTTGCTTGAAGAACCAGAAACTTTCTTCTCCAAGCTTTTGATCTTGCTCACCATCTTGTCCATGGACTTTTGCATCTTTTCCATGGCTTTCCCTTGCCACTTGTTGAACCTTTGGAGAAGTCCAATCCTCTTGTGGGCAGCCACAACAGAGGGGTTCATCCTTGGAGCCTCATACTCCTCAAAGTAGTAGCACTCAGGCTCACCCAGATCCGCATTCACATGGTGTTGTCCTCAGCTCGATCCTCAGCTCGATCGAGTTCAGGCTCTTCTTCTCGAAAATCCTCTTCATGGCAAACTGATGATAGGATTTGTGTGTGATGTGAAATGATATGAAATGAGATGTGGTGGAATGCAACAGTGGTGAATATGAAGATGAGATGGTACAATCACAATCAATCAATTCCTCTTAACCATCATAGTCATTGAAGTATAAGAGGTTATCAATCCATAAGGGTGAGATGTTGCTCTATGAGAATATGCAAACACAAGAAAGTCAAGCCAAATGATTAAAAGGAGGGATGTAACAACTAAACAACCTAATATGAAATGAAATGCAAGCAAAAGCAGAAATAAAAGCAAGCAGATGCAAGAGCTCGATCGAGTTGATGAGCTCGATCGAGTTGAGGGTCGAGTTGGTGTAAAAACAGAGGAAAGCAATGAAAAGCAATAAAGGTGCAAACTTTAAGATGCTAATGCGAAGATTAGGGTTAAAGACAGGGTTTTGCAGCTAAAGGGAGGCTATACTTAATCAGTCTTGCTCTTAAACAACTTGTATCAAGGTATCTCTTGATATTGAGCTTCTCAATGCCTAGCTAACCCTTTCCCAAGGTGAAAGCTATCAACCAAGACTTGATCTCAGAAACAGGGGGTTAGCCAGTGAGAATCAAGCCTTGGAGGCCATAGGATCATTGCTCAAACTAATCCATCCAACCCCTATGAACTCCATTTCGAGAGCAAGAGTTATTGGAGCTCTTAGTGGACCTTTTCCAACGATTTCCATCACTTCCATGTGGAGAATCGCCTATGGACATACAAGCCAGGGATAGTGGTCATGTAGCCTTAAGGTTTGTCCAAAAGAGAGAGATTTCTAGATTAAGAACATAAGCAAGAAGGATTAAGCATAAACAACCTCTAACCTATCCCATCTTAAGCCCTAAAGGGAACTACTCACTACACATGATGAAATAAACAACCAAATGCAATGAAAGACATCAAAAGATAGAGGAGATAAATATAAACAACTTTTATTGAAATAGAGAAGTGCAAAACACAATAAAAGCCTAGATCTAGGTTCTATGAGCAAGAGCTCAAGAACACAAAGAGAGGCTAAAAAGTAAAAAGGGAAATGCAAATACAAGATTAATTAAAAGTTGAGCAAAAGCTATGTTTAATTCGTGGCTCAATGCCATTTATAGTAAAGCAAACTAGGTTTAGGGTCAAAGGGGAGTCAAAGGGAAGCAACATTTTTCGGGTTTGACTTTGACTCCTGGAAAAGCAGCTCGATCGAGTTGGAAACTGGCCGGTCGAGCTGGTGGGTCGAGTCCAACCAATATCGTCGTATCTTCTGAACCGCTGGTCCGAATGACATGAAACCACCTCCAGACGAAAGCTAACTCAATTATCCACAACTTCCAAGAAGAAGTCAGAGGCTGAATCGGAGTGGAAACCCTTCATTTGATACGATACTTCGGACGCATCTCACTAGCTCGACCGAGTGCGGGTCCGTACATGGGGCAGACAGAGTCTTTCCTTCCTCAACTAGTCTCCAGTGATAGGCAATGTTCCAATTAGCTCCAAATGACCTGATTAAGACATCAAACGTGCACATGTATGCAAATGCAAGCCTAAAACTACTATGTATGCAAAAGAAGGGAAAACATCAAGAAATGATGCTTTGGGTGAATGAAACTATGCAAAAGATGCATAAAAGAAGGGCTAAAACCATGTAAAATGCAAGTACATCAACACCCCCAAACTTGACCTTTGCTTGCCCTCAAGCAAACAAATAGAACAAGAAAGGATGAGGTTTGAAAACAATTGATTCAACCTTAAAACATGTCCTCAAAAGCGATTTGCTAAATGTCCAACTTAGAGATTCTAGAATGCAACAAGGTGAGAGATATTCATTAAGATTTAACCATGCTTATCAACATCAATCCCACTTCACAGTCACTCAAACAATGCATTCAAATCAGCAAATCCCTTTAACATTCATTAAGCAAAAACAGTGAACCAAAAACATGCAAGATCAATCAACTCATTTGGTTTCAAGGGTTTATGGGTTAAGAGACAAAGAGGGTCTCTTTTGTATGGTGGTTTAGTAACAGGGATCTCTCAAGAAAGTGGCTTTGCTTTGGCAGAAGGCTAAGTGTTAGAACCAAAGATGATGCAAGACAGCAACTCGAGCCGCCTAATCCTAACTCGATCGAGTTCAACACTTAGAGCTTTTTAGAACAAAATCCTAACTACCCTTTTTGGCATTTCGCCTTTGAAACTGAGGAGCTTTGCTCACTTTTCTTTTAAGAACATCCTAGGGAGAGGCTTCTTGAGGTAACATCTAGCGGTTTGGGATTTTCTAAACACTTAGGGAACTTTTCTTTCTTTTTGACACTTGAGGCTTTGCCTTCTTTTCTTTCTACTTAGAACCCTTTTTACTTTCTTTTTTAACTTCCCAAACCTTTACTAGACCCTTTTTAACACTGCCAACTCCCTGGACTTAACTAAACTCTTTTTCCTTTGGATTTTCCCAACTTTTACCACTTTTCTGGTTTTTACACCCAACTCGATCGAGCTCGAGTTGGCACCCCCAAACTTAGCCTGAAAACAATCCCAAGAGAACTAGACAACTAGAACTACTGCCCCTGCCGGTTTAAACACAACACCTTATGCTAAGCAAAGCCAAGAAAGGTTCTCACAATCGCACAAGAGATAATATGGGGTTTGAAATGAAAAAGGCTTAGGTTTAAGGTGTGGTAACTGTCTCAAAGATGGAGATCAGCTATCTGGACAAGCAAGAGGGATATGAAAATAGGTAAAGAATGTCCAGATATGTATGTGGTAGCCATGAGTTGAAATCAAATGCAAGCATTGGTAATTAAAGATCAAGTTATGGTTCAAATAGATAGGGAAATGCATCAAATCACAGCAATGGTTGAATGAGATGTGCATGCAGTGATATGATCAAGATAAACATGGTTCTTGCTGCTCAATCAATCTCACCCTAATGCACAAGAGAATCTAGAAATGGGCACTCAAGAAATCGCAAATGATGACAAGTTTTCAAGATCAAATCAACAATGCAAATGAAAGATGCAATCCTAAACAATTCTAAGAATATGAATGCAAAAAGATGAAAATATTTTTGTATTTTTGAAAATTTTATGATTTTTTTGGTTTTTCTATGCAAATGATGAATGAAAAACTAAGAACAGAATAAACAAGGTTAAATCATCTCTTGAACCCTCCCCCAAACTTAAATCACACAGTCCCTTGTGTGAAAGAAGTTCAAAGAAAGATTCAAGAGGGAAAAACAAAGAAAAATGCATGAAAATGAGATGGTATGTACAAGGGAAGTGTTTGATACCTTAGTGCTCCCCAAAGAACTGGGAAGCAAGGTCATGAGTTGGAGAGGGCAGGAGACAATAGCATCATAACGGCATCAATCGCCAAAATAGGTTGGTGGGATTGGGCTCGATCGAGTCTGTGGCTCGAGTCAGAATAGCTTCCCTTTTGAACTAACTCCTGCAAGCCTTAGACAGAAACAACTACAAAGAACTTAAATGAAAGCATTATATACAAGATAGACATGGGAATTCCTCCCAAGTGAGCTTGTTTTAGGTCGCATAGCTTGACCTTTTACCTTTTAGGCATGAATGAGAGCGGTCCCGCCATCAAATGTGACAGTAAGGACTGAAGATAGGAGCTCCTTGAGCTTGGTTTGATCTTTTTGCAGCTCAGGACTGACCAAGGCATTGATACTGGAAAACGGTTTAGACTTTCTCTTGCACTTGATCTTGTACTCAATCTTCCCATTTGTGAACTTGGATGGCAACAGAGTCAGGGTAAGCTGGGATGGAGCGCTTGAGAGAGTCTGAGGCGTGATCATCTTTCTTTTATGTCCAGGAGACGCCTTCAAAGCCATACCCTCCCCATCTTTTTGAGCACTTCCTAGCTGCTCACTAAACAAAACTGCAAGACCCATCTCATCCAGAACACAAGGTTCACAAATAACTGGCTCTGTGCTGCTCTCAGTCATTATCTCCATCTTTTCAACCTCAGCAAACTCATCACCCTTGATGCTCAGTGACTTAGTGGCAATGGTTCCACAATATTTAGAGCTTGATGCCTTGAGAGGGTAAGAGACTTTGCTGTTGACATTGTGCAGGATCACTTTCTTTGTATGGAAATCAATGGAGGCACCAACAGTGGTGAGGAAAGGTGTCCCTAAGATCAATGGCACATCCTTCTCGTCAACCATATCCAGAACTGTTAGATCAATTGGGATTGTGCACTCTCCAATTCTCAAAGGGAAATCCATGACAATACCAAGTGGGGCTTTAGAAGAAGCATCCCCAAACATGATAGAAGACTTAGGTCGCTGGATCAGACTCTGTATACCCAATTTCTGTATTAGAACAAGAGAGATCAGATTGATACTTGCTCCAGAATCAACAAGTGCATCCTCAAGTTGTAGGTGACCAAGTGTACAAGGCAGAGTGAAGCTTCCCTGACCATTCAGCTTGGGTAGTGAGGTTGGTGTGGATAAGAGATCACCCTGGGAAGAAGAGGGCTCCAAAAGCTGAGCTACTTCGTCCTTGTTATCAAGTATGTCCTTAATCATCTTCTTTTGGACATGAGCAGCTTGAAAACTTCCCATATTTGGTAGCTCAACCCCAATCTTACTCATGTCATTCCTAAACTTGGTGATGACTTTTTTCTGATTCTTGGTAAGGATTCTACTTGGAAATGGAACAGGGGGCTTGTAGGTGTCATCATCAGATGGTGTTGGAGCATAAAGCATCTGACTCGATCGAGCTGGTGAGACGGTCTGGCTCGATCGAGCTGCCAATCGAGCTTGTTGTGCGAGCTCAACCGGTGAAGCGTGGATAGCTATCTGAGGAGCTTGCACTTCAGGTTGAGCGTACTGGACTCCAGGAGCATCAGCAACAACATTGTCTTCATTATTAAGCAGCATACAGATCTCCTCAATATCCTTCTCATTAGCAGCTTGTTGATCAAATCCTTCCTCTTGAGTGAAGATCGCTCTACAATGCTCCTTTGGATTCTGAACAGCCTTTCCAGGAAATTGACCTTGCTTAGCAGCAGAAGAAGAAGCATGGTGTTCCAAAGAGTGAACTCTAGTGTTCAAGGATTCAATCTTAGAGTTCATCTCAGCCAACTTCTTGCTTATCTCCATAGCACCATCTGCTTGACCTTGTAAGAGCTGCTTCAACATGGCTTTTATTTCTTGTTCCTGACTTGGTGAAGCCTGAGGCGCTTGAGGTGCATACCCAGTTGGTACACTCTGCTGTTGTCCTTGATAATTTCCCTGATGGCCCTGGAAATTCCCTTTCTGGCCATATCCTTGCTGTGGAGGCTGACTCGCTGGAGCCTGTTGCTGCGGAGGGTAGACTTGATCTTGAGGATTGGCAACATCAGTGTTACTGTAGGACATGGTAGGGTGTGACTTGTAGCCATAGTAACCGTTTTGATAACCTCCTTGTCCATTCTTAATGTAGCACACTTCAGCAAACTGATTCTCCTCCTCTTCTTGGCCTTGAACCATCTCTTCTTTAGAAACAAAGTTGGCCTTCTTCATTGTGGATTGAGCTAAGATAAGCGTATCCAACTTCTCATTGAGTGCCTTGACATCGTTTCTCAGCTTACTATCAGACTCGATCGAGTTGGAGGTCGAGCTCCTGTTTGTGCGATCATACTCCTCTCCATAGCTCCCACTTGAGTTAGCAATGTTCTCCACAAGCTGCCAGCCATCATCTACATCTTGATTGAGGAAGTTTCCATTACTGGCTGTGTCCAACATCTCTTTGTATCTTGGCAAAACTCCTCTGTAAAGTGTGGAAAGCAAAGACTCATTGCTGAAGCCATGATGAGGGCATTGACTGGTGTAACCCTTGAATCTCTCCCAAGCTTCAGCAAATGTCTCATTGTTCCTTTGAGTGAAACCAGATATCTCGCTTCTCAGCTTAGCAGTGCGACCAGTAGAGAAGAACTTGGCAAGAAATGCCTTCTTGCAATCCTCCCATGTAGTGATTGATCCATGGGGTAAACTCTTCTCCCATTGATGGGCCTTGTCACCAAGAGACATAGGGAAGAGTCTCAGCTTGATGGCATCTTCAGAGACACCATTCATCTTGGTCAGATCACACAGCCTATCAAACTCATCCAAGTGATCAATGGGATCTTCACAAGACAATCCATGGAACATCTTGTTCTGGACTAAGGTAATCATCCCCAGCTTGATCTCGAAATTGTGGTTCTGGACAGGAGGTGGGACAATCCCTCTTCTTTGCTGGTGGCGGTTTGGTGCATCTCCAAGCCCAATCGGTCGAGTCTGCCTAGCTCGACCATTTCCATTACCCAGAGGGTTTCCATTACCCTCTGGTATATCCATAGTATCTGTAACAAGCACCTCTGACTGAACTTGTTGCCTCTGGCTCTTCTTTCTCTGTTTTCTGCCGTCTAACTCGACCAAGTTCTCTGTTGATGAGCTCGATCGAGTTCACATACACCTGCAAAACAGTCAAAAACCCAGCAGTACAAGCAACAAAGGTGGGATAGTACTTGATCGTTCAAGTGATTTGGAAACTCAAATGCAACAGTAACAAACCCAAATGGCAACGGCGCCAAATTGATGATAGGATTTTGTGTGGATGTGAAATGATATGAAATGAGAGGTGGAATGCAACAGGGGTGAATGAAGATGAGATGGTATGGTGCAATCACAATCAATCAATTCCTCTTAACCATCATAGTCATTGAAGTATAAGAGGTTATCAATCCATAAGGGTGAGATGTTGCTCTATGAGAATATGCAAACACAAGAAAGTCAAGCCAAATGATTAAAAGGAGGGATGTAACAACTAAACAACCTAATATGAAATGCAATGCAAGTAAAAGAAAGCAGCTAAATGCAAGAAATTAACAAGAACAAGCAGATGCGAGCTCGACCAAGAGCTCGATCGAGTTGATGAGCTCGATCGAGTTGAGGGTCGAGTTGGTGTAAAAACAGAGGAAATGCAATGAAAAGCGATAAAGGTGCAAACTTTAAGATGCTAATGCGAATATTAGGGTTAAAGACAGGGTTTTGCAGCTAAAGGGAGGCTATACTTAATCAGTCTTGCTCTTAAACAACTTGTATCAAGGTATCTCTTGATATTGAGCTTCTCAATGCCTAGCTAACCCTTTCCCAAGGTGAAAGCTATCAACCAAGACTTGATCTCAGAAACAGGGGGTTAGCCAGTGAGAATCAAGCCTTGGAGGCCATAGGATCATTGCTCAAACTAATCCATCCAACCCCTATGAACTCCATTTCGAGAGCAAGAGTTATTGGAGCTCTTAGTGGACCTTTTCCAACGATTTCCATCACTTCCATGTGGAGAATCGCCTATGGACATACAAGCCAGGGATAGTGGTCATGTAGCCTTAAGGTTTGTCCAAAAGAGAGAGATTTCTAGATTAAGAACATAAGCAAGAAGGATTAAGCATAAACAACCTCTAACCTATCCCATCTTAAGCCCTAAAGGGAACTACTCACTACACATGGTGAAATAAACAACCAAATGCAATGAATGAACATCAAAAGATAGAGGAGATGATATAAACAACTTTTATTGAAATAGAGAAGTGCAAAATACAATAATAAAGCCTAGATCTAGGTTCTATGAGCAAGAGCTCAAGAACACAAAGAGAGGCTAAAAAGTAAAAAGGGAAATGCAAATACAAGATTAAATAAAAGTTGAGCAAAAGCTATGTTTAATTCGTGGCTCAATGCCATTTATAGTAAAGCAAACTAGGTTTAGGGTCAAAGGGGAGTCAAAGGGAAGCAACATTTTTCGGGTTTGACTTTGACTCCTGGAAAAGCAGCTCGATCGAGTTGGAAACTGGCCGGTCGAGCTGGTGGGTCGAGTCCAACCAATATCGTCGTATCTTCTGAACCGCTGGTCCGAATGACATGAAACCACCTCCAGACGAAAGCTAACTCAATTATCCACAACTTCCAAGAAGAAGTCAGAGGCTGAATCGGAGTGGAAACCCTTCATTTGATACGATACTTCGGACGCATCTCACTAGCTCGACCGAGTGCGGGTCCGTACATGGGGCAGACAGAGTCTTTCCTTCCTCAACTAGTCTCCAGTGATAGGCAATGTTCCAATTAGCTCCAAATGACCTGATTAAGACATCAAACGTGCACATGTATGCAAATGCAAGCCTAAAACTACTATGTATGCAAAAGAAGGGAAAACATCAAGAAATGATGCTTGGGTGAATGAAACTATGCAAAAGATGCATAAAAGAAGGGCTAAAACCATGTAAAATGCAAGTACATCACCAACTAATGTGTAAAGTGGGGGGCTGAAGTCAATGTTGGTACCTCCTAGAACCGTGGTGAGCTCAGGGTTGGGTAGAAGAAGCTTGGAGGGGCCAGCCAAAGGGTGAGTGAATTTGAATTGGAACCTCCCATCCAACTCCTTGTGTTCAATGAAGAGATTGGTCTTGCAAAACTTAATATCCATCCACCCTGCTGGAGTAGACCTTCTCTTTTCCAAATGGACTCCAGCTGCACAGAGGATAGGCGTGATGACTCCTCCAACACTAAGCTTCCTTCCCGTTTGAAACCGAGTGCTATAGGCGGTTGTCTTGTAGGAGAGTAGCTGGGCAATGAGAGGCATGAGGTTCCCCGCATGGATTCTATCTCCCCTGATCTTCTTCCCATCCTTGGTGCGTGAGATGATGGGCTTGATTCCCATGTCAAGGAGCTTCACTTCTCCCTCATTTATTGTCCCAGTCGCCTTTCTTGCATAGAAGGTGTTGGCGAGAGCCTTGTGCACATATCTCAACACTGGGCTCCTGATTTGAGCTACCTTAGACCGTGAGGAAGAGTATACTCCATCAGCGATTGTAGCCCAAACCCCTTTGTAGCTCATCCTCCTTGATATCCCAATGGGTTCCCTCCCATAAGTGAAACCGAAAAGGATCTCCAACTGTCTGAAGGTTACTGCCTTCCTTTCTCCTCTTGCCAAGAACGTGATCCATCCCCAACCTTGATCCAACTCAGCTCGATCGAGCTGCCTGTACTTGTGGAACCTCATTGATGCCAAGAACTCACAAGTGAGCTCCTTGTATGACTCCAAGCGGTAAGAGAAAAACTTGGCCAAGCACATGTTTTTGGGGACCAGCTCCACATCATCAAAGATCCCAAGAGCCCTCATTGTGTCATCATGTGGATACTTGGTCTCCACAAAGTCCATGGAGAAGAGAGCATCATAATGCTCTTGGTACATGGGGAGCTCATCCTCTTCTTCCTCTGACTCCTCCTCTTCCATGGGCACATTCTCATTGCTCTCATGCTCACTCTCCTCAATCTCTTGATTGACCTCCTCACCCTCTTCTTCACTTGGGGACTCATCATCCTCCTCATGTGGGATGTTCACCCCAATTTCAAACTCTCCTACTTCGCTCTCACTGCTGATAGGATCATTCCTTCTCTTGGTTCTTCTCTCTTCCCTAACCATCTTGAGTATCCTCCTTGCTCCTCTTGTTACCTCCCTCTTTGGAATGCTGGCTTGCTTCCTTCACCTCTCAACATCTTAAAACGGTTGCTTCTTGAAGTTGGGTTCCTGAAATGCATCAAAAACTCAAGGTATTAGAGTTGTAATCGTTGGTTCGGCCGACTCGACACCCAACTCGATCGAGTAAAAAAACTCGAGTGACAAACTCGATCGAGTCAAGTGAGAACAGAGTATAACCGGACCGAAATCAAACAATAAGAGCTGGAAAAGGTGCTTGACAATCAAATTGAACCAATAACAACAGGTATTTGGAACAATGGGCAATTCTAGTGAAGCACTAGGCAACTTAACCAATACCAAACTCAAATTCAAAATTTCAAGCACATGCTACAAGTTCTAATGATAAAACAGAGGTGAGGTGAGGCAAATTCACAAGATTGAATTTCATGACCAAATCGGTCCCAGAGGCTAAGCTTGAATCATCTTTGGATTATACATACTTGAATCATCTTTGCATTATTGTTCATCCTTCTTTGTTGATTCAAGTAGAACTCCCTGCCCTTAACCAACCCTTCCTTTCAAACCAAATGTTGTTCTTGTGTGTTGTGAGGCCTTTTGGAAAAAGCTTGGCATAAAGTGTTAGGTCTTGAGCCGACAAGGATAGGTGATCATGTAGATTCTGGTCCACGCTTTTTGGGCCAGACTAGGTTAGGACTTGGGTTTGGGAATGTCTTGGGGTGATTCAAAAAGAAAAAGAAAGAAAGAGCTTGTAAGCAAAAAGAAAAGAGGCGTTTTAGCTAAGGTAGATTGAGCTTGGTCTGTGAGTTTAAGAAAGCCCCCATCAGAAAATAAAAAAAAAAAAAAAAAAAAAGAGTTTCAAAAGGAAAAGATGGGTTAGGGCAAGAGTTTAGACCAAGTCTCTCGAGTTTGTCTTTCAAAAAGCCTTAGAAAAATTCGCTAAAAGTTTCAAAAGCTCTAAGAAAAGGAAGAAAAACCCAAAGGGAAAAGGGTAGAAATAGGAAGTTTCGGATTTGAGAGTCACCAAAAGGTACTTGGGGTTTCGGGTAGATGATCATTTGTCCTTGTACCTCCCAATTGGTTCTCGCCTTTAGCATTATGCCGAAGCTGTTTCACTTCTTTTGAGAGAACCCTTCCTTTGTCATTTGACATGAGCTTGCATTGTGATTTGCTCTCTCTCTTTCCACTGGCCAAACGAGTTAACTTGACTTGCATGTGTTTTGATTCACTGTTTTGAGCTTTAATGAATGTTAAAAGGAGTAGAGGATTTGAATGCATGTTTAGGTTGAGCTAGTTGTCATTGATTGTGATTATGAAGGTGCGGCTAAGATTTTTGAAGTAGAGAACATCTTTTGCGCTTTAGACCTTGGAACTAGGTTGTTGATTCAATTTCTCTTCTCGGCTTTCACTTGACTCTATTGCTCAGAGAACACTCTTATGCTTGGTTGATGTTTGCTTGAGGGCAAGCAAAGACTAAGTGTGGGGGTGTTGATGTACTCAACATTTGCATACATTTAGCCTCTCATACTGCATAGTTCTGTGTATAATTGAGTCCCATTTCATAACATTTAGTGTAGCTTTAGTCTACTTAGGATCATTTAGCCTTTAGGATAGCATTTTGCATTTCCATTGCATTTGGGGTGCATTTATCAGGTATTCGGAGCTTATGGCGAAGGAGGGACCGGAGGTGATGATCGGAGATGGACCAGAAGGAGATCGGAGTAATCGGATGGCAAAACAAGCAAGACGGAACAGAGCCTTGAGCAAAAGGAAACAGAGTGCTTGAGGAAGTTGCTCAAGCTGCGCGCATCTGTGAAGTCAAAGCAAAAACGTTGACCAAAGGATACACTTTTCCCTTCTCTATATAAACCTTTAAGACCTAATTTTAGGCAATCTTTATCTTGTAACCAGTTTCTCTCCAAGAAAAACAGTTTGTTCTTGGAGATCTTTTGTAAGCTTTTACTTTGAATCTTTTAAGTTTAAGAAGTACTTAGTTTGCTAATCTTGTCTTAATGATGATTTCTAGCTTTCTTTACCTCTTTGCTTTCGGTTCGAGTATGAGTAGCGAGTAGTTCTTTAGAGGTTTCGAGGGTGAGATTAGGAAAGGTCAGAGCTTTAGCTTCCTGTTAACCTCTTCCTTAATCTCCCTTGACCAGCTTTTCTTTAGCTAGAGCTTTATATCTCGGCTTCTTCTTGATCACTTGAAGTCGCGAATCTAGGCTAGTACACCTAGAAGGTGTTTGCGTTAATGCCTAAGAGAGCTAGCGATAGAGAGAAACATTCCCAACCTAAGAGATTGGTTGTTGGGATGTATCTTGTGCACTTTTAGACTAGATCTTGTGAAAGCTTGTAACTTTGAGTCCACTAGTGAGAGCTAGCTTTGGATTCTCAGCTTGCAAAGCGATCTGACCACGAGAGTGGCGGATTTACCCAAAGTCTAAGCACAAAGCTTGAGTCTTGGTGTGTTGAGAAAGGAAGGTTGAGCTCGTTTGATCCCAACTAAGTCTCACCCAAGACGCCTCCTTTATCTTTTATTGTTAAAGTTTAAATCTTTATTTCATCTTGTTAGCTTAAAGCATAGATCTTTACAAAACAAAACCCAATCTTTTATCAAACTTGATCTTTGCCTTTTCTTTATTTCGATAGTTTAAATCTCCACTTGGATTGACATCTCAAGTACTACAATGACATGAGTGGTATGGATTGAGAGTAGTTGATACAAAAATCCTACTTATCAGCGGGTCAGGTTGGTGACATTTCCAACGACGTTCTTGAGAGTGTCCCACAGCTCCTTGGCCTTCTCACAGAATGAGTAAGCTTCAAGAACCGATACGTCAAGAGCGCTTTGAAGAATGGCAAGAACGGCCTGATCCTCTTGAAACCATTTACTTTCCTCGGCCAAGACAACGGCTTGAGTAGCGGCGGCTGGAGGAGGAACGATGGTGTCGTGCTCGATGTGAGGCCACAGACCTCGGCCACACAAGACGGCTTTAGCCGTTCTGGACCACAAGAGATAGTTGTCTCCTCCCTTGAGAATCACCGGAAGTACGACTGACTTGTTGTGCTCCATTTGACGTTTGAGAGCTTGATTGGAGAATCTTTTTCCGCTGGACAATAGAGTGTACCCACCGAGAAGTTATGGACCGCTGGGTAAAGAGTTTCACCGGGGAACGTTCTAGAGCGGCACGTGAGTGCTGTTTGACTGAGCTGCTTCGGACCGCTAGATAATAGGGTGTACCCTCCGTGGAACTATGGACCGCTGGACAAAAGATTCTCGGAGAAATGAAATAACTCGGTGCGTGAGTGAGAGTTGACTGAAATGCTATGGATCGCTGGACAATAGGGTGGACCGGTCGTGAGAACAAGGTTATCCACCAGATAATAGAGTGAATCACCGGAGTTCTTGAGAACAAAGAAGAATCTGGGAAGAACGAAGAACAAGTCTCACAACGAGAAACCGAATGAAACAGTTGAATAAAAGGCTCAAGAACTGAGCAAAGAAAAGCTTGCACTTGCAAGAACAAAAACAGAATAAGATCGAAGAGCTTACCTCTCTGATACCATGTAAGATTTTAGAAAAACACTTTTAAGAACTTGTGAATGATTTGAGTGGAATGAAAGAGAGAGATGGAGCGATAAGAGAGAAAGAGTTTCTTGAAATAAGAATGATTTTATTTCCAAAAGTTAATCTTTACAAAGGTAGATACAATGCTATTTATAGACAAGTCAACAAAGAGAATAAACAATAAAGAATAGTGTTCAACGGTCGAGAGAGATAACGACGTGAGGAGACAGTCAAGGCTGGGTTGGTTTTAAGACGGAGAGCAGGACCGGCGTTGAGGCAAGCCAAGTGAGGCTTTTGGTTTGGCCCCCACATTTTTGTTAAGAAAATTTGTATAGATTTTGGCCTCAAAATGAAAAAAAAATCAATTTTTAGCCCCAAAATTCATCAAAACCTTACTAAATTATTCTGACCCCCCATTTTTCAGAGCCGGCCCTGACGGAGAGTGACTTGCCTTGAACGGTCAAGTGTACAAGGAACCCGTGACTTCTTCTTCTCTTCATTCTTTCTTTTGTCAACGTAAACCTTAGGTAAGTTGACAAGAATCTCAAGAAGCATCTTAATGGAATCTTCTCTTGATTAATACGTTTGACGGTTTAGTTTTGATAGTTTTAGTAAAGAGACACAAGTGTGAAGTGACACAACTCTTGTGTTGTTGTGTCTGTTTGTGATCTATAAAAACCATTGTTGTTGTAATGTAAACAATCAAGTTTCAGAGTAATAAACAAAATTCCTCGTAATTGTTCTTCTTCACAAGATAAGAGATAAACTTATCTCTTACTCTGTTTTTGTCTAATTCTTTCTCTCTCTGTTCTGTAAAAACAAATTCAGCACTACCCACCTTCAAATCAAATTGCTCTTACCATTTGCAAGTTCTCCACGTATTGGCTTTTCTAATTTTCAGCAAAACTCACATGTAAAACTCTTAACTCACTCTGTACAGTCTTATTTCTCATAAATATTAACCCACAAAAAAAAAGCAGATCAGTAGCTACTGTTATGCCCAAGTATTTTTTTCCAGCAACATATCAGTCACACAAGCAGAACCAAAAGTGAATTCAACATCATTGTAATCTCTGACAAAACTATTATCACTCCATAGATACTGACTGAATCAAACTATCAATTCGAAATAAAATCATTAGAAGTGAAAGCCCAAAATAAAATTTAGATATCTTTGAATCAAAACAAAACCCAAAAAGCTTGGATTAGATCGATAGATGAAACCGCTAAACGCAGGTTTTTTCTTTTATATCAATTTAAAGATGTTTGTCTATTTGCGATTGTATCCGAGAAATGTTATTAATGTCTTAGAGTAACGTGTTTATACCGTTCAAGTACTAAAATTGATTGTTTGAATTGTTGTGCTAAATCTCATTTTTTGCGACTTTCTCTATGTAAACAATGTTCCCCTATTTTGGTTGATTTGTTGGTGGCGTCCATGGAGATGTGATTTGAGAGGAGGCTAAACAATGTTTTGATTATTTTAACCTATTACAAAAATGTAAAAATAGCATATTTCTTGCTTTGATGTTTTTGCAGAATAATATAGAGTAATTTATACATTTTTAGAGATCACGTAATCATGCTAGGAAACAATATCAAACGTCATGGCAAAAATACTTTACTCCTTATCACGCAAAGAAACTTCTGACATACAAAAAAAAAACACACACACACAAATTCTGTCAAAAAGTATAATGAAGGAACAACAAACTTTTGGCTATGGGTGAAAATAGTTTTAATGAGGATGACCAGTCTTATCTTGTTTAAATATTAACGATGGTTTCATCCGCAACTAATTATACATTTCTCACCAGCATTGTTAGATCCGAGATAGCACTCGTCAAGACGGGCTATCAAAGATGTGAGTTTAGGAAACTGGAATGCTTAATTCGACTCTTAGATTATCAAGAAAGTTACAAGGAAGTAATCTCGCTAACAAGCCTAGCGAGATTATAGTGATGAACAAGAGGAGAGAGTAAAAGCGGGTGTAAAGGCCTAGTGATTCTAGATGATTTCGGATGCCCCTTTTCCCCAATGGGGGTCTTCAATATATAGTGTTGATAACTCGGCCGAATGATGAATATTCTTCTTCGGGCGAGATGGAAAACTTCCTCTTTTGCGATATGGAAAACTTCCTCTTGTTCTTGATCTCCTTCCATTCTTTAAGTCGGCATGAAGATTTATTTACATTTCTCCATGGATTGTGCCTTCCTTCTCAAGTCTTGCCTTTTTATTGAGGAAGTTAGGCCTAAAGTTGGATTGGGCTTTGTGACTTTACTAATGATGACGGGCTCAGGGAAATGTGCTAATTTCTCCTCTAACAATAAGTCCCCCCGCCAGCTCGGCAAGTCAAATGCAGTTTGATCTCGGCGAGCTTCATGAATAGAGGATGAGCTTAAGAATCATTAGTAAAATACACATTCCAATCGGATTTTAGTGCCTATGGTGCATGCTGAATGTAGATTCGTGCCGCCTCATTAAAACCTTGGTACGGAAAAACCCAACTGGGACAAAAACCATAAAAAGGAAAAAGAGTGCGTTGACTTTTGCCGAGACCAAAAATGCTTCCTTGGTTTGAATACTTTGACGAGCTCGGTTTTTATCTGTGACTGGGCGATTTTGCCACGTCATTGCCCAGGTGGACTTATTTGCAATTGCGTGGGCTGAGTCCGATAGTCGATTAAATCGCGCAGAAGCCCAAGCCCATTAATCCCCTTTTCCCTTGAGCGGGAAAGAAATGAATTAAAAATTCATAAG